>CAKJTV020000296.1:0-333022 GCA_917862395.2 Heliconius sara
TGCCGGCCTTTAAGATGGGTTGGGCGCCGGGGCCCGGCATTACCTGATGCGAAACGCAGTGGCATAAAGCCACTACTTCACGCCGGTTTTAAATGCCGGGGGTGGTAATGATCCGGTCGAGTCTGCCCATGCGTGTTGCCATTGCTGGCGACGTGACTCTACCACACGTACTTTAGTCGCCTCTTACGACACCACCAGTACCAGGATGATCCTATTCTAGGCCGGGATCACACGGCACAAATTTGATATGATTGTCTCATCAAACGAGCGCGTAGCGCGTCTCCTACCACGACCTCGTTTACCTTTCATATAAAATACGACCACCCAAGCTAAAACCCTCTGTAGTGATGCGAAGATCCTTCAATAACATCGACAATGAAAAAGTCATGTGTGATCTTAGTCGTATTGACTGGGATTGTATTTTTAGTGCAGATAATATCGATGACAAACTAAATATTTTTAATTCCATTTTAATTGAGCTTTTTGACATTCACGCGCCGCTCCGACCAATAAAAATAAAACATCTCCCTGCTCCCTGGTTAACGCAAGATATTAAAGTACTTATGGTCAAGCGTAATACTGCAAAGTCCAAATACAAAATCCTACGGACTCAAATCTTCAACGGTACAAAACTCTACGGAACAGATGTAACAAGGCATGCAGAAATGCGCGACGCAACCATATTTTTTCATCAATTGACCCCAGGACTCCTGCAAAAACTTGGAAATTTTTGAACTCGATGGGCATAGGAGGTAGGCGCACTCGGTAAACATCAATCTTAAGCAACTGCATGGATTTAGACGCGTTAAATATTTTCTTTACTAATGTCAATAAGATGGACAACAACATTAAATTAAACACCCTTCGCTCACTGTCGCTACTTTCAAATCCTTCATCTCCTTTCCTCTTCACACCCATCTCTTCGGCAGAAATCCGTAAGCACGTAATAGCTATTAAATCAGATGCTACTGGGCGTGATAATATTAGTCGTCGCATGATTATGTTATCGCTTAATGTTGTTCTTCCTGTCTTATCCCATATCTTTAACTTCTCCCTTTCCTCAAGTGAATTTCCTGACGCATGGCGCCACGCCCTAGTGATCTCTATCCCAAAAAGATCCAAAACGTCGAATCCAATATCCTTCTCTAACCATAGGCCAATTTTCATTCTTCCGTTCCTGTCCAAAGTCCTAGAACGTATTGTCCATGAGCAACTATACGTATTCCTACATAATAACAATATCCTTTCCCCTTTCCAATCAGGTTTCCGCCCTGGACATAGAACTGTAACTGCACTTAATAAAGTCTGTGATGATATTCGATTCGGTATTGACAACCAGCAAGTTACTCTACTTGTTCTGCTGGACTTTTCGAATGCCTTCAATACTGTAGACTTTGATATAATCAAAATTTGATATAATCAGAATAATCAAAATTTGAATGTTACTTCAACATGTGCATTCGATTCAATTTTCCAGGCCGTTTTAAGCGGGCTCTTAGCCAATCAAACCTACTATGAAAATTTAAAATTATCTGAGTGTCCTATTGTCAATTTAGCTCAGAATGTCAACGAAACTAAAAAAATATCACGAGAACGTTATGTTCAAAGAGCTAAAAAATTAACAGGAATTTCTATTTTCAAAAATACAACAGCGAAATATGCGAAAAAGATAATGAGCTTAGATGTAACATGCAATGCTGCTAAACTTTAAATTGATATATTTCAACATTTCATATATTCCACTATGCACTGCTGGCAGAATTATCTGGCAGAACTATCTTATAAGTTCTGGGCTAACTATTAATATTCTAATATAAAATGAAGAATTCTCGCTTCTGATCATTATATTACTATTTTTAAAAAATATTTTTCCGTCTCAAAAATTAATTGATATTTTTTAATAAATTTAATTTTCAACTATGCTCTGCTGGCAGTTCTTTAAAAGTTCTGGTTTTAATATTGACTTTTTATGATAGAACAATTCATATTCTGTTAGAAATCGAAGAGTTCCCGACTCTAAGCGTAATCAAAAAAAAATATCTAGTACTTTTCCATATTAAGTGTTTAAATAGACATTTTTAATATTTCAAACATTCAAGTATGCTCTGCTGGAAGTTTTTTCAGAGTTCTGGTTTCGTAATTGACTTTTTATGATAGAACAATTCATATTCTGTTAGAAATCGAAGAGTTCCCGAGTCTCAGCGTAATCAAATTAAAAATATCTAGTACTTTTCCATATTAAGAGTTTAAATAGACATTTTTCAAGATTTCAGACATTCAAGTATGCTCTGCTGAAAGGTTTTTCAGGGTTCTGGTTTTGTAATTGACTTTTTATGATAGAACAATTCATATTCTGTTAGAAATCGAGGAGTTCCCGAGTCTCAGCGTAATCAAATTAAAAATATCTAGTACTTTTCCATATTAAGAGTTTAAATAGAACTTTTTCAATATTTCAAACATTCAAGTATGCTCTGCTGGAAGTTTTTTCAGAGTTCTGGTTCTGTAATTGACTTTTTATGATAGAACAATTCATTTTCTGTTAGAAATCGAGGAGTTCCCGAGTCTCAGCGTAATCAAATTAAAAATATCTAGTACTTTTCCATATTAAGAATTTAAATAGAACTTTTTCAATATTTCAAACATTCAAGTATGCTCTGCTGGAAGTTTTTTCAGAGTTCTGGTTTTGTAATTGACTTTTTATGATAGAACAATTCATTTTCTGTTAGAAATCGAGGAGTTCCCGAGTCTCAGCGTAATCAAATTAAAAATATCTAGTTCTTTTCCATATTAAGAGTTTAAATAGAACTTTTTCAATATTTCAAACATTCAAGTATGCTCTGCTGGAAGTTTTTTCAGAGTTCTGGTTTTGTAATTGACTTTTTATGATAGAACAATTCATTTTCTGTTAGAAATCGAGGAGTTCCCGAGTCTCAGCGAAATCAAAAAAAAAAATCTAGTACTTTTCCATATTAAGAGTTTAAATAGAACTTTTTCAATATTTCAAACATTCAAGTATGCTCTGCTGGAAGTTTTTTCAGAGTTCTGGTTTTGTAAAAAAGACCAGAACTCTGGAAAAACTGCCAGCGGAGCATAGTTGAATGTATGACATATTGAAAAATGTCTATTTAAACTCTTAATATGGAAAAGTACTAGATATTTTTAATTTGATTACGCTGAGACAAGGGAACTCCTCGATTTCTAACAGAATATGAATTGTTCTATCATAAAAAGTCAATTACAAAACCAGAACTCTGAAAAAACTTCCAGCTGAGCATACTTGAATGTTTGAAATATTGAAAAAGTTCTATTTAAACTCTTAATATGGAAAATTTCTAGATATTTTTAATTTGATTACGCTGAGACTCGGGAACTCCTCGATTTCTAACAGAATATGAATTGTTCTATCATAAAAAGTCAATTACAAAACCAGAACTCTGAAAAACCTTTCAGCAGAGCATACTTGAATGTCTGAAATCTTGAAAAATGTCTATTTAAACTCTTAATATGGAAAAGTACTAAATATTTTTAATTTGATTACGCTGAGACTCGGGAACTCTTCGATTTCTAACAGAATATGAATTGTTCTATCATAAAAAATCAATTACGAAACCAGAACTCTGAAAAAACTTCCAGCAGAGCATACTTGAATGTTTGAAATATTAAAAATGTCTATTTAAACACTTAATATGGAAAAGTACTAGATATTTTTTTTTGATTACGCTTAGAGTCGGGAACTCTTCGATTTCTAACAGAATATGAATTGTTCTATCATAAAAAGTCAATATTAAAACCAGAACTACGGGTAGTCTACCCGTGACCACGGACTACTGTAAAGTGTTCGAAACGTCGGGTTTCCAAAATGTAAAATCTTAAATATACGCGATTAATCCGGTTGAACGTTCTTTTTTCTGTTTAAAAATTTTTTTCTTCGTGAAATCAACAGAACTATTGATAAAAATGATGAGGAACTATTTTTCTCATGCCTTTATATGCAGAACTCGCACCGATTTTTATTTGCATAAAAATTATCTGCTACGGGAAGTTAGCAGAGCATATTTTTAAATAACTTTTCCGGGGCAAAAACGCCAGAACTATTTGTAAAATCTATCAGGAACTATAGAACTCAGGTGCATGCGAAGAGAACTCTATTTTATTTTTGATCAACTGGACAATGCTCTGCTAAGTTCATAGACACATAGTACAGTAGAATATAATTTTGTTACACATAAGTACATGTTTACTCGGTAATTGTATCAATCAATTAAATATTAATAATATTTTATACAAGTTTATAAGAAAATTCAATGTTTTACTGTATTGCTCAACTATTTTCAACTTTAAAAGTAATTTTTATTTTATAACAAACATTGTTAGACAATACCTTAATATTGAAATAAAAATATACAAATTTATTTATAAAAAAATTTATATAACTATTTTCTGTTTCTTTCCTTAACTTTGTAGCTACTATATGTTTTTACTACCTTTCAGTCAGCTGTAATGTTTAGAGACTTCTACTTCTTCTACATCCAAGTCTTCCAACTCATTTCTAGATAATACTTTAACACATATGTTGTCACTTGCAATATGTGTTATTTATTTACAATGCTGCACCCTGTGTTTCCATTTGTAAACATTTTTGTTTATTTAGATTGAGCAGAAATGTGAATTTTGGTGAAATATTCTTGTAAAGTTCGTGTAAGCATCTTCATTTAGAGGTCATCAAATATCCATTCTTGGGCAAAAATATGGTCCCCTATAAAATGATAGTAATAATTACTATTCTTGCTATTGTAGTTTATAAAATAATCAAATACCAACTACTATATTGGTATATTGCTACTGCATGATATATTGGTAATTATTTAAATTGGTACTCTTAATATGGAAAATCAATATTTTGTGCCGTGTGATCCCGGCCTAGAATAGGATCATCCTGGTACTGGTGGTGTCGTAAGAGGCGACTAAAGTACGTGTGGTAGAGTCACGTCGCTAGCAATGGCGACACGCATGGGCAGACTCGACCGGATCATTACCACCCCCGGCATTTAAAACCGGCGTGAAGTAGTGGCTTTATGCCACTGCGTTTCGCATCAGGTAATGCCGGGCTCCGGAGCCCAACCCGTCTTAAAGACTGGCAACGCACCTGTAGCTCCTCTGAGGTTGCACGGGATCGTGGGCGGCGGTAATCACTTACCATCAGGTGACCCGAACGCTCGTTCGCCGTGTCTTTTCCATAAAAAAATAATTGCTTAACGATAATTGCTGCTTCGGTGGCAGCCCGCGCAGGACGCGCAGGGTTTTTAGAATAAAATATGTACAAAGGCGGCCTTATCACTAAAAGTTATCTCTTTCAGGCAACCAATGTGAAGATAGGATAGATCTAATCTATATATATATATATATATATATATATATATATATATATATATATATATATATATATATATATATATATATTCACGTCGCTTTGCACCACATTATGCCCTCACTTTAGATCTATCCTATATATATATATATATATATATATATATATATATATATATATATAATACTTAACTTGACTTAGCTTTACGCTTTATCTACGGTAAATAAGAGTCAATACGGTCATATAAATAAAGTTCTATAAAAATTGTATATAAATATAAACATATAATGTATCACTTTTTTTCAATTAAGTCAGCAAATAACTTGTGAAATTCCTTTAATTCGCACCTTATGGTTGATTTCGTTACTTTGAATATAATTTTACTGCTTAACATAATTATGCATTGCCTTAGTCTTTGGCATACTGAATTAATTTATAATATTTTTAATTTCGATTACGATTTTATTGTATTTTTCCATTGAGCAAGCGACTTTATGAAATCTTGATATTTGTGACTATTTCTCCTACCTCGCAATGGGCTTGTTGAATGCATAAGTCTTCTTAGACGCACATATATTACGCTACTACAGCTGCCTTAGAATATAGTACTTGCCGCGCTGCTACACACGGTCGTCATACTCCATTACCGCTTCGTTGTTTTAATCGAACATGCTCTGCTGAATTGACGTCTCGTCGCGTTTTGACTATAAATACAAAATAACACACGTATCAGTGACATATTGATAATTAGTTTTGAAATGCTTTAATGTTCATCATCGCCAGGTAACCGTCGGATATCACAAAAATGAAATAATCAATTGTTGTTATTATTATGCTTTAGGACATGCTTGTGCTTATATAATTTTTCTATCTTTATAAAATTAACTATTATGTTACATAATTAATGATTAAACGAACTTACCTGTACGTGAAGTTCAATCATAATTATATGAGCAGCTTCATTCGAAGAGATTTATTACAAATTGGTTTGGTTTGGTTGTTTGATAATGGCGTTCCGAGCGTGCCAGTAGAGCACATATTACTTCGCCAATGTCACGTTGTGTGGAGAAAACACGAAGGAGGTTGTACGGTAAAAAAAGAGATAATGTTACACAATATGCATGTTGAGAAAAAAAAAGATCCAGTTAAAAATTTCCTTCACCTATAAAAAAAATATATATTATATACATTATATACATAACATAGAGGGTTAGTAATAAAAAGTATAATACAAAGGTGTTAGTTTACAATTTAATTTTGTTATATCTAATATATTAACATAAAAATTTACATAGAGGACTAAACACAAACATTAACAAACATTGAAGATTAAGGGGGCGGGGAACTTTATAAGGAAGGACATAAGGGATGGATCAGCTTAGGGCAGTAAAAAGTATGTGAGGAGGAGAACCGTCGTCTAGGCCACATTCACACAGTGAATGGTCCCTGACTCTGATCTTAGCTAAGTGCACAGGTGTACATGCATGTCCAAGGCGAAAGCGACAAATAGTTGATATAATCCTCCGTTCAGTAAATCTTTGAGAAAAAAACCAAGGTCGCCTGGGAATGTTAGGTTCAATGGCAGCATAAAACTTACCTTTCTGAGATTTTGACAATTCCCAGAATTCAGACCACGACACATCCAAATGAGTTGATGCAAGAGACAACAGATCCTGGGCTGAAATAAAAAAATGATCTAAATTACCACTCTGGATGGCTAATTTTGCGCACGAGTCGTCAGATTCATTCCCACTTATTCCAGAATGACCTGGAATCCATGCCAAAGTAACATCCAAACCCTTTAAATAGCATGAGTACAGCTCTTCACGAATCCTTAAAATAATTGAAGACCTTAATTTACTTTGAAATGGATTTCCCTTTATAGCCAATATGCAGCTTAAAGAGTCAGTACAAATTACAGTCTGTTTAAAGTCGTGGGAATCTGTGAACCGGATTGCTTCTAAAACGCAACAACTACTCCAGTAAATACAAATGATTCGGGAGGACACTTATATTGTAATTTAATTTTGAATTTTGGTATCCAGCAAGCTGCACCAACACAGCTTTCCTTTGAAAGCTTTGATGCATCTGTCAAGATGAGGATGTGATTTGAAAAATGTTCATTTACTATGGATTGAAATATTGTGTTGGCGTCAGAAGCTCCCTTGGCTAGCCAAGATCAACAGAAGGATGGTGCACTAGTGCTTTATAAGGCGTACAGAATAAGGGATTAGATGGATAAGAGGACAAGGGATGAGGAAGGGAGGTAAATCTCAAGAAACTATTAAGCAAATAGGGAAGGGGTCCCCTTCCTCCGAGGGATGAGGTCCGCTAAATCAGATAACTTAGATCATAAAGGGTGGGAAGACAGATGTAACATTTTACCAACAAACCGATCAGATAGAAATTGGCGACGGATAGGAAAAGGTGGATCTTCACACTCCACCTGCAGTGTGTTGGTGGGGGAAGACTTCATTGCACCTATAATAATTCGTAGGCATTTGTATTGGATTCTATTGAGTTTTTCAGTAGAAACTTTATTAAAAGGGTCTAGAACAAATAATCCGTACTCAATGTGACTACGGATTATTGCATTGTACAGTAGTTTTAGAGTATAAGGGTGTGCGCCCCACCACACACCAGACACAGCTCCTAAAGCATTTATGCCTTTTTCACATTTTTTACTGACATGTTCAGTATGTGCAATTCCGTTCAGTCTTTTATCAAGAATCATGCCAAAGAATTTCACGTTCTCTGCTAATTGAATAGTATCATTACCTAAAATAATTTCGAAATCAGGAGTTACCTTCATTTTGGAAAAAACTACTGCCCGACACTTTGCTACTGAAAGTGCCAAGCCATGATTAGAGAGCCACTGGTCTAGATAGCGTAAAGCAGTATTTAATCGATAAGTGATGTCCTCCACAGATTTTGAGCTGTAGTAAAGGACGATATCGTCAGCATATTGAAGGATATTACAAGAACTATTGACAGACAATTCAAGGTCATGAGTATATAAGTTATACAACAGACGACTGAGAGCGGAACCTTGAGGCAAACTTTTCCAGACAAGTCTGGGAGGTATAGTAAGTAGCGGATGTTTTACAGATATCAATCTACCAGCAGAATACATATGAAATGTAGTCAGCATATTACATATGAAATGAGCCATCCTCGGCGGAACACTCAGCTGATGCAATTTCTGCCTGAGTACCGGAAGGAGAATATTATCATATGCAGATGCAACATCTAGAAAAACACCAACCAAATACTCTCCTTTGGCACATACTCGTCGAATGTCTGTAGTGAAAACACTGAGACTATCTGTGGTACTCAAGCCCTAAAGCCAAATTGAGAGGGAGCTAAAATATTTCTACTTTCCACTATCCACTCCAGACGATTTTTTAAAAGCCGTTCCATAATTTTTGATAAAGCAGAAGCTAGAGCAATAGGTCTGTATGAGTTAGGATCAGAAGGACATTTTCCAAGTTTAAGGATGGGGATAACATTTTGGGAATTCCAGGATTCGGGAATGTTACCTGATTGAAATATGTTATTGATCAAATTTAAAAAGTGGAGCTTAGACTTCTCATTTAGTCTAGCAATAAAAGAGTAAGACAATACAATCTTCACCTGGGCTAGTATCTCTTAAATCCGTTAAGACATTTTTGAGTTCTTCGAATGAAAAACTAGCATTCATTTCATCCAAAGATTCAATCATAGGAGAAACAAATAAATCACAAGATGGTACAGAAGGAGCCAGTTTCAATAAGCCACAAAGAGGGATTATTGGAACTAGGACTGGGACTGTTGTTAAAAGAAAGACGAAATCTCTTGACATTTGTCCACACAAGGGAGGAAGGAGAGCGAGGACTAAGGGATTCACAAAAATTTGTCTATCCAAGTTTTTTCTTTTTCCCAGTCAAATTTCTAAACTTCGCATCTCTGCGCTTGAACTCAATGTAATTCTCCATAATTATACAGGCAGCATATGACTCCTCAGCAGATGTTCGCCGATCGACAGAATCGGAGCATTCCTGATCCCACCAGGGTTTGAAATGCATCCAATTCTGAATGGAGTGTTTTTTAAGGATATGCAAGTCAGCTGCAGACAAAATGGCAGAGACAAAACGGTCATAGTAAAGAATGATATTCTCAAAATTACCGAACTCAGGAAGATTGCCCAACACGCAAGTTTGTGCCGTGTGATCCCGGCCTAGAATAGGATCATCCTGGTACTGGTGGTGTCGTAAGAGGCGACTAAAGTACGTGTGGTAGAGTCACGTCGCCAGCAATGGCAACACGCATGGGCAGACTCGACCGGATCATTACCACCCCCGGCATTTAAAACCGGCGTGAAGTAGTGGCTTTATGCCATTGCGTTTCTTTTTTTTTTTTTTATGGAAAAGACACGGCAAACGAGCGTGCGGGTCACCTGATGGTAAATGATTACCGCCGCCCACGGCCCCGTGCAACACCAGAGGAGCTACAGGTGCGTTGCCGGCCTTTAAGATGGGTTGGGCGCCGGGGCCCGGCATTACCTAATGCGAAACGCAGTATTACTTAAAGCAGCTTGTATGATCTCTTATCATACAAAAATATCATATAGGGAAAACTAACCACAGAGGCATCAATGAATGTTTTTTATCACTATCTCATTGGCCTGGTATGAGAAACATGTAACTAAGCTTATTAATGAATGTAATATTTGTGGTAAGGCTAAATACGATCGAAATCCAGTTATGCCCAAATTTCAAATTGTAACTCCACCCACAAAACCTTTCGAACTTGTACATTTTTTTTTTTTTATGGAAGAGACACGGCAAACGAGCGTGCGGGTCACCTGATAGTAAGTGATTACCGCCGCCCACGGCCCCGTGCAACCCCAGAGGAGCTACAGGTGCGTTGCCGGCCTTTAAGATGGGTTGGGCGCCGGGGCCCGGCACTACCTGATGCGAAACGCAGCAAAATTTAGATTTACTTAGCGTTGAAACCCATAAATTTCTGACAATAATTGACGCATTCTCTAAATATGCACAGGCTTATTTTTGAGAGATGCAACAGCAGTTAGTGTAATCCAAGGCTTATTACTGTTCTCTACGCATCACGGACTTTTTTTTCCTTTAACGATAATAACAGATAATGGTCCCGAATTTACCAATCAACTTTTCTTAGAGTTTGCTAGGTTGCATAAAATCCACCATCACAAGTGTTGCCCGAATACGCTTAATGAAAATGGTATGGTAGAACGACTAAATTCAACTTTACTAGAGCACTTGCGTATATTAAAATTAGAACATAGAACAGAAACGGTTACTAATCTTATGCCATATGCAATATTAGGTTATAACAGCGCTATACATAGTTTTACAAATTGTAGACCGATTGATATAATCACTGGTCATCTTGATCCACGTGATCCTTTAGATATGAATTTAACGGAATATTTGTTACAACAGTACACTCGAGAACATCGTAAAAAAATGTTAAAGATATTGAAAATTATTAACGAAACGGCTTTGCAAAAACGTACTGAAATAATTGATAATGTTAATAAAACCCGTGAACCAACAGAGGAATATCTCCCTAACCAAGAAGTATTTTTATAAGAAATCCTTTGGCCAGTAGGCAAAAATTAGCTTCTCGTTTCATACATGATACAGTCGTAACTAATTTACCAATACATATATATACTAAAAAAAAAGAGGCCCTGTACCTAAATCCCGTTTGAAACGGGTGCCTAAAAGTAATCGTTTGTTTCAGGATAATTCTAATGATATTACTCCAGCAAGCGCAAGGACAGGATGTAACGATTGATTCTTTGGAATACTTCCGTTTAAATTAGGCAATACAAAAATCATATCACACTATCATTCATTTTTAAATAGTATAGATTTAGACGAAATTAGAAATCAAACGGTATTGACTAAAACCCAAATATCCGATGTTAAATTATATTTGAATAACAAATCTTCATCTCTTTATGAACCTCATCTGCATTACCTTGACAATAAATTAAACAGAGCAATCAGCTTTTTGAACACATTTGGGCATAATCGTGTTAAAAGAGGGCTCATTAATGGCTTGGGATCTGTAATCAAGAGTATATCCGGAAACCTTGATTACACTGATGCAATTAGGTATAACAATGCCATAACAATTCTTCAAAATAATGAATATAAATGTGGTGCAGCGTCGTCGCCGGGGTACCTCAAGGCGGCGTGCTTTCTCCTTTGCTATTCGCAATTTTTATTAACTCAATTACTCAGAATATTTCTTCTCTCTATCATATGTATGCAGACGACTTACAAATCTACCGACAGTGTAAGCTAGAAGATCTACCAAGTGCAATCAACGACCTTAACAATGACCTTGCTGCCATCCTCAGATGGAGTAACTTTTATGGTATTAATGTTAATCCAGCCAAATCACAGGTAATTGTTATTGGTAGCCACGGTGTAATACGTAAGATATTGATAATTGTTATTGGTAGCCACGGTGTAATACGTAAGAGATTGGGCAGTTACACCAGGGGTTGTATACGACGGAACCTGTATACCTTTTTGTGACACTGTAAAAAATCTTGGTGTTTATTTTGACCAAACTCTGTCTTGGTCGTCGCACATTAATAACATTAGCAAAAAAACGTTTTTTGCACTGAAATCACTACGACGACTACAATCTTTTCTACCAATTCCTACCAAAATTATGTTAACAAATTCTCTATTATTACCAATTCTTGATTATGCAGATGCAAGCTTCACTAATTTATCCGAGGACCAACTTAACAAACTTGAGCGAATTCAAAATCTTTCAATTCGATTCATATTCGGCCTCCGTAAATATGATCACGTATCTGAGTATCGCTCTAAGCTCAAGTGGCTCCCTATACGCCGTCGCCGAAATTTACGACTTCTTGCCTTCTTGTACTGTGTGTTATTTAGTCCTGCTCCCTCTTACTTAAAGGATAAATTTGAATTTATTAGTGCACCAGGAAATTTAGTTAGACCATTACGCAACCTTGGGGTGCTATGTCGGTTACCTCCTCGTGGTGCACCCTGGGCAACGGGACGGACAGCAGCATCACAGTACGCGGTGCTGCTGTTCGTCGCGGCTAATAAACCGACACGCAGGAATGCGCTCCGGCGCTCTGTAATGTAAGAGTTGTCCCGTGAGCGCATTGTAGGGAGGGGCCCCTTTGATGGCTCAGCGCTCATGTGGAGCACCTAGCGGTCATCGTGGAGGTAGGGCGGGTTCGGCGTGCGCTTACCCCGCCGTCGGACAGAGCGATGCTCGCCGTCCTCTTCGTAATTCCGTGCGCGGTGTCTGTGGTCATGTCTCGCGGCCACGCACGGGACCGAGGGTCTTGCCTTCACCGGCCGGACCGCGAGGAAGAAAACCTCTATAAAAAATTACCCCAATCCAAGCGGCGACGCAGCGCGAGGGATGCATGGCTGATGGGTGGTTCAGTCGCTACTGCTATCCCCGACCGGGCAGAGGCCAATGTCCGGGTCGGGTTACGGGGCTGGGGCGGCTGCTTGGTCGTCCTGGCTCGGGGCTTATCCAGGTACAGGGGGCACTACCTGGGTGGACCGTCTTTTCCCCCATACTCGTGGGATTCAAAATGGATGATTCTCAAAAATTTTCGTTAGGTTTAAGTTGTTTGTCCGATAGTCAGGCTGTCCTCGATTCTGGCGACAGTCTGCCATTAGGGAATAGGAGCTCACAGGTATCCGGGCCTACGAGTGTTAAATTAGTGACCGACGGATGCGCAGGGGTAGGCGACCAGGCTCCTGTAGCGGATATGAATACTGGAAGCGGTGAAAACCGGTTGCGTGGGACGTCTTCTGTTAAGAAGCGTCCAGTGTGCCAGACCTCAGACGAGGAAAGCCTGCCGGCCCCCAAGTTGCCGACTTCGAGGAGGGGTCGGCTGGCATTGAGAGGGACGAGTGTTTCGCAGCCACGGAGGGGTAAGCACGGACGGTTTGTGCGCTCCAGTACCACGGCGGCTAGCGAAGCAGAGAGTGACATGGGGGTCACTACAGAGGACCCTGGCGATGGCTGTGAAAGTGGTGCCTCACTGGGGAGCTCAAAAGCGGAGCTTAGCGCCGCTAAGAGGGAGCAGCGCAAAGCTGTCGCGGCTGACGAAGTGTCGGAAATGGCCCGTCGCGCTCGAGAGCGACGAGCGGCTTTTGCAGCGGAAGGCGGGGAACCATCTGCTTTGGCCTTGAGCCAGCTGGCTCTGGATGGGGTGGACTTAGTCCTCAAAGTTGCCACCAAGTCCGGAAGCTTGAAGGGCACGTTCATCCGTGGCTTAAAGGAGGCTGCCGCGGATATCAGGGTAGCGGTTGACATCCTCCTCAACAGAACGACCTCAGACGAGGTCGCAAAGTTACAGGAGGAAAACAATCGCCTCCGACATGATCTGGAGGACCTCCGGCGGCAAGTCGCTGCGCTAAGTGAGCAACAGCAGCGATGCACGTCCACCGATGCTGCACCCGTAATGGCCTCGGCTGACGCACCGCGACCGGCAAGCCCTCGTACCGACGAAGAGATCGAGCGCATTATCCGACTCTGCATGCTCCAGTGCGGGAACATGGTTGACGCTAAGCTAGAGGCGAATCGTCGTCGTCTCCCAGCAGATATACTCCGTCCACCTTTGGCGGCTGACACGCGGAGGACTGAGAAGCCGTTGAGACTTCCACCTCAAAAGGGGAAGCCCACGGAGGGTAACAAAATGCCCTCGGAGGGAGCTCCTCCGAACAACAATCCCACGACTGCCGGGTCTAAGGGTGAGACCTGGGTGAAAGTCGTGGGGCGCAAGAAGGCCCGCAAAGTCACCAAGAAGGCTGCAGTTAATACGGGAGCATCGGGTGGAACTGCAAAGGTGATTACGCAGCCTGTGCGTACTACTAAAGGCGGTCGTAAAGGTCCAACGATACATGTCCCACGTTCCGAAGCTGTGACGCTCACGCTACAGCCCGGAGCTGCGGAGCGGGGCGTAACGTACCAGTCGGTCATTGCTGAGGCCAAGGCCAAGATCAAATTATCAGATCTTGGCCTCCAGTCCGTCACCCTCAGGCAGGCTGCCACGGGTGCGCGTTTGTTTGAGATAGCTGGTGCTGCGAGCGGCAGTGCCGAAAAGGCGGACGCTCTGGCCGTTAAGATGAGGGAGGTCCTCAACCTTGAGGACGTCCGGGTCTCCAGGCCAATAAAAACCGCAGAGGTGCGGATTGCTGGTCTGGACGACTCTGTGACCTCTGAGGAGGTGGTAGCTGCTGTTGCTCAAAGCGGAGAGTGTCTGCCGGACAAGGTGCGGACCGGCGATATACGCACCGACGCCACTGGACTCGGCGTAGTCTGGGTTCGGTGCCCTGTAGCGTCGGCAAAGAAGATAGCCGATAGCGGCAGATTACTGGTTGGCTGGGTTGCAGCGAGAGTGAAACTCTTACAACCCCGGGCTTTGCGGTGCTTCCGGTGCCTGGAGAAGGGGCACGTCCGGGCAAAGTGTACCGCCGAGATTGACCGTAGTGATCTTTGTTATCGCTGCGGTCAGTCTGGCCACAAAGCGGCTCAGTGTTCTGCGTCACTCAACTGCAGCTTATGTTCGGCTGCGGGGGAAGCCTGCCGGACACAAATTAGGAGAAGGGGCTTGTGGCGGCGCCTGTCAGCAAGGCCATGAAGAAAAAAGAAGAGGAGATCTAAATCTGCTGGGGAAACCTCGCCACCCCAGCAGGCTAGTAGCTCCGCGGCCGCCTCCCGGCCCAGGACTGTTGCCGAGGGAATGGAATGCCAATAATGGCACAATTACATTTTCTCCAGGGCAACATCAACCACTGTGCCGGAGCTCAGGATCTTTTACTCCAGAGCATGGCCGAGTGGTCGATTCACGTGGCTGTGGTCGCCGAACCGTACTTCGTTCCCGCTCGTGACAACTGGCTGGGATGCACTGACGGTTTGGTTGCCATTATTGGCGAGGCTCTGATTGACCCGTCTCGGGTCGTGGCTGGGTGGCTGCGGTCTCAGGCGGCATTGTCATTGTGGGGGGTATATTTCTCTCCCAACAAGAGTCTCGCCGACTTTGAGGGTTTCCTTGTCGAGTTGGCCACCGTCGTAGGCCGCTATCACCCTCGTCCTGTTCTGGTGCTCGGGGATTTCAACGCCAAGTCATTCGCGTGGGGATCTCCGGTCACCGACCCTCGAGGCGAGGTGCTAGAAGAGTGGGCGGTGACGACTGATCTAGTCGTATTAAATCGGGGCTCGGAATACACGTGCGTGCGGCAGCGGGGCGGGTCGATAGTGGATGTTTCGTTCGCTAGTCCCTCTGTTGCCAGCCGAGTCCGCGACTGGCGTGTCGCCGTGGAGGTGGAGACGCTATCGGACCATCGGTATATCCAGTTTGACGTCTCTGCCCAGACCGCGAGCGGCCACCGTGCAATAACCCCCATTAACGACGGGCCGCGTTGGGCGATTAAGCGCATCGACAGGGAACTACTCGAGGGAAGCTGCCTTAGTCCAGTCCGTGGATCTGGGAGTCGATGGACGGCCCCCGTCGACGTCGAGGCGGTGGCGCTGTGGGTTTCGCGGGGCGATGATGGCAGATCTGTGATGCGTCCATGCCCCGTGTCCGCCAACAGTTCGCAAGGCGCCAGGTGTACTGGTGGACCGCTGAGATCGCGCAATTGCGCGTAGCGTGCGTTGCGGCTCGTTGCCGGTACACCCGATACAGGAGACGGCGTCGACGGGATCCCGCCGAGGAGGACGCCTTGTATGAGGTGTACCGCGGGTCTAAGGAGACCCTGCTGGTGGCTGCCATTGGTGACTCAAAGTCGCGCGCCAGGGAGGAGCTGCTGGGGTCCCTAGATCGGGATCCGTGGGGGCGCCCCTACCGTTGGGTACGGGGTAAGTTGCGTCCCTGGGTGCCTCCAATAACGCAAAGCATGCAACCTCAGTTGCTAGAGGCGGTGGTGTCAGCTCTCTTCCCAGAGCGAGCGGGACATGTTGCCCCGGCGATGGCTTCGCCCTCCACCACAGACTCTCCAGAAGAGGAGAGCACCGATGTCCCCGAGGTAACGCAAACAGAGATGAGAGCGGCCGTTTCGCGACTCCGGGCTAAGAATACAGCACCCGGACCCGACGGAGTTCCTGGTCGAGTTCTCGTCCTTGCTCTGGAGCAGTTAGAGCCCCAGCTGAGGGGGCTCTTTACGGCATGTCTCGAGCAGGGTCAGTTTCCCAGTGTGTGGAAGGAGGGGAGGCTGGTCCTGCTCAGAAAGGACGGGCGCCCCGTGGACTCGCCATCCGCTTATCGGCCTATAGTGCTGCTTGACGAAGCGGGCAAACTTTTTGAGCGCATTATCGCAGATCGCCTCGTCAACCACTTATGCATGGAGGGGCCAAACCTGAACGATAACTAATTTGGTTTTCGTCGGGGGCGCTCCACCATAGACGCTATCATGCGCGTGAGGGCCCTGGCGGAGGAGACGGTGTCCCGGGGTGGGGTGGTGCTGGCGGTGTCTTTAGACATCTCCAACGCATTCAACACCCTGCCCTGGAGTTGTATTCGGGAGGCTCTGAAATACCATCGCGTGCCTCCCTACCTCCGCCGTACTGTAGAGACTTACCTAGAGGGTAGATACATTATCTATCGGGGATATAACGGTACCGGTTCGCACCTCATGTCGTGCGGTGTTCCACAGGGTTCGGTCTTGGGACCGCTTCTGTGGAACATTGGTTACGACTGGGTACTGAGAGGTGAACTCCCGTCGGGCGCCGACTTGACATGTTATGCGGACGACACGCTCATAACTGCCCGGGGGAGCTCGCATAGGGAAGCGACGGTGATAGCCACGGCTGCGGTATCACAGGTGGTGAGCCGCATCCGTTGCCTCGGACTGGAGGTGGCCCTAAACAAGTCGGAGGCCATGGTGTTTCATGGCCCCCGACGTGCGCCGGCGCCGGGATCACACATCGCAGTCAGCGGGGCCCGGATAACTGTCGAATCCACCATGAAATATCTGGGATTGGTGCTGGATAGTCGATGGGAATTTGGACCGCACTTCCGGCGGCTAGCGCCCAAGTTGATGGGCGCAACGGGCGCGCTTTCAAAGTTGCTTCCCAACTTAGGGGGCCCGAGCGCCGACTGTAGGCGGTTGTACGTAGGAATCGTGCGTTCCATGGCCCTGTATGGAGCTCCTGTGTGGGCGATGGACATGACGGCCGGCATTCTCGCCATTCTGCGCAAACCGCAAAGGGCGATGGCCGTCAGAGTCATCCGCGGGTATCGCACGATCTCCTACGAGGCAGCTTGCGTCTTGGCCGGAACTCCGCCATGGGACTTAGAGGCGAAAGTACTCGCGTCATTATATCGATGGCGCGAGGAAGAGCGGATTCGGGGCTCGAGCCCGGTGCAGCGGCAGATCGCGCTGCGCCGAGACAAGCTCCATCAGGTTCTGGTGGCGGAATGGCGGCAAAGGCTTTTACGCCCTACCGCCGGCCTCAATACCGTCGAGGCGATCCGGCCAGTACTCGAGGACTGGCTCGGGAGAAGGCACGGCTCCCTGTCGTTTAGGGTAACGCAGGTGCTGTCCGGGCACGGCTGCTTCGGCAAGTACCTGTGCCGCATAGACAGAGAGCCGGACGCTCGGTGCCGCCACTGCGTCCATTGCGGAGAGGACACGGCGCAACACACGCTCGCCGAGTGTGTAGCTTGGGAAGAGCAGCGCCGTGTCCTCACAAATAAAGTAGGGGGCGATCTGTCGCTGCCTGCCGTAGTGCGTAGGATGATTGGTAGCGCAGAGTCTTGGGACGCAGTGGCGTCCTTCTGTGAGGACGTGATGTCGCAGAAGGAAACTGCGGAAAGGGAGAGGGAGATCTTTGCTCCCTTCTCCGGCCGCAGAAGGCGCACAGGACGCAGGAGAAGGGCGGATAACGCCATTTTCCAGCCCCCATGAATGGGTCCAGGGGCGAAGGACTTGGGGAAGTCCTCGCCCCCCTATTCGATAGACCCGTGTTGCAGGCGCGCGCCTTTGGGACGACGCATGGGTTAACACACCTCACTAACCCGCGCAGGAGACGAGGCCCGGATAGACTCGGCCAGCACTAGTGAGGGGCTGCGGATGAATTTGGACTCCCGCGGCCCCGCGCTCACGTGCGAGGAGACACTGGGGTGGTTTTAGTCGGTAGGAGTCCGGCACGCCCCTCCGTCTTTCACTAGACGGAGGTAGTCCATGAGGATTTCCCCCCATAAAAAAAAAAAAAAAAAAATTACGCAACCTAACGTTGCGTCTTCCTGTACACAAGTCAAAATTTTTTGACCAATCTTTTACAGTGCAAGCTATAAAACTGTGGAACAGTTTGCCCTTTAATATTCGTCAGGCAAAATCATTACTGACATTTAAAAAAGGTGTACGTCATCAATTTATGACAACTTCATGAGTTATCACTGTCTACATCGGATCTATTTTATGTATGTATTATGTGTATTACATGTGCATATATTTATATGTATTATATATATTCTATATTGTTTATTAGTCTATGTATTGTATTATATTGGAAATATCTATATATCAGTATATTGTTTTGATTACATCTAAATTTATTATTGTTTATTAATATATTTTTTAACTACGTCCACCACCCACCTTCTTAATATTATGACAGTTTCTTTTCACCCTAAGGTTGTCTGGAAGAGATGGCTACTTAGCCATAAGGCCACCTTTTTGTACATTTGTTTTTCTTTTTTTTTCTGTTTTTTTCTCTGTATTTTTATAAGTGGTGTACAAATAAAGAAATAAATAAATAAAAATAAATTAGAATCAAAAATTAATGAGCATATTAGCTTAGCTAAAGAGTGGTCTATTCACAGTTCTAAAATCCTTGATAACATTGTTCAAAATCAGAATAATTTAACTAAAATTCTTAATATTATTATAAAAAATGCCGTTAATGTAGAAATTTATGCCCATATGGCTCAATATTTTATGATTATAAGTGATAATATAGATAATTTATATGAGGAACTTTATAGAATAGAAAATAGTTTAGTTTACTTTTTTGACGGGTAGGTGGCAAAAAGGCATTACGTTTTTTAAAATTGCTCCGTTATAAATTTGATTTAAAAATAGTTTAAACAAAGTTTAAGTGAAAAGTTTTATATTTAAGTGATGTATTAACAGTCACCAACCTGCCAGCAGTAATTTGTGCAAAAAATCTACACCAAAACTCTTACAGTTTCCCATATTCACTAGTGTCTTCAACATGGAAGCTATTAAGCAGTCAATACAAGAATTGTCACAACACTTCAATTCGCAAATGGCTGAATTCCAGCAAAATTTGAGTTCTGCTATTCCTGCCGCAAGCCCCACTTCCCACATTGCAGCTGAATTCAATGCATTCCGATCTTTTGTGTTGAGTGCACTGGAAGGTCTTCAGCTGCAGGTGAATATTCTATCAAAACAGTATGACCTTCTTGACATGAGGACCAGAAAGAAAATACTATTGATGCATGGTGTGCCCGAGGAGAGAAATTCAACTGATTCTGCTATTGCAGTGAAGGTCCTGTCCAATCACCTGAAGATGCCTGCTCTGGAGCTAGGTGACATTAGCAGATGTCAGCGCTTGGGTACAGTAACATCTGATAAGCCAAGACCCATACTCGTGAAATTTCGAGAATTATCTATGCGAAACCAAATATGGTATGCCAAAACTAATTTGAAAAACACAGGCATTACTTTATCGGAATTCCTCACCAAATCCAGGCATGAAACTTTCATGGCAGCCCGAAAACGTTTTGGCATAGATAAATGTTGGACGAAGGACGGCTATATCATTGTTGTTGGTCCAGATGGGAAGCGTCATACTATTTCCACATGCAGTGAGTTAGACAATATCCACGACGCGAATGTAGGTCAAACACTTAAAGCACCAGTGGCGAGCTCAAGTGCTAGTGATTCTAGGACAAAGCCAGTTACTCAGGCTTCGCGAACGAAGAGGATCATAAATTCGAAGAAGTAAACAACCTCCTTTTTATGCATTAGTTTGTTCAGCTACTGTTGATACAATATTTTTATCATTATATCCAATAACTTATGTGCTACTATCCTATAAAATCACTTATATTTTAAAATCCACTAAAATATAATTTATCCACAATTTTATAAACTTAAAAACTTATTAATAAATATTGCAATGTTTACTTCATGTGGCTGACATTTTGACAAGCTTATTGACACCTGGTTTGTCAATGGCCAGAGCTGTCTATTGCAGGTTGTGCCATATGTCACAATATTTGTGTCTATGTTGCTGTTTTAAACGTTTCTTTTCCTACATTTTGAACTTAGTTGTATTTTACCTGTTTTTTGTGTTTTATTTATTTACTTTTATTTTCTTTGTATGTGAGTGTTTTATTTTTCTTTACTGTAAAATGAATGCTGGCAGGCGTGGGTTGCAAGCTTAAAAATTTTATTATTATTTTGCTAAATTCATTATTTATAGTTATATTCTATAATTATTTTTATCGCGAATATTTATTTTGTTTGTCCATATATCCTCTTCCCTCTCGGACTCCGTTGCGTACAGTTGTGTTTTGAGCTGCTCCTCGCATTAAAAATAAATAATTTTAATAAAAATATAAGATCGTTAAAATCAGTGCGGCTACTAGGAGACCATAAGTGCAGTGCGGTGCAAGCCAATTAGCGCCCCGCCCCTTGTTTGCGAGCGAGACGCAAAGACGCTGGCCGTAAAAGGTGCGTCGTAGACAACTACACTGCTCCTGCGCCCGTGTCTAAGGTGAAGTTGACTCCTCCCAAACGAGACATCGCTTGCCGACGGCTTGCATTACTCATTTAGGCCTACGATTGAATTGCGTAACTATAGAAATGAAGCGCACGCCTCCAAACAGCAAGTCATTAAATTCGCTGAATAAGTCTAATACACCTCATCATGGATCTGACTCAATGCTGTACAGACCAACCGACTCGAGACCCAATGAATCCCCGCAAATCGACTTTGTGTCCCAACGTAATAAGCGCCCAAGGGTGGAAGAATTAACTATAGTCCAGTTCTCGGATTTTAAGGAGGAAATGAAAGAGATAATGACTTCACTCATCGCGGAACAAAAGAAAGATTTGACCAATATTAGCAATAATCTACAGAAAGTAAAAGAATCTAACTCAAATATTGAAAGTTGTATTTTGCTTCTTACTTCGCAAAATGAAGAATTCCAAAAGAAAATTGCGATTCTCGAGGAACAATCAAAGAGGGACAGAGAACATATCTGTATTCTGGAAGAGAAAATAGAGGATTTGCAACGTATATCACGTAAGACCACTATCGAAATTAAAAATGTTCCGAAAAAATCCCAAGAATCCCGGCAGGATTTAATCAATATGACTCTTAACATTTCCCGTAATATTGAAATTGAAATGAACGACCGGGACATAAATGACATTTTTCGCATAAGGGGCAAGAAAGAATCTGACAAAAATTCGTCTCTTGTCGTTGAGCTTCGTTCATCCCTATTAAAAAATGATTTTTTAAAAAAAGTTAAAGAATTTAATTTTAAAAACAAAACAAGACTCCAGGCTAAGCATCTAGGGATCACTTCCGACGTCGACCAACCCATATTTGTATCGGAACAGCTGACCGCCAAGGGCGCGCGCCTCTTCTTCCTTGCTCGTGATCTTGCAAAGTCTAAACAATATAAGTACTGCTGGACGACGTTTGGAAAGGTATACGTGAGAAAAGATGACCAATCTAGAATCATCCTTATTCAAAACGAAGCTCAGGTGCAACACCTCATGCAGGAGCTCTGACTAGTCCAGTATTTATTTTATCATATTTTATTTAAAAATTTCTACATTAAATGTCTATGTAAATTGGTGCGATAAGATGCAGCATACACTCAAACATAATAGTTACTACTACATAACTGCACACCCTACATACTTAATTCAATACATACATTACAACTTTAAACCACATAATTATACTTTTCCTCATCTATTTATCTACATCTTCAAAATCACAAAACATTTACCACATATAAAAACAATAACTTACTTAAATAATTGCTATACAACTAATCTACCTTCTAATAAATACATAATTAAGGTCCTCCCTTTATATGTATTCTTACATACAAGCTTATATACTTACAACGTTTCACAAGCAATGAAAATGTGTGCAAAATATTACCATATATATTGCTATAGTTATATTCCACACTATAATGTAGTATCTAATTGTTACATAATATTTTCTTATTATTTACTTTCGTTCTGTATTGTTATACTAGCTTGTAATAGAACAATCACTATACGTTGCTGCTTTTGTAATGAACTAAATAATATAATTATTAATTATGGAAAGTCTTAGCTCCTTGAAAGAAATAGACAATATTGAAATAGCGAACTCAGTTATACTAGACATACAGAACCAAAGTATAAATCAAACGATTAAGTTAATAAATAAACTTACAGTCATAACGCAAAACATTCGTAGTACATATAAAAACTTTGATGACCTACAGGTCACTTTATCACAGCTAACGGAGGACTTTGATGTATTAATTCTCACGGAATGTAGATTACATATTACAAAAACAGTACCTTATTTAATAAACTATACCTCATATCAAACTCTAAATCTTTTGAATCAGAACGACGGCGTGGTAATTTACGTTCATAATAAACACAAAGTATTAATATCTGAGCTTCGACTTTCTAATGCTTCTGGCCTACAATTAATTATGAAAAATTTTGCTATTTTAGGAATTTATCGTTCCCCGTCTCACTTGGACGCTAGTACTTTTACGGACTCCCTAGATGAACATCTAAATAGTATTTCAAATCACAAAATATCTTCCTTCTCGGAGACATAAATATTGACATTATAACTACACCAAAAGAGACATCTCAAGAGCGCAGAAACAGATTACATTACCTAAATGTCCTATCAACTCACGGTTTACTTCCCGGCCATATAGTGCCCACAAGAGATGACAGCTGCCTGGACCATGTATTCTTGAGGATAGATAATATCCATAATGCAGCTTCTATCATTGTTTCAAATACTACGGTTACTGACCATAAGTTGGTAATTCTGAATATAGCACATTCATATAAACAAAGAGTCATAAATATAAAATTGTCACAAATTATGAATCCGCTTCCATTGCCCTTGTAAGTATGGATATATCTAGCTTCAAAGTATATAGAGATCCTAATAGATTCGCTAATGCTCTAATAGAGAAGGTTAGGTCAGTTCTCCTCTCTAATTCTAAGCAAGTCGTAATCTCGTCCTGCAAAAAAGCACTGAAACCGTGGATAACGCCAGGTATTCTAAGATGCATAAGACTACGTAACAACATGCAAATGAAACTAAAGAATGAATCCCATAATTTAATTTTAAAAATCACATTTAGACGGTTTAGAAATTTCTGCTTAAATCTTATAAGAAAACAAAAGATATTATATAATAAAAATAAAATTAAAAAATCCGTGAAAAATCCCAGCAAACTTTGGCCAGTAATTAATGAAGTCACTCAATACAAACCATGTAAAATACCTAACACAGATTTGCTGCATATAATGCCTTCGCCACAAGCTTCAATCAATAATATAAATAATTTTTTCATTAACATAGGCAAAGAGTTAGCAGAAAATATCCTGAACTCTGCTCCTGCTCGAAACAACATTTATGCTACATGCAACCACCCATCGTCATTCGTACTGTTAGATGTTACTCTTCAGGAGGTGGACACTGTGCTTATGAGCTTGGATACGGGTAGTGCTGCAGGTTGGGATGGGATACCAACAAAATTCTTAAAAATGTGTAGAGACGTCATGACCCCGCTCATCTGCGCACTGTGCAACCTCTGCTTTAGCTCCGGAGTCTTTCCAGATGCTCTTAAGCGCTCCATTGTCACACCTGTTTTCAAGAGTGGGGACAGAACGGAAGTCAACAATTACAGGCCAATATCAGTTTTGAGTTCTATATCTAAAGTCATAGAAAAACTACTTAACGCTAGACTAATGAGATATTTAGATAAATATAAGATCTTGTCCCGCTCCCAATACGGATTCAGGAAAGGCATATCTACGCAAGATGCTATCTTGGACCTTACGTCTTTAATTGTTAGAGAAATAGATAAAGGTAAAAAAGGTTTGGCTATCTTCCTTGACCTAAAGAAGGCCTTCGACACCGTATCTGTCCCCATTCTTGTCAGCAGGTTGGAACGCATAGGTATAAGAGGTACAGCGCTATCACTTTTTGCTAGTTACCTACAAAATAGGAGTCAAAAAGTAAAAATTGACGGGTGCTTCAGCGATGAATGCGAGGTGATATACGGGGTGCCGCAGGGGAGTGTCCTTGGCCCAACGCTATTCCTGATATATATAAATGAATTGTGTAATCTTAAGTGCGCTGGGGGAAGGACATTCTCTTATGCGGACGACACTGCCATAGTATTCACTGGAGGTTCGTGGCTCGAGGTTGAAAATGTAGCAAATCAGGGACTAAGTAAGGTTTACAGATGGTTGACAGATAATCTGCTTACCCTTAATATACAAAAAACTAATTATATTTGCTTTGCGACTTACCAAAATTTTCAACCAGAACCGAATTTTGTCATAAGAATTCATAAATGTTTACATCAGGATAGTTTAAACTGTAACTGTCCCTCTATAGAAAAGGTTAGTTTTACCAAATATTTGGGAGTCATCATTGATCAAAGGTTGAGTTGGCATCCACATCTCGAATTGTTAATGTGTAGGGTGCGTAAACTCATTTGGATCTTTAAATCTCTCCGACATATCATGGACAGAACATTATGTATTAAGATTTATGTTGCCTTAGCACAATCAGTCATCACATACTGTATTCCTGTATGGGGTGGAGCGACTAAATCTAAACTTATAGACCTGGAAAGAGCCCAGCGATCCCTCATCAAGGTGGTGTGTTTCAAGTCCTGTAGATTCCCAACGGACCACTTATACACCTTCAGTGATTTGTTATCAGTTAGGCGGCTTTATATAATTAACCTAATCTTAAATTGCCACAAATCGTTACCGTATAATTCAAAGGTACTAAGTAAAAGACGACATGACATCGTAGCACGCGTCGAACCTGTTCGTACGGTGTTTGCTAAGAGGCAGTACGAATGTCAGTCACCTTTCTTATACAATAAAATTAATAAACAGTTAAATATTTACCCTATGACCTTGTTTACGTGCAAAATTACCCTAGATAAATGGCTGAAGAAACTTACGTTTGAGGAGGTTGAGCTTTTGTTGCGTCGAATTGTCTAATACTGGCTTAAATAGGCATGTACAAAAACACACACACACTCACACACACACTCACACACAACAAACACGCACACACGCGCATGCACACGCCCATACATACTGCTGTATTTTCATTTCCATTTCCAGAATTATTATGTACAATAAACTGGTGTTCGATTTGGGAGTTGCGAGATATTCCCAACACAAGTGTCTTCTGACTACTTACTGGGAGGTCTCAGTGCATGTAATTTGTATGTTATAGTTCTAAATAAATATTATTATTATTATATTATTATTATATATATATATATATATATATATATATATATATATATATATATATATATATATATATACTATATAATATTTATTTATTTATTTTTTTTTATATATATATATATATATATATATATATATAATATATATATATATATATATATATATATATATAATATTATATAGCTATTATTATTACTACCATTGTCGTTTTGCATAAATATATATTTTATTTAATATAATTTTTAAATATTTGTACATTTTTATTTTTATTATTATTATTTATTTTTTTTTACTTAAATATAGTATTATTATATTACAATTGTGTACCGAGCAACTCTATTTCAAGTAGCGACACCTCGGATGATGATATATTTTTTCAAGGCTTTGTCACCCGATAGTAGTTTTTACAGCACTTCTCTTCCACTCAATACTATATTAGACACGACGTTTAACTCTAACAAACAATTCAATGTGGTTCATATTAACGCACAAAGCATTCCTGCACACTATCCCGACCTGTTAGCTTCCTTTGACGTAAAGAACGTTTCATGCGGTCTTAGTCTCCGAAACTTTCCTTAAGCCATGTTTACCATCTACATCCTATGCAATACATGGGTTCCATTTAATCCCAAATGATCGTACAGGGAAAGGCGGTGGTGGAGTTGCAATCTATCTGCGTAGTCACATACCATTTTCTATTCTTGATAAGTCTCCTACACTCTACTCAAATACTTCTGAACATATTTTTATTGAAGTTATTTTCGGTACTTTAAAGCTTCTATTAGGAGTATTTTACAGTCCGTCTTTGCATATTAATTATTTTGAGACATTTGAAAATTTGTTAGAAAAGTATGTACCGAATGTAGATCATACCGTTATTATGGGCGATTTTAATACCTGTATAATTAAAAATGACTCGCGAGCTAAACGGCTCACAAATATCATTAATAGTGCAAACCTTAACCTCCTACCTACAAATGCTACCCATTTTTCCCCAAACACCAATCCCTCACAACTGGATTTAATGATCGTTTCCTCCCAAGAACGTGTCGCCACTTTTGGTCAACTTTGTGCAGAATCGTTTTCCTACCATGATCTCATATATTTATCATATAAAATTCGCACACCAAAAATTAAACCTACAGTTATTATGCGCAGAAGTTTTAAAAATTTTGACAATGAGAGTTTCATGAAAAGTTTAGGCCAGATACATTGGGATAGTGTATTTAACGCTCCAAATACCAATGACAAGATTAATATATTTAACTCTCTTTTAATTGAGCTGTTTGATGTATATGCTCCACTTAGGCCTGTTAAACTAAAACATCTCCCCGCTCCATGGCTTACTGACGACATTAAAAAACTCATGGCTAAGAGAAACTCTGCTAAGTCTAAATATAAAAGAAATCCAACTGATGAAAACCTAATTAGGTTCAAAACACTACGGAACCGATGCAGTAAGACTTGCAGAGATGCCCAACGTAAATTTATTCATTCCAATATAGAAAATAATAGTCCTGCTAAAGTGTGGAAATTTTTAGATGCAATGGGTATTGGACGCTCACGGAAAGCTGTTAAGATAAGCGAAAAAATAGATCTCGACGATATGAACAAACACTTCACAAATGTTAACATATTGAAGCAGAATGTCAAAACTGACACTATCAATTCTATTTCCACTACATCCTGTCCCTCTCCCTTTTATTTCTCTACTGTTTCCACTGAGGATGTGAAGAAGCATGTGCTAGCCATTAAATCTGATGCTACTGGTAGTGATCAAATTGGTCGAAAAATGATCCTCTTATCTCTTATTCCTATACTTCCAGTCCTTTGCCACATTTTTAATCATTCCCTTTCCACAAATACTTACCCCAATGCATGGCGTCATGCAATAGTTATTCCTATTCCCAAAGTACCTAATCCTATATCCTTTGCTGACTATCGCCCTATCTCAATTCTTCCGTTCCTATCCAAAGTGTTAGAGCGTATAGTCCATAATCAACTCTCATCTTTTTTATCTTTAAACAAAATCCTGTCCCCCTTCCAGTCCGGATTCCGCCCTGGACATAGCACAGTAACTGCTCTAAATAAAGTTAATGATGACATCAGGTTGGGTATTGATAATCAACAGGTTACTATTCTTGCTCTTCTGGATTTTTCTAATGCTTTTAACACCGTTGATTTTGATATCCTCTTGGCAGTTCTCAAATCTATTAATGTATCCTCCGAGGCTACTGAATGGTTTTACTCTTACCTACATGAGCGCGAACAGAGTATCAATATTAACGACAAACGTTCATCTGTGTGTCGTCTTAGCGCTGGTGTTCCTCAGGGCGGAGTACTCTCTCCACTCCTTTTCTCCATATTTATCAATTCCATTACTAAGCTTCTATCCCTTTCCTTTCACTTATACGCTGATGACTTGCAGATTTATGTGACTACGGACGTGAATGACATTGTTAAGGCGATTGGGCTAATTAATTTTAATCTGCATACCATAAGTACTTGGAGCAAGTCATTTGGCCTGTCTGTAAATCCTAAAAAGTCTCAAGTGTGTATCCTTGGTAATCCTAAACAATTGGCTAAATTAAATTTTCCTTCTCTTCCTCCCATTATCTTCGACTATTGTAAGTTAGAGTATAGCAATACAGTCAAAAATCTAGGTATAAAAGTGGACAGCGCTCTTTCCTGGGCTCCTCATATCTGTGACCTGAGCTGCAAGGTATACTGCATCATAGGTAGGCTCAAGAGATGGAAGTATCTGTTACCAACCCAAACCAAAATATCACTGGCACATTCACTCTTGCTGCCTATTTTGGACTATGCTGACACTTGTTATCTGGATTTATCACAACAGTTGCTCAATAAGCTCGAACGTCTACAAAATATATTTATTAGGTTAATTTTTGGGCTAAAGAAATTTGATCACATCAGTCAGCATCGCGTTAGGCTGCAGTGGCTTACTATAAAAGATCGACGGAATCTCCACACTGTCACGCTCCTCTATTCTATCCTTTTCCATCCTGATACTCCTTTCTACCTTAAGGAGCGCTTTTCCTTCCTAGGCTCCAATTCCCGTCTTCCCCTCAGCCTCCGCTCGAAAAGTGACAACGTCCTAGAAATATATATTATTTTTAATAATTAATTATATTATTTATTTATTTTCTATAATCAGTCTATATATAAGAACCTGTATGTATGTGTGTATAAATATTTATTTATCTATTATATATTTATTTATATATGTATTTAGGTATTTATTTATATGTATGTATTTATTTATTTGTTTGTTTATTTATTTAAGATATAACATCTTGCGTCGCTTTGCACCGCTTGATGCCCGCACTTTTAATTATATCCTTCCGGAATCTGGTTGCCTGGAAGAGATCACTTGTAGTGATAAGGCCGCCTTTGTGCATTTTATTTTATGAAATTGCTCTTTTGTATCTTTTGAAGTGTGCAATAAAGACTTTCATTATTATTATTATAGTTTAGGTTTCATTCGTGCATTGAGCACTCCTCATTCTATTATTAGTGTAGTAGAGCTTAAGAAAATGATTAGGAAACTTAGCCTTTTATATTCAAAAGATAAATACTTAGCTTAGAAACTAGATATTATTATGATATTATTAAATTAGGTTACTTCTATTTCGAGGATAAGATAATTTTAGTTTTAAAAGTTCCAATCACCCTACCCCAGTCCTATGATCTTTACCGGCTATCAGTTGTTCCCAATAAATATAATGAAATCCTAATTCTTAACCAACCATTTTTAGCAATATCCAGTAATAATTCGATGTACATAGAGGCTGAATGCCCGAAGATCAATTATTTATACCTCTGTTAAAAATCTATCAATTACATAATTCAAGAGAAACCGGACTGTATTACTCACTTGATCAAAATTCACGAAATTGACAAATCTTGCAAAACAACTCATGTGATACTCAAAGACGAAGCAACAGACAAAAGTAATGAACAAGAAATGGACACTGCAATTAACCCCCATGAAGTTATAGTTGATATTAACAAAATCTCAGCAACTTTTCCCTCTCAAGAATAGTTGCTGTTCTGCGGAGGGAGATGTTACATAGTTATGAACGGTGTAACAGGTGGAACAATTATTTTACGTAGAAACGAGCGTCCGTCTGATAGACGGCCGATCGCAACAAAAATGATGAATAAGGAGATCGGGTGGACGACGGTGGGAAAGGAATTTTTCTCATTCGCGTTGTTTTCCTCTAACACTGAGGATAGTAATTTATAAGTTAGAATTAATTTTTTAATGTATAATTTAAACTAAATAAATTAAATATATTTAAAAATCGTATTTTGCTAAACCTCTAACTGCAACCCTCGTAACTATGCTATAAATATGTTTAAGAAAATAAATAGATAATATAAATAATAATAAATTTATAAATTATATTAATTATAATAATTTGACAGAATTATAATAGAAATAATAATAAGAAAATAAATAGATAATATAAATAGTAATAAATTTATGAATGATATTAATAATTTGACAAAATTATAAAAGAAGTAATAAGTTTGCATCATCCCCATGCCATTCACTTACGATAGCAAAAAATTCAAAAAACCTTATATACACAAAAAAAAACAAACAAATGCAGATAAAACAATGACAACCATAATATAAAATTTATCGTAAAATGTAGCTCTTTAGGTCAGCGTCATAGACCATCTGTGACGTAAACCAAAGTCTATGCTATTCTACACATTGACAAGTTAGACGTCAGTAAGCCGTCAAAACGTCAACGGTATATCTATAAAGTTTTTTTGTTTTTTATGGAAAAGACACGGCAAACGAAGCGAAATATATACTCTTCCGTGTATTTTTTTTTATTATTATTATTTAATTATTTAAATATTATACTTTAATGCTACGCAATGTTCAATAACGCAAATTTAAATGGTAACAGCTCAGATGACGATATGTTTGGTCAATGTTTATCTATGTCGTCTGATGGTAGATTTCACAGCACCTCCTTCCCACTCAATAGAAAATTAGAAACGGCATTCCTTAATTCTCACAAACAATTTAATGTGGTACACATAAATGCACAAAGCATTCCCGCCCACTATCCTGATCTTTTGGCTTCCTTCGATGTAAAAAACGTTCATGCGATCTTAGTCTGTGAAACGGAACGGAAAGGAAAACAGATTCATTCCTCGGATGATCCGTGAGGCTATTGAAATACAAAAACATCCTAATTTCAATAGAGAGGATGGCTGGAAACTTTCTACCACCTGGGACCCACTCATAAAATCATTGAAGTCTCAAACCCACCATACCAGAGGGCAAGATACTATCAGCTCATTCTGCAGGAATCCAGGGCAGTACGCGAGGCAATTAAGAAATCGCTGGCGGTAGTTTGATATGATAATTATATCAACTGACAGACGAATGCCACCTCAGTCTACCCGTGACCACGGACTACTGTAAAGTGTTCGAAACGTCGGGTTTCCAAAAATGTAAAAACCTTAAATATACGCAAACCTTATATATAACTTGAACGAGATGAAGAAAGGACGGTATGCAAGATCAGTGTAAATGATAAGATATTAGAACAGGTGAATGAAGTGGTATATTTGGGAAGTATGTTCAGTAGAGATGGAAGATACGAGATGGATGTGGAAAGGCGTATTGCTGCCGGTAACAAGGTTAACGGGGCCTTGGCTGCATTGATGAGACGGCGGAACGTCAGCACAGCTGCGCGTTTGGCCGTACACAATGCAGTTTTGGTACCGACCCTGTTATACGGCAGCGAAACGTGGGTATTACAGAAGAAGAATGAAAGAAAGATGAATGCTGTGGAGATGCGATCTCTTTGTAGGATATGCGGAGTCAGCTTAGCTGATCGAATCCGCAATGAAGAGGTACACAGAATGGCAGATACCAGCGAGGATGTCACGGTGAGAATGAAGACGGCGATAGTCACTTACCATCAGGTGACCCGCACGCTCGTTTGCCGTGTCTGTTCCATAAAAAAAAAAAAAAAAAAAAAAAAAAAAAAAAAAAAAAAAAAAAAAAAAAAAAAAAAAAAAAAAAAAAAAAAAAAAAGAAGAACGTGCTCAGCTGGTTTGCGCACGTCGAACGAATGAGCGAGGAAAGAATGGCAAAAAAGATTTATGATGGAAAAGTGAGTGGTAAGAGAGGTAGGGGGAGACCTCGGTTGACCTTCGAAAACACAGTATCAAAGATACTGGAGGAAGGTCACGTAAAAAGCATGAGGATCCCCCGGAGGGCATGTATGAAGAGGTTGATGACAGTGGACGAGGCGAAAGAGGTATGTAGAGACCGTAGCGTTTGGCGCTCCGTTCTCTCTGACTACCCCGCTAGGGATAAAGCGTGAAGCTAAGTTAAGTTAAGTTAAATATACGCGATTAATCCGGTTAAATTAGTTTCATTTAATATAGTAGATAGTGTGTTCAATGCTCCAAGTACTAATGACAAAATCAATATATTTAACTCTCTTCTTATTGAACTTTTTGATATCTAGGCTCCTCTTAGGCCCGTAAAACTAAACATCTTCCCGCTCCATGGCTCACAGACGATAATAAAAAACTCATGGTAAAGAGGAACTCTGCTAAGTCTAAATACAAAAGAAATTGCACTGAAGAAAACCTTCTTAGGTTCAAAACACTACGGAACCGATGTAGTAGGACTTGCAGAAATGCACAACGTAAATTTATCCATTCCACTATCGAAAATAACAGCCCTGCTAAAGTGTGGTAATTCCTAGACGCAATGGGTATTGGACGTACACGGAAAACTATTAATATAAGCGAAAAAACAAATCTCGATGAATTTAACAAACACTTTGCAAAGGTCAATTTACTAAGTCAAGAAATTAAAACCGACACTTTTGAGTCGATTCCCGATATCCCCTGTCCCTCTCCTTTTAATTTCTCCTCTATTTCTACTGATGATGTAAAGAAGCATGTGTTGGCCATTAAATTCGATGCTACTGGTAGTGATCAAGTCAGTCGGAAAATGATTCTCTTAACTCTCAATTCTGTACTTCCTGTCCTATGCCACATCTTTAACCATTCTCTTTGCTCAAAGTCCTCAAATTCCCAATACCTGGCGCCAAGCAATAGTAATTCCTATTCCTAAGATACCTAATCCTTTATCCTTTTCTGACTATCGCCCTATCTCTATTCTCCCATTTTTGTCAAAAGTCCTAGAGTGTATAGTCCATCAACAACTCTCATCCTTCTGAGCTTTAAATAAAATCCTATCCCCCTTCCAATCTGGATTTCGTCCTGGACACAGCACGGTTACGGTATTAAATAAAGTTAATGACGACATTAGGTTGGGTATCGATAATCAACAAATTACTATTCTAGCACTACTGGACTTTTCGAATGCTTTTAACTCTGTTGATTTTGATATCCTTTTAGCAATTCTTAAGTCTATTAATGTATTTTCTGAGGCTATTGAATGGTTTTACTCCTATCTACATGAACGAGAGCAAATTTTTCGCATTAATGATTAACGATCATCCGCATGCCGTCTTAGTGCTGGTGTTCCGCAGGGTAGCGTCCTTTCTCCTCTCCTTTTTTCCATTTTCATTATCTCCGTTACTAAATTCCTATCCCTTTCCTTCCATTTATACGCCGATGACCTACAGATTTATTTGGCCACGGACGTGAATGACATTGCGAAAACTATCAATTTAGTAAATTCCGATCTTCATACAATTAATTCCTGGAGCAAGTCATTTGGTGTGGCAGTAAATCCAAAAAAGTCACAGGTGTGTTTCCTAGGCAGTCGTCAACAATTATCGAAATTAAATTTCCCTTCCTATCCTCCTATTATCTTTGACAATTGTAAGCTGGAATGCAGCAACACTAAAGAATCTGGGTATCAAGGTAGACAGCACTCTCTCCTGGGCTCCTCACATCTCTGAACTGCGCCGCAAGATGTACTATACTATTGGTAGGCTAAAGAAATGAAAAATCTTTTGCCTATCCAAACCAAGATTTCCCTGGCGCACTCACTCTTGCTACCTATATTAGACTATGCTGACACCTGTTATCTAGATATTTCGCAACAATTGCTAAATACACTTGAACGCCTACAAAACCTGATAATTAGATTCATTTTCGGGCTGAAGAAATTTCATCACATCAGCCAGTATCGCGTTAAGCTACAGAGGCTTTCTGTAGAAAACCGTCGCAATCTCCACACTGTCACGCTCCTTTATTCCATCCTTTTCCATCCCGATACTCTTTCCTACCTTAAGGAACGCTTTTCCTTCCTTGGCTCTAACTCCTGCATTTCTTTCAGTCTCCGCTGGAAAAGTGACAACGTGCTCGAAATCCCGCTGTGCCGCACTCACTGCTATAGTAAATCTTTTACTGTAGAAGCAGCCAAACTATGGAATGCGTTACCACGAGAAGTGAGGCAATCTACTTCGATAAATAGTTTTAAGTGTAAAGTTAAGAATTATTATCTTCAAATGTAGTATATGTATACCTACAAATATTATTATCATTTATTTATCTATCTTTTCCTACTTGAATATATATTTATTGTATATATATATATATATATCTGTGTAACTGTTTATTTGAAATGGTGGTAAATAAAACCACGACTAAAAACTGCAATTATAAGGATCTATATGCAAATATACATATTCTCTTTGCGGATTCACCTAAGTCAAACACTATCTTGAAATATAAAATATAAATATATATATATATATATATATATATATATATATTATATTTCAAGTGTAAAAAATTCTACACAATGACTTGTATGTAACAGAGACAACCCTATAAGATGCTCGTATCACTATCAATATTGCAATTAAATATTATACAGGGCAATTATATGACACCTACGACACAATTGCGCCGTTTTTATCATTGTCTTTAATAATTTTAATAATTATCGAACACCAGTATGTGACAGAGAAAACTCCGCAAGTTGCTCGTATCACTTATTGTTTTTATGCTTATAAAAATAGCAAAAGGCCTGCATGTGACAGATACAACCCCGCAAGTTGCTCGCATCACTTATTATATTATATGCCTATGAAAATAGCAAAAGGCCTGTATGTGACAGATACAACCCCGCAAGTTGCTCGTGACAGTATCTTAAAATTATACATTTATTATATTATTTATAATTGTATCGTTAAGAATATTATAATACTAAAATAAAAACTAACGGTCTTATTCATAAAAAGTTATGGAACAGATAAAGTGTTCTATAAGCCCACTATAAGGAAAACGTCAAAAAATGGTATTCATAACAGCATTTTAGCGCTAAACAGTTCTATAAGCCTGTTATAAAGTTATAGAGGCCGAGACCCTACTATAGCGGTTCTATAAAATAAAAAATGGCCGATTCTCAACAGCTGATCATCGAAAATGACATTTGATGTAAACAAAATATTGTAAATATCCAATTCCTGTCAATTCAGTTAATACTCAAGTTGTGTTAATTTGCCACTTTTATGATTAAAATGGAAGCGTTACAAAGCATAGATGCTTCGGAAACGATGGTAGGAATTGAAAACACAACAGTTCCCATCGAAGAAGGATGTATATAAGGGTAATGCATTACCAAGTAGGGGTAATCCATTTTCCTTGAACAACGAAATCTACTGTGAATTTTATAAGAAACTTGGTGTGTGATCTCTGATTAGATTATTATTCTATTACCTTACATGAAATCAAACTAATAGCTACTTGAAGATAATGGAGTCGTCCAGAGGTAAGTATTTTTATCTTACTTGACTTGAATATACTATTCATACAACACATACTCATAAAGTGACACGTATTAGTGTACAAGTACTTACAAAATTATCTTTTTCCTTACAGTATTAAGAGGATGCTGAAGAACACCATGGGTTGTCTCAAACAACCACTAGCCGGATCTGTGCCCGAGTTGCATATGCACTTGCTCAATACTCAGCTTCTCTTATTAAAATGCCCAGTACTTTTTCTAAAGAAGAGCATATTATGACAGAATTTAGTTCGTTCTATTCTGTAGCCTCAAACCCAAAGCGAGAAAAAAATATAATGGAGCACATATGGCAAACAGAAATACTGTGGAAAAATGCTTTGGAGTGACATTCCACAGTTCTTAGGGGTACAGTAGTATAAATGCATATATGCAGTTTTACAACATTTTTTTAGGATGAATTTTTGTAAGTCAGTTAATAAAAAGAAAATATACATTATAATTTTTATTTGGTCTTATAATATAATTTTATTTTTAAAGATTTCTTCTAAAAGTGTTTTGTTTTTCATTGTCCATCTGGGCCTCATACAGCTCTTTTCTGTAGGCAATTTCATTGTCTGCAATTTGCTGAGCAGCACTGTTTTTATTGTCATGCTGTAACCAAAAATGTAATATATATATTATTATTTTTAATATAAGTTTTCCAAACCAGTATGTATTAATTATGTCAAAATATATCTTATTTACAAATCTGTTATACAAATTATAATATAGCTTGTAGATTGTACTGATTGACTTATGAAAATTTGTTTCAACTTATTAATATGTTATATTAATACATTATTATAATCAGTTATTGTAGTTATAGTAATAACAATAAAACTGAATTCATTCAACATCCATTTAGGGATTCATATATAAGATATAAGTACTGTTATACAAATTATAATATAGCTTGTAGATTGTACTGATTGACTTATGAAAATTTGTTTCAACTTATTAATATGTTATATTAATACATTATTATAATCAGTTATTGTAGTTATAGTAATAACAATAAAACTGAATTCATTCAACATCCATGTTTATTTTTGAATCTAAAAAGTTTCTTGTTTGCTGGTGTGGTATGCGGGGTGTGTAAGTGCTAGTATCTAAAAAATATAATCAGAATTTCTTTCTGAGCATTGTTTAGGTAGTGTAAGTTATTTAATGTATTATGATGCAAAATAAAGTCAAATAAGACTTTAGTACAAGAATAACTGGTTGATAAATATACTAACAAATTATTTGTTTTTGACATTTTTAAAGTGTTATTCCACATTTAGGTATTAACAAAATTGTGGATGAGTTGCTTTGTATAGATTGTACAGAAGGGCTTGGCTGCAAAATCTTAAATAATTAAATTGAAATTAATTTCTGGGTATTTATTTATTATTTATTTAATACTTTATTACACCAACTTAATAATAAAAATATACAAAGAAAACAATGGAAAAGTATGGTGTAAAGGCGGCCTTATCACCACAGGTGATCTCTTCCAGGCAACCCTTACCATTAAAAAGATCAAAGAATGTGTGGATATTGGCTGGTGTACAAATGATAAAATATGTTATTCTAATATGATAAACCTACATAAAGAAAAAATTACATTCTATATATTACAAACTAGTTGCATAAAATAAAATAAAATAATATGAAATACATACATCTTTAAATCAGTAAATATATAATTCAATAAACTTACATAGATAAATATATAATTACATACTTATGGTATTGTGGTATTTACAGTTATATTATTCATGCAGCACAGTTAATTATGTTTAATATAATAATAATAATAATAATAATAAATTTCAATACATCTTTAAAACAATACACATACCATTTCTTTTTCTGCTCCGGAATTGTCATATGGAAGCGATGAATTTTGTGGTATATAACATTTTACTTTGGTTTTTTTTCTATCCTGTAATATTCCTATATCATACTTTGTTATATACTGAAACAAGAAATAATATAATTTCATAATTATTTATTTACTCAAACTGAAATACTATTTGACAAAATATTCATATTTTTATGTATACCTGATTATCAGATTCAAATTAATTTGAGTCTCACATGAGGGAGCCACACCGCAAGGTCACCATCACTATTTGCTGGTAGGTGTTGGACCACCATCTGTTTTTAACATCTGCTTTCTCTCAATGTACTTATACTTCTTTAGATATTTTTCATTTTAATAATACCCCCATTGGGCTTAAAATTATAGCAGTTCCGAGTGTGAACTAAAACATTAATTGCTTTGATAAAATAAGTAACTATATACACGAAATACTCAATCATATTATTCAAATTTATCTCATTAAGTAGCTATAGTGTAAATCTTGCCATGCGGCCAGCTTTTCGCGTTTTATTTTCATTAATTGAAAACTCTGTTTCTGACCAAATCATTCAAGATCATCTATGGAATAAAAGCATAAGCATTAAAGTATAATAAGCGTATGAATGTCTCCAAAACAAAACTTACGTGGTCCAATCAGCTGTATCAGTAAAACCAACTTTATCATCCTCCAACCAATTCTCACTCATTTGCCTTTTCTACTTTCTACAATTTACGATTCTGATGCTATTTTACAATAATAATTATGTAATATTTAAAATAAAATAAACGAGGGGCACAGAACACAATGTAAACAAATATCACTGAGCGGTAACTTGTCATACCACAAACAACAAAATATGATTATAATCCGTAATAATGTCTATGATTAGACGTATTTGGTAAATTGATACACATTATCTGTAGTCAATTCAGTACAATTGACAAGCTTACTTGCCGATTTCATCGTAGTGGCAACATTTTAGCTTATTAACCGCATATTTGTTATAGAAGGTTTATAGAACTGTTATGAATACGCAAAGTTATCGAACGTTTCATAAACTTATAGAGCATTTTAACTAATGAACGTTTTAAACGTTCTATAAGGGTTTTTTATGAATAAGACCGTAAGAATTTACTATTAGAATTGTTTTGACTAAATTTATGATTGGTGGGAAAATATGTCGGTAGAATATAAAATGGATTACAGTGCTTTGTTAGGGCATTCTGTGACGAACTGCCGGACTGAATTAATGTAAGTGATACCTTCTATTGTTTCTTTTTGTAATTTAAGATTGTTATTTGTGCTTTTATTCATTTTTCTATATTTTCTATGTTATTTGACTAAGTATAAAATAAATAATGTTGTATTTACTAAACTATTGATTGAAACATAATAAATTAGTTAATGGTTTATAAAATTGGGAATCCATGTTGTTTTTTTTTATCCAGCCCATAAAAACGTAGATATATGAATTTAATCAAATTTCACTAATATATTATTTTATTTATTGCTTCTTTTTACTATGTACAATATAAATAATAAATTATAAAATAAATACTTAAATTAAATATAATCATTTTATTTATAGAAATACATAAATTCTAACATCAGAAGTGGGATACGAATAGCTACAATTGTTATTAACACCTATTTTTACAAGTTTCAGGATGGATTCAGAAACAATAAGTGGCCTTCTCCGAGCAATTCGTGATGCCGTTACTGCTACTCATCAAAAGGATGATGACATTGCACTACCAATGTTTGACCCTGGTCACAACGACTGTGGAGCCGCCAGCTGGTGCAACAGTGTGGAAGCTCTTGCTCGAGAGTTGAACTGGAGCAGTATTCGAACAGCAGCTATAGCCGGTAAGGCCCTTAAGGGCTCTGCATTACTTTGGTTTGAGTCATGGGAGCCTTCGGAAGGGAGATCTTGGGAAAATCTACGTCAAGACATTATTGACGCCTACCCTGAAAAAAAAATCTGTCCGAAAGACTTTCCAGAGCAGTTCTTTACTCATCTGATGCAGTAGAATCCTATGGAGATTATGCTAGAGAAAAAATAAGGTTACTACGCAACACTAAAGTAACCTTTACAGATGAGCAATTGATTGAACTGATCTGAGGGGGTATAAGTGATGTTGATGTCAAAATGGCTTGTTTAAATAGTGGTGCTACCATTACTGCAGCTCTTATCTCCTTATTATCAACCTACATGAAAAACCGGAAAAGAACTTTAGATAGTAGTAATAGTGGTTCAGGATCCAGTGGAGCCAAGCGGTCTAAATTTGACATGGATAGAAAATGTTTTCTTTGTAACCAAACTGGACATGTACAGTCTCAATGTTGGAAGACTTTGAAAAATCAAACGGACCAAGCTCCACAGGTTTCAAAGCAACATGTTACTAATGTAAAGTCATGTACTTTTTGTAAAAAAGTAGGTCATACCGAAAATATTTGTTTTCATAAACAAAGGGCGGAATCAAAAAAATCTGTAACTTTGATCCCTACAAAAGACGTTAATTTTTTAGGAAAACTGAATTAAGCCTCACACCAGTTTCTATTAATGGCTTATTACTTAATTCCCTGATAGATACCGGGGCAAATTGTAGTTTAATTAAAGAATCCGTAGCTAAGAGACTGGGGTGTCGCTTAATTCCTTTATCTTTATATTTAAAAGGAATAGGGAACAATAATATACATGTATTTGCCCTAATTACCGTTTGTGTTCAATTTGAAAATGTGAATTTAGAACTCGATATACATGTAGTTAGAGATATAGATTTTCAGTATGACCTCCTTATAGGTAGAAATTCAGTACAGTACCCGGATATAGAAATTATTACTGACTCAACTTGTTGTCGTTTAGTAAGAAAACCTATCGAAAACAAAGCAGAGGTGAATTTGATTTATTCTGTAACAGAATTATCTGATTTAACATCAAAGATTTGTCACTTAGATTTAATTACACAAAATAAAATTTGTAGTGTTTTTCAAAAATATCCCTCTGTCTTGGATGAGATAGGCACGGTAAAAACTGGTGAACTAACTATCCGTTTGAAAAGTAATGAAATTGTTAATTACCGTCCTTATCGGTTAGCTCCTGTCGAGAGAGAGAAAGTGGATAAAATTATTCAAGAACTTTTGAACAAAAAAATAATTTGTGAAAGTGAATCTGCATTTGCCAGTCCCGTACTCTTGGTAAAAAAAAAGGATGGTAATGATCAGTTATGTGTAAATTTTAGAGCTTTAAATAGAATTATAGAAAAAGATCTATATCCACTTCCTCTCATCGAAGATCAAATCGATAAGCTTGGTTCAGCAAAATATTTTATATCTTTGGATATGAGAAACGGTTTTTATCAAATACCCGTGGCTTTAGACTCTAGAAAATATACAGCCTTTGTGACGCCAACTGGTCATTACGAGTTTATTAAAATGCCATTTGGTATTTGTAATGGTCCAGCTGTGTTTCAAAGATCTATCACAAAAGCTGTACAACACTTAAAATTTCTCTTAGTATACATTGATGACATCCTTATCCCATTTACCACAATCGACGAAGGAATAGATTATTTAGAACAAACAGTTGATGCTCTTTGTTCTGCAGGGTTTACTATTAATTTGGCGAAATGTAAACTTTTTGTTGACAGTATTGAATATCTCGGAAGACACATATCACAGGAAGGTGTAAGACCTAGTGAAACAAAGGTATTTGCTTTGGTAAATTCTCCAGTACCTAATAATGTCAAGCAGGTGCGCCAGTTTATGGGGTTGGCTAGTTATTTTAGGAAATTTATTCCAAATTTTGCAACTCGTACAGCCTGTATCACGAATTTAACTAAAAATAACTTCAAATTTCATTGGGGACCCGAACAGAATGAAGCTAGGGATTATGTCATTAAGCATTTGTCATCTAAACCTTTGTTAACAGTATTTGACCCAAAGCAAGGTTTCCTACATCCAATTGAAAAAGTCCCTATTCCCTTTCACACGATTCATTTAGATTGTACGGGTCCATTCGTACAAACAAATGATGGTTACAAATATATTTTGTTACTCTTAGATGCTTTCACTAAGTTTTGTGTGTTAAAACCACTTAAAACTCTCGGTGCCCTAGAATTGGTACCACTTATTCGAGATACCATTACGTTGTTCGGTACTCCCTCGGTAGTAATAACAGATAGAGGCACTAACTTTAGTTCTCTCCAAGTTAGATCACTGTTTACGGAATTACAAGTTGTGCATCATATGATATCAACTGGTACCCCAAGAGGAAATGGTCAGGTAGAGCGATACGTTGCGACCGTTATCAACATGTTGAATACTAGCTGTAATGGTTCGTCAGACTGGCCAAGCGGTTTGTGGAAGGTCCAACAGTCTATTAACACCACTGTCCAAAAATCAACTGGGTTTTCTCCGATTCGCTTACTTATAGGTGTAAATGCCAATATACATTGTATACAAGCTCATTTAAACGATGTTAGTGTCCCAGGGTCCAGTATTGATGTAAGAGCCGATCGCGAGTTGGCGACCAAGCGTTTACAAGTAGAAGCCAAAAGGTTTAAAAATCGATTTGACAGTGTAAGGCGAGATAATGTGTCTTTCGAGGTAGGCAATTTAGTTTATATAAATCAAAATCACAGACGTCGTGATAAACTCAGTTGCAAATTTAAGGGACCATATAAAATTATAGCTCTCTTACCAAACGATAGGTACTCTCTTAAAGGCCAAGGGCATTTACGAAATATTGTTGTTGCTAAAGATAAATTAAGATTATGGCATGGAGAATGGGTGGATGACATAGAATAAATTTAAACACATTAGGTGGTATAATACTTTAATTTATTATGAAAATAATGTGTTAAGTGTTAGTTTCCTTTTATTAATGTTCGTTATGATATTTGTAATTAGTTATAAATATAATTGTTTAAGCGTAAATTTTCTTTTATTAATGTTATTCTTTATAATATTTGTTCATCTAATGTGAAAGATGGACATGAGGATACTGCTAGATTTTCCATCTAATGTGAAAGGTGGGGCGATAGCAGGAGTGTTTTGTTAACTTGTCTACCTAATGTGAGAGGTGAGATAGTAAGAAAAGAAGGTCGCTAACATGTTCATCTAATGTGAAAGATGGACATGAGGATACTGCTAGATTGTCCATCTAATGTGAAAGGTGGGGCGATAGCAGGAGTGTTTTCTTAACTTGTCTACCTAATGTGAAAGGTGAGATAGTAAGAAAAGAAGATCGCTAACATGTTCATCTAATGTGAAAGGTAGAACAGTTGCGAGTTATGTTCGTTGACCAGTCAACCTAATGTGAGAGGTCTGACGGTAGCGATTAATGTTCAAGTATCTTAAAGATGTTGGTAGATTTGATATGTAAATCAAGATTTGATATGTCAATCAATATGTAAATCATTATTAAGTTATGTACTTCGAGAGCGAAGTACTGTCAGTATGGCCGTGACAGTATCTTAAAATTATACATTTATTATATTATTTATAATTGTATCGTTAAGAATATTATAATACTAAAATAAAAACTAAGAATTTACTATTAGAATTGTTTTGACTAAATTTATGATTGGTGGGAAAATATGTCGGTAGAATATAAAATGGATTACAGTGCTTTGTTAGGGCATTCTGTGACGAACTGCCGGACTGAATTAATGTAAGTGATACCTTCTATTGTTTCTTTTTGTAATTTAAGATTGTTATTTGTGCTTTTATTCATTTTTCTATATTTTCTATGTTATTTGACTAAGTATAAAATAAATAATGTTGTATTTACTAAACTATTGATTGAAACATAATAAATTAGTTAATGGTTTATAAAATTGGGAATCCATGTTGTTTTTTTTTATCCAGCCCATAAAAACGTAGATATATGAATTTAATCAAATTTCACTAATATATTATTTTATTTATTGCTTCTTTTTACTATGTACAATATAAATAATAAATTATAAAATAAATACTTAAATTAAATATAATCATTTTATTTATAGAAATACATAAATTCTAACACTCGCATCACTGATAAAGTAATATCATCATATCATTTTTTGCCGTGTGATCCCGGCCTAGAATAGGATCATCCTGGTACTGGTGGTGTCGTAAGAGGCGACTAAAGTACGTGTGGTAGAGTCACGTCGCCAGCAATGGCAACACGCATGGGCAGACTCGACCGGATCATCACCACCCCCGGCATTTAAAACCGGCGTGAAGTAGTGGCTTTATGCCACTGCGTTTCGCATCAGGTAGTGCCGGGCCCCGGCGCCCAACCCATCTTAAAGGCCGGCAACGCACCTGTAGCTCCTCTGGGGTTGCACGGGGCCGTGGGCGGCGGTAATCACTTACTATCAGGTGACCCGCACGCTCGTTTGCCGTGTCTCTTCCATAAAAAAAAAAAAAAAAAATCATATTATGTAGGTAGTCCCTTTTTTCTCCATTTTTTAATCATTAGCATGACATATTTAATTTTTATCTTTCCTTCTTGTTCGTCATCGGAACTCGATGATATAATTCGGCGAATTCTTTTTCTTTAATGTTAGGTTTCCAACGGAAAAATCATAAAAACTTTTTTGGTACGTGCAACTTTGTTGGATGGCTACGACACGGAAACGTAGAATGGAGTAGGACGTCACACCAGCGATGAGGTGAATTATTGTGATGGTAGTGGGAAAATATTTTTTTCTTGACTACCTCTGAACATCCGTGGATGGCTGCTGCGCGGGCGTAGCTACAACTTGTAATAAATCGCGAAGAATGAAGCTGCGACATATAATATTGCTTATATATATTGCTATTTGTGGCTTTTTTCACACTGCCGTGTTTTGTGCCGTGTGATCCCGGCCTAGAATAGGATCATCCTGGTACTGGTGGTGTCGTAAGAGGCGACTAAAGTACGTGTGGTAGAGTCACGTCGCCAGCAATGGCAACACGCATGGGCAGACTCGACCGGATCATTACCACCCCCGGCATTTAAAACCGGCGTGAAGTAGTGGCTTTATGCCACTGCGTTTCGCATCAGGTAATGCCGGGCCCCGGCGCCCAACCCATCTTAAAGGCCGGCAACGTACCTGTAACTCCTCTGGGGTTGCACGGGGCCGTGAGCGGCGGTGGTCACTTACCATCAGGTGACCCGCACGCTCGTTTGCCGTATCTTTTCCATAAAAAAAAAAAAGGAGTGCAAACTGATCTATCAAGTGATGTAAATCAACAAGTATACCTCGAGAACTTGTTAAAGAAAACAAATCAAATACAATGGGAAAATAGAGAGAACGTAGAATCATTCTATATAAAAATAGAAAAGGCTATTAAAGAAAGCCTAGCGCGTTTAACATTAATTAAGGCACGTAAAACAATAATATCCGAAAAAACTCAGCAACAACTTAAAAAACGTATAGCACTCCAATTAAAACCATCAAAAAATAAAGAAGAAAAAAAGGAACTTTCAAACTTATATAAGGAAACAAACAAAATGTTGAAGAAAGACTATAAAGATTATAGAATGGACATAATAAAAAAACATTTAATTACATCTGGAAGCCAAAAAAAGGCCTATAAACAATTAAATACAGAAAAGAGGTGTATTCCTACATTAAAAGCGCAAAACACGCCGAAAACACAAACAAGACAAAATCTGATAAACATTGCCTCTAATTTTTATCGAAAACTTTACCAAAGGGGAAGTAGCGACGAAAACGTGTATAAAAAATGTGAAACTCAGTTGATCACTCCCATTGAACCTTTTGATTGTAGTGTGTGTGTGTGTGTGTGTGTAAATAATGAAGAAAATAGAAAAGCTAAAGAATGATAAAAGCCCAGGTCCGGATAACATCCCCAACGAGGCTTTAAAAGTCGGAAAAAACATACTAATAGGTTTTATCACAATGCTTTTTAATAAGATACTAGACACACAAGAAATACCTAAAAAATGGGGTGAATCTCGTATAATCCTTTTATATAAAAAGGGAGATCCTTCAGATATCAATAACTATAGACCTATTAACCTATTGCCATGTATGTACAAGCTATTCGCCATGTGCATGGAAAAACGAATAGAGCAAAATATAGAGATAAACCAACCAGTTGAACAAGCCGGTTTTCGCCCTGGTTTTTCGACTATGGACCATATCCACACGCTTGATCAAATAGTGGAAAAATATCTAGAATTTAACCAACCCCTTTACCTTGGATATATCGATTATGCAAAAGCCTTCGATTCAATTTCTCATGAAAGTATTAGGCAAGCTCTGGTACATCAAGGCATTTCAACCGTATACATAAATATTATAAAAGATATTTAAAAGAAAAGTGTAAGTAGAGTAAAATTAGATAAACTCGGGCCAATAATATATATACGGAAAGGAGTAAAGCAAGGCGACCCAATGTCACCTAAAATATTCATAGCTGTACTTCAAAATGTCATGAAGAGCTTAGATTGGAACCAGAAAGGAATACCAGTTGGCACGGAGTACCTAAGTAACCTCCGTTTTGCGGATGACATTGTACTCTTTGCAAGCACAGCAAAACAACTTGAAACGATGCTAGTAGACATAAACAGAGCAAGCCAAGCCATAGGTCTACAGCTGAACACTTCAAAAACAAAAGTTGCTACAAACAGTTACCAACATCCTATAACAGTAGACGAGGCAAGTATTGATTACGTAAACGAATATATTTACCTTGGCAAACAAATTTCTTTCAAGAAAACGAGGCATGAAGATGAACTAGAACGTAGAATTAATAAAACATGGAAAAAGTATTGGAGTTTAAGAGAGATATTAAAAGCAAAATTTCTTCTAAAGCTGAAGAAAAAAGTCATTGACTCGAGTTTGCTGCCATGTCTATCCTATGGGGCACAAACCTGGATCTACACGCTTAAAATAACAAAAAAAATACGCTCCTTTCAGCGTGCCGTGGAACGAAGCATCCTAGGAATCAAGCTCAGGGATAAACAAAAAGCGAGAGTATAAGGAGTAAAACTAAAATAATAGACGCAGTACAATACATGCAAATTCTAAAATGGAATTGGGCAGGTCATGTTGCACGGACAACAGATAATAGATGGACAAAGCGTGTCACCAAATGGAAGGGTCCAAGTGGTAAAAGAAGGTCAGGAAAACCTAAAGACCGATGGGTAGACGACATTCACAAAATTGCCGGGAAAGAATGGATACAGGTGGCACAAGACAGAAAAGTATGGAAAAATTTGGAGGAGGCCTATACTCAAAAAGGGGCTATGTCTTGAACTTGTATTTATTTTAGTTTTAATTTTGTAATATTTTTTATCATCAAGACATAGAAATAAAGGCTTATTATTATTATTATTATTATTCTATGAAAAAAGAGAAAAGTGGCTTGTAGGAATACATTAATGATGAAATATAATAAAACAATTAATTTTAAACATTAAATTAAATTTATTAGACCCAACACTCGTAATATTGATGTAATATTTTAGGTAGAAACTTGGGGACTATTTTGAAGACTGTAACATATGTTAATTTAGTATTTATAATTTATTTAATTTTATTTATAATTACTATAGTTTTATTTAAACATTTACATTGCAATAGGTAAAATAATATTGTATAATATAGTTAATCCGTGCTTCATTGTGACAGTAAAGTAATATTAATATGACATTAGTTAACTAATCATATTTATGTTAGCATAAGTTACTTATAGTGTAGTAATAGGTGTCACTGTAATGACGAGGACATCATTTGATATTGGTTCCATTATCGATTGTATTAAGTGGCGGTAGTGTGCTGCGTCTTTTCCGGTGGATTTCCAATATAAGCACAAACGACACGGCACTCATGTTCTTTTACTTCTTAAGATTTTGTCGAGACAACTTGTCATTAGAATTAATAGTTAAATATTGTTACTATGTGAAGAAGAAGTGTAAATAAAGTGTTGATTAACGAGACGTTCAAGGACTTTTGATAGGAATGGAAGGATTGATATAGGTCGATAATCAGACATGTAGGAAAGATTGCGCTCTTTAGGCAGAGGCGTTAGTTGAGCCTCTTTCCAAGCAGAACGAAATGTGGAGGTGATTATAGAAAAATTGAGGATTGACGTGAATAAGGATATCTAGGATTGGCATAATCATCTTACGACTAATGCCTTCAGAGCCAACCGCATCAGAAGAAATTGCCAATATATTCTCTTTAACATCACATTCAGTGAATTGCGCGAAGTTAAAAATTGAATTTTTAAGAGTGGGCAAGGCGCGAATTTGATTTAGCGTTCGTAATTTAGAGGTTACATCAATCGTAACAGAAGGTGAGAAATGTGTGTTTAATTTATTTAAATCTATGTTACAAGGGTTAATGTTTTGCTTTGCCTTCCCAACTCCGAGTGACTTAAGAAATTTCCAGACTTTTTCAGCATTGTCTTCTTCAGCAAACAGACTTGTGGATATGGCGTCGTTGATTATCCCTACACACTCTGTTGTTGAGCTTTTATATATTTTTCACGATTGTCTTCTCCGGAATCTTCTTTGTATTTAGCTTTAGCACTATTTTTCTTTAGTTGCAATGTTTTGATTTCATCTATTAGCCATGGAGCTGGTAGATGTCTAATACGTATGAGTCTAATGGGAGCATGAGTGTCATAAAGTTGTATGATCAAGGAATTAAAAACAGACACCATGTTGTCAATGGTGTTTTCTTGATAGACCATATCCCAATTAATATGTAGAGCATCCTCACGTAAACGTTCTACATCCATACCGGTAAAGCTACGCTGGAGAAGAATTCTTGATTTTGCTTTAGGTGGTTTTACTTTATAGGAAAGATAGACAAGGTCATGATAAGAGAACGCAGTAGCATTGCATTGACCATGTGTTTCAACATGATCAATGGATGAAACTAAAATTAAATCTAAAAGCGAGGGAGTACAGTTGGGAAACGAATGAGTAGCGGATAACGGGAGAATTTGCATATTAGCGCTGTCTACCACGATCTTTAGCCGTGCCGTTCTAAAATCATTTTTGAGCAAACACGTATTGAAATCACCCATAATTATCGAGTGCTTATAAGAGAGCGTTAATTTTTCAAGCAAGATTTCAAAAGATTCGAAATAATCCACAGCAAGAAGGACTTTTGTGTGTGAAAATGTCAGTTCAACAAAAAGATGTTCAGGTCCGACGGTGTGATTTTTATTGTAATGGGAGGAGTCAAGGATAGTGAATGGTATATGAGCCTTAAGATAGATAGCAACTCCCCCACCAGCACGACCAGTGCGATCATTTCGGATCAATTGAAATCCTGGCAACGAGTATGCTATCGATGGCAAACACGGCTTGAGCCATGATTCCGACACTAATATTGCATGCAGGTTAGTATTTTCAAAAGAAGACAGAAGATCGGGATAGTGAGCCGGAATACTCTGTGCATTTATGTGAACCACGTTGAGATTTTTTGGATGAGGGTTAAGATGAGAATTCAGACAGTCATTTAAACAGGGAATACTGAGGAAGCTATTGTCATTTAAATCATCTGAGACAGATGAAAAAGAAAGGAACGTGTCCGTGTTAGACGAAACGTCAGACATTTTAATTCAAATAAATATAAATAAAATAATAATTATAAAAAAAATGTGTTACCAGGATAATAAGATAGTATATGTAAATATAAACACGAGTATGTTATGTTAATATAATAAGAAGTAGATAATAAATATAATATACTAAATAAAATAACAATAAACACGCAAAGATATACAATTAGTTCAATAAAATTTGTAAAAAACTTAAAAACTAAGTAAATGTTATTTTGAAGGTTTTTTTTTCTTCCTATTATTTCTTTATCCCACCGTTTTATCGTTCGGTTCTTTATCGTTCTATGTAATTTTGGCAACCAGCCAGTTGCCAAAATTACATAGAACAAAATTATCATATAAACAAACAGTAATAATATATAACATACAAATTACTGTGAAATAGATATTTGTACATAAAAATAAAAATTAATAAAAAATAAGCTACAAAAAGGTTTAAATTTTTTTTCCTGCTACACTATAAAAAATATAATAAAATCAATAATAAAATTAAAAAAAAAAGGTTACGCAACCAAAAACAAAATACACTAAACACAACAATAATCTGTAATTTAACAGTATTTATGTAGGTAGTAAGAAAAAAACCTATATAAGTATAATTAAAAAGAATTGACATATACATACAGTTGACAGCCGGAAAGTAAACAATAAATAATTATTTCTTAAAACCTCGTTTTGGACGTACGGTTGTTGTTTTCAGTGCAATTTTATTTACAGTAACAGTATTTTGTAGGGATTTGGAACGTGTTAAATTACCTTTTTTTTTTTTATGGAAAAGACACGGCAAACGAGCGTGCGGGTCACCTGATGGTAAGTGATTACCGCCGCCCACGACCCCGTGCAACCCCAGAGGAGCTACAGGGGCGTTGCCGGCCTTTAACATGGGTTGGGCGCCGGGGCCCGGCATTACCTGATGCGAAACGCGGTGGCATAAAGCCACTACTTCACGCCGGTTTTAAATGCCGGGGGTGGTAATGATCCGGTCGAGTCTGCCCATGCGTGTTACCATTGCTGGCGACGTGACTCTACCACACGTACTTGAGTCGCCTCTTACGACACCACCAGTACCAGGATGATCCTATTCTAGGCCGCGATCACACAGCACAAAAATTAAATCTAGTTCAGAGATGTACTCAACTCGGTGCTTGGAACCATCAGGTGTTGTTATGTGGACGATACCATCTCTTGTCCAGCACTTTCTTACGCCAAAACGCTGCCTCGCCTCAAGGAATGTTGCATGCCGAGGTGGTGTCAAAAACTCGGACTGTGTAATACCACTTCCACCTTTTAATTTGGTTTTAGCATACCATACTTTATTTCGTATTGAGATATCCAAAAATTTGACGGCAATGGGTCGAGTTTTATCAGACGGACGTCCAATTCTATACGAGGCCTTAACACTGGAGCTGGAAAAATCTGTAAAATCTAACTTATCACCAATAACAGTGACCACTCGTGCAAGGGGGTCTTCTGACTTTTCTTCTGCGATGCCATGGAAAAGTAACATTTTTCTCCGCCTGCGCATCTCTTGACGGTCCATTTGCCATCCAATCAGTTCCACTTGCTTCTGCAATGTATTTAATGCAGAAAGAGTAAAGCTCTTAAAATTATGAAAATCTGCTGCCAGTGAAGATGTAGTGGCAGGAGAAGAAGATTTGTGTAATTCCTGCTGGAATTCGTTCATCTTCACAGTAAACATCTCGTTCATAGTGATCAAAGATTCCTTTATTGTTTCTAGTTGTAAAACTGGTAATTTTGCTACTCAATGTATGTATATATTAAAAAAATTAGAGGAATATATGACATGCTGGCTGGTGGGTATTAATATTTAACAAATCATGTATATTTTTACTTAAAAAACTGTGATTTCTAATTTAATTAAATTAAATAAACTTGGAGAAGAAAAATAACGATGTTTCACTTTTAACCACCTACCCACGTGTTGTACCTACCACCTATTGTAATTGAATCGATCAAATTTTCCGCTCGAAACTACACTACCGCGTGGGAACTTCTTTGTGAACGTTTTGATAACAAACGCTTATTAATTAACAACTACGTCACAGCGTTGTTTGAAATCGAGTCAATTACTAAAGAATCTTCAATTGCATTAAAACGCACAATCGACAATGTAAACAAGAATATTAGGGCATGGCTTGTTAGGCGAGCCTGTTCACAGCTGGGATACTCTTTTAATATATATCATTACTAAGAAACTAGATTTTAAAACATTTAGAGAATGGGAAGAAGTCAACGGGCGATTTGATAAAACCAAATCATTCTCGTTCCAACAGTTCATAGATTTCTTGCGTAACCGTGCTGACTTATCTCGAATCTAATTATCTCATCCTTCTTCTAGTAATATTAAGTCCAGCAATAAAATAAGAGCTATGATTTTCACGGAGCGGATTAATTCTTCAATGGCACACTGGCAGCTGTCCGAAGTGTAGTGGCGATCATAATTTAAACTCGTGTCAACAGTTTTTAGCGCTGAGTGTTAGCGATAAGATGTTGTCTTTACAAAATTGTAAAATTTGTTATAATTGTTTTAATCCAGGTCACTATCCTAATGTTTGTAAAATATCAGGTTGCAAAAATTTGCAAGCGAAAACATCACACGCTTATTCACAATCCATACCTATATTATCGCTGTTTTGCATTACAACAAAACAGTTATTATGTGTATGAAGAAACACACAGCGTTGATTGAAGAAGCAGTCTCCTAATTTCGCCTATTTTCATATATAAATGGTTTAACTTACCAAATAGTCTTCGATATACTTTCCTCTTTCACTTCTGCAGAGACGTACGTCATCTATTCTCTGTGGCGACGTGCTGTCACTCATAGAAGTCGTCATAACTCACCAGCAAGAACCTTGCTGCAACGCTGTGTGTTTCTTCATACACATAATAACTGTTTTGTTGTAATGCAAAACAGCGATATTATGCTACTTCGAAACACACAGCGTTGATTGAAGACCTGTTTGTTTACTGCAATTATTACATCTAATCATTACATCTAAATCATCATTACATCTAAATCTAAAATATCTATTATTATTAAACATAATCATTATATATTAGTAAAATTATTTCACAAAAAACCTCTTTTGAAATTATTAACTTATCTGAAATTTTCAATTCTTTGAATAAGTTTCTTACTGTTTACTTATGTGAAACTTTTAGTTCCTGCAGTATACCTGAAATATATCATCATTACATCTCTTAAAAATCTTCTTTTATTGTCAAAGTAGTTGTCTCTTTGCCTCTGTAGCCCATCATTTAATAAATAAATTTATTTAATCATTATTATTAGAAAAGTGAGTGGTAAGAGAGGTAGGGGGAGACCTCGGTTGACCTTCGAAAACACAGTATCAAAGATACTGGAGGAAGGTCACGTAAAAAGCATGAGGATCCCCCGGAGGGCATGTATGAAGAGGTTGATGACAGTGGACGAGGCGAAAGAGGTATGTAGAGACCGTAGCGTTTGGCGCTCCGTTCTCTCTGACTACCCCGCTAGGGATAAAGCGTGAAGTTAAGTTAAGTTAAGTTTAAGTTAAGTTAAGTTATTATTATCAAATGCTGCTGCTGCTTTCTTGCTGACAAGAGAAAAAGGTCTCTTTCAAAGTTAAGACCATTTAAGTGGTTGAATGTGGTTGGTTTAATAAAATTCAATTTTGATATAAAAATGCCCACATAAAATTCAAAACTGATTGGTCCTTCAAACATTTGAACCTAAAAATAAAATGATTACTGACTGATATATTAGATGTTCTGATACATCACAATGTGAGAGTACAACAAAATAAAATTATGTTGTAGCACAATTTCCTTTTGCTTTGGTTCCAGAAAATTATAATTACAATGTATAGTAACCACTGTCATGTTCAGCCTGTCACATTAGCACCTTGCCATCATGTTATAATACATATACATTCAGTTTTACTTGTCTATATCAAGTCTGGTTTCTTTTCCAATTTCTGATTTAATAACAATCAAATATGGTATTTCTTTCAATTCCTAATATTTATTTATTATTTCCATTTCTGTTTAAATAATACCATTACAGCCACAAGTGTATCTTGATCGACTCACCTTCAGTTTTTGTTTTATTGTATCTTTCTGATTTTTCTAATCTTTAAGGAACTTGTTTCATGGTCTTTCTATTTTAATGCACTAGCCTACAGGTAGGTTCTCAATATGTAAGTCCCTTATATAGTGCCCTAGTGATCCGTGACTAAGTATCTATAGTACAAAGTTTGTCCTCTGTTATGTTTTTGGTTTTGATAATTAGCTATGAATTATTAAGATACCCACAACTTGTGTCACCTTTATAATAAAAGTAATATTAAAGTCGGGTAAGTTGATATAATGCTCTTGTCATGAACTTATTGTTATTAAAGTTATTGAAAATAAATAATTATGTGTATAAATATCATATCCTCTTGGATCTGGAACAACAGATGTTATTCAGACATGTCCTCCTTGAAAATTGTATGTCAGTCTTTGATGTCTCATATCCATTTTGGAAATAAAGCTAAAGCTGTAAGTCCTTAGTGACGTTTAGTCGCACACTGGCCGACCATTTGTACAGAGAAAAATCCACGTCTAGGACGCTCCATATTAAACAAGGCCTCCGGAGCCTCGATTAACAGATGTTATTTGGACATGACTTCCTTGAATAGTGCATCTCAGTCTCTTGCATCTCATCCATTTTTTGGAAATATAAGCTGTAAGTCCTTAGTGACGTTTAGTCGCACAGCGGCCGACCATTTGGACAGAGAAAAACGTCTAGGACGCTCCATATTAAATAAGACCCCCGGAGCCTGGAGCAACAGATGCCATTACGGCATGTTAATGGTGGTCAGCTTTGTATCTCTCGATAGCTCTAACACCATCAGAGTGATGATCAGACGATCTGCCAACTTCCAGATATATCATCAACTTTAATAGTTAATACCTGGGTCTGTTCCTTAATTTTCGAGTATACCATAAAATAAAATTACTTTGACACTTTGATATAGTACCATATTCACACTCTGAAAGCTTATTTTCCTTGTGCATACTGTTATATAAATATTGAACTTTTCTATTAATCTGCATGCCATCTATCACATCTGATTTATCCAGGACCTGCTTTCCTGAGGTAAAGCACATTCAGGTGGACTACTCAACCTACATACACTGCAGTTTTGTTGAGAAATAGAATTACAGGTGTTGTATAGAGACTAACGGTCTTATTCATAAAAAACCCTTATAGAACGCTTAAAACGTTCATTAGTTAAAATGCTCTATAAGTTTATGAAACGTTCGATAACTTTGCGTATTCATAACAGTTCTATAAACCTTCTATAACTAATATGCGGTTAATAAGCTAAAATGTTGCCACTACGATGAAATCGGCAAGTAAGCTTGTCAATTGTACCGAATAGACTACAGATATTGTGTATCAATTTACCAAATACGTCTAATCATAGACATTATTACGGATTATAATCATATTTTGTTGTTTGTGGTATGACAAGTTACCGCTTAGTGATATTTGTTTACATAGTGTTCTGTGCCCCTCGTTTATTTTATTTTAAATATTACATAATTATTATTGTAAAATAGCATCAGAATCGAAAATTGCAGAAAGTAAAAAAGGCAAATGAGTGAGAATTGGTTGGAGGATGATAAAAGTTGGTTTTACTGATACAGCTGATTGGACCACGTAAGTTTTGTTCTGGAGACATTCATACGCTTATTATACTTTAATGCTTATGCTTTTATTCCATAGATGATCTTGAAAGATTTGGTCAGAAACAGAGTTTTCAATTAATGAAAATAAAACGCGAAAAGCTGGCCGCATGGCAAGATTTACACTATAGCTACTTAATGAGATAAATTTGAATAATATAATTGAGTATTTCGTGTATATAGTTACTTATTTTATCAAAGCAATTAATGTTTCAGTTCACACTCGGAACTGCTAAAATTTTAAGCCCAATGGGGGTATTATAAAAATGAAAAATATCTAAAGAAGTACAAGTACATTGAAAGAAAGCAGATGTTAAAAACAGATGGTTGTCCACCACCTACCAGCAAATAGTGATGGTGACCTTGCGGTGTGGCTCCCTCATATGAGACTCAAATTAATTTGAATCTGATAATCAGGTACACATAAAAATATGAATATTTTGTCAAATAGTATTTCATTTTGAGTAAATAAATAATTATGTAATTATATTATTTCTTGTTTCAGTATATAACAAAGTATGATATAGGAATATTACAGGATAGAAAAAAAACCACAAATAAAATGTTATATACCACAAAATTCATCGCTTCCATATGACTATTCCGGAGCAGAAAAAGAAATGGTATGTAATGTAATATATTGTATTAAAGATGTACACAAATACTATCCCATCCTATCTTATTTTATGTGTTTTATTCATACTTATTAGACATATTAAATATAATTAACTGTGCTGCATGAATAAAATAACTGTAAATACCACAATACCCAGAAATTAATTTCAATTTAATTATTTAAGATTTTGCAGACATCCCTTCTGTACAATCTATACATAGCAACTCATCCACAATTTTGTTAATACCTAAGTGTGAAATAACACTTTAAAAATGTCAAAAACAAATAATTTGTTAGTATATTTATCAACCTGTTATTCTTGTCATTGTTATGGGACCAGATGGTAAGCGCCATAGTATTTCTTCGAGTATGGAGCTTGATCTTATCACCGGTATATCCGAGACACAGGCTGTAAAGGCACCAGTCGCAGGCTTAAGCACTAGCGAAAACAGAGTGAAAACGTCTACACTAGCTCCGCGTACCAAGAGAGTTGTGAGGAAGTAAACAGTATATTTATTTTCATTATTAATTTGGTTCATTCACTAAACTTATACAAGATTTCTATCATTATACCCAAAAAATCATATGCTTATTTCCTGTATCGTCTCATATCACTTAATTTCTTGTTATTCACCCACAATTTGCTGAATTAACTTGTTAAAGCTTACAATTAAAGTTAACTTGATTTGACAATATGTCAATGTTGACAGGTCCTTTGGCATCTGACATATTAGTGTTGTATAGATAATATGGCCTATAATATTGCGTGTGTAATTCACAGGATTTTATTTTGCTTATAATGTTTCTCTCCACGCTTGGTACTGTTGTTATTATTATTATTTTCCTAACTTTATAGGCTACTTTGGTTGTTTTATCGAAATTTTGTATGTTTATTTTGATATCATTATAAGATGCTGGCAAAGGTGTAATGTAAATTTATTAATACTAAACTTGAAATAGTATATACAGCTGACACTATTATTATATTTGTTTATCATTATATGTATGTATTTATCGATATCGCGGAAACATATATTTATATTTAAATTTAAAAATATTCAACATACTTACATTACCGTAATATATCTTTATCTTAATTTATTTTTTTTTATTGTTATTTTTAATTATTTATTCATTTATTATTATTTTGTTTTTAATGTATAACTTAGAATCAGACAATTCTGAGGATGATACATTTTGTGAGTGTACATCTTTATCGTCAGACGCCAGTTTCCACAGTACTTCTGCTCCGCTAAACACTGTTTTGGAGACAACCTTTGCGAACACTGCTAAGCATTTCAACGTGGTACATATCAACGCACAAAGCATTCCTGCCCATTATCCCGATCTCTTAACTACTTTTGATGTTAGAAACATACACGCGATCCTAGTTTCTGAATCATTTCTAAAACCGTCCCTACCATCCACATCCTATGCGTTACCCGGCTTCCATCTCATCCGTAACGATCGTACAGGAAAAGGCGGTGGTGGAGTCGCTATCTACCTACGTAGCCATATACCGTTTTCTATTCTCGACAAGTCTCCTACCTTATACTCAAATTCTTCTGAGCATATTTTTATTGAAGTGCTTTTCGGCACTTTAAAGTTATTGCTTGGCGTATTTTACAGTCCTTCACTTCATATTAATTATTTTGACACCTTAGAATCTCTGCTGGACAAGTATGTGCCAAATGTCCATCATACTATTATAATGGGAGACTTTAACACTTGTTTAATTAAAAATGATTTACGAGCTACTCGACTTAAAAATATTATAAATAGTGCTAACCTTAATCTTCTATCCACTAATGCCACCCACTTTTTTCCTAACACCACTCCATCACAATTAGATTTAATGATCGTCTCTTCGCATGAACGAGTCGCCACTTACGGCCAGCTATGCGCTGAAGCGTTCTCGTATCATGATCTCGTGTACATGACATATAAAATTCGTACTCCGAAAATTAAACCCACAATTATCATGCGCAGGAGTTTTAAAAATTTTAATAACGTAGCCTTCCTGCAACACCTAAATCAGTTGGATTGGGATAGTGTATTGAATGCTCCGACCATTAACGAAAAAATTAATATATTTAATTCCCTTTTAATTCAGCTCTTCGACGTGCACGCCCCACTCCGACCCATAAAACTTAAGCACACTCCTGCTCCCTGGCTGACGGATGATATTAAGAAACTTATGGCAAAGCGCAACTCCGCCAAGTCAAAATACAAAAGTAATCCTACAGAAGAAAATCTGAGTAGGTTCAAAAAACTAAGGAACCGATGTAATAGAACTTGTAGGGATGCACAGCGCACTTTTATTCACAACTCCATCGAAAATAGCAATTCAGCTGGAGTTTGGAAATTTCTCGACTCGATGGGTATAGGAGGCTTCCGAAAAACTACTGCATTAAGCGACAGAACGGATCTTGATGAATTGAATAAACACTTCACACATGTCAGAACATTAAATCATAGTACTAAAATAAATACCATTAAATCTATTCCTTTTATTTCCTATACATCTCCTTTCTATTTTACTTCTGTTTCTTCTGACGACGTAAAAAAACATATACTCGCTATTAAATCTGATGCTGCTGGTAGCGATCAAGTCAGTCGAAGGATGATTGTTTTAAGTATCAACATTGTACTTCCTGTTCTCTGCCACATTTTTAACCATTCCCTTTCCTCAAATACGTTTCCTGATTCCTGGTGCCAGGCGATAGTTATGCCCATACCTAAAGTATCTAATCCCTCCTCCTTTACAGACTATCGTCCGATCTCTATCCTGCCGTTCCTGTCTAAAGTACTAGAACGTATAGTCCACCAACAACTCTTATCCTTCCTGAACAAGCATCATATCCTATCTCCCTTCCAGTCTGGATTCCGCCCTGGACACAGCACTGTCACAGCATTAAATAAGGTTATTGATGATATTAGATATGGAATTGATAATCAACGAATCACTATTCTTACCCTTCTGGACTTTTCAAATGCTTTTAATACTGTTGATTTCGATATCCTTTTAGCTATCTTAAAATCTATTAATATTTCCTCAGAGGCTATTGAATGGTTTTACTCGTATCTACATGGCCGGGAGCAATTTATTCGGTTAAATCATAAGCAGTCATCTATGTGCAGTCTTAATGCTGGTGTTCCTCAGGGTGGGGTGCTTTCTCCTTTGCTTTTTTCCATCTTCATCAATTCCGTTGCTAACCTTTTATCCTTACCATTTCACTTATACGCTGATGACTTGCAGATTTACACGACCACCAACGTAGATGATATTGCGAGGGCTATTAGTCTAGTTAACTCCAATCTGCAAACCATTAGTACCTGGAGCAAATCATATGGTTTGTCTGTAAATCCCAAAAAGTCTCAAGTGTGTATTATTGGCAGTCCTAAGCAACTGAGTAAAATCAATGTCCCTTCCCTTCCCCCTATAATCTTCGACGCTTGTAAATTGGAGTATTGCGACAGTGTGAGAAATCTGGGTATTAAGGTAGACAGCACTCTCTCGTGGACGCCTCAAATATCTGAGTTAAGCCGCAGAATGTACCACGCTATGGGTAGGTTAAAAAGATGGAAAAATCTATTACCAATTAAAACCAAAATAACACTAGCACACTCACTTTTACTACCTATAATAGACTATGCTGACACCTGTTACCTAGACTTATCACAGCAATTACTCAACAAATTACAGCGCCTTCAAAATCTTATCATAAGGTTCATCTTTGGTCTGAGAAAATTTGATCATATCAGTCAGCATCGAACGAAGCTTGGATGGCTTCCCATTAAAGAACGTCGGAATATCCATACTTTAACTCTTCTCTACTCTATCCTCTTCCATCCTGATACTCCAACTTACCTTAAAGAACGCTTTACCTTTCTCGGCTCCAACTCCCGTCTTCCCCATCGTCTCCGCTCCCAAAGTGATAATATCCTGGAAATACCTTTGTGTCGTACCCGTTGCTACAGTGAATCATTCACTGTCCAAGCAGCGAAGCTATGGAATACCATACCACGAGCTATAAGGCAGTCTGAATCCATAAATATATTTAAATATAAAGTTAAAAATTACTATCTTAGTATGTAGTCTATTTTATATGTTTTTATGCATTTGTTATGTATCTTCTATGTTTATATTTTTCTATTATGTATGTGTATTCTATGCAGTTTATGAGATAGTATTTGTGTAGGTTTATAAATGTTTATTATAATTTATGTTAATATCACTATATATGACTTTCTTTTATCTTTGCACCGCGCCATGCCCGCTCTTTTAAATTGATTCTTTTGATTAGGTTGCCTGGAAGAGATCACTCTTAGTGATAAGGCCGCCTTTTCACATTTTTTTTTATATGAATTTATTTGCTAATTTGTGTAATTTTCTGGTGTGTAATAAAGAGTTTTAAATAAAATAAAAAAAAAAGTCTTATTTGACTAAATTTATTTTGCATCATAATACATGAAATAACTTACACTACCTAAACAATGCTCAGAAAGAATTTCTGATTATAATTTTTAGATACACTTATACACACCCCGCATACCACACCAGCAAACAAGAAACTTTTTAGATTAAAAAATAAACATGGATGTTGAATGAATTCAGTTTTATTATTATTACTATAACTACAATAACTAATTATAATAATGTTTTGCAGTATAACATATTAATAAGTTGAAACAAATTTTCAAAAATCAATCAGTACAATCTACAAGCTATATTATAATTTGTATAACAGATTTGTAAATAAGATATATTTTAACATAATTAATACATACTGGTTTGGAAAACTTATATTAAAAAGGATAATATATATATATTACATTTTTGGTTACAGCATGACAATAAAAACAGTGCTGCTTAGCAAATTGCAGACAATTGTCTACAGAAAAGAGCTGTATGAGACCTAGATGGACAATGAAAAACAAAATACATTAGAAGAAATCTTTAAAAATAAAATTATATTATAAGATCAAATAAAAATTATAGAAATGTATATTTTCTTTTTATTATCTGACTCACAAAAATTCATTCTAAAAAATTTTGTAAAACAGCATATATGCATTTATACTACTGTACCCCTAAGAACTGTGGAATGTTCATTTCTATTGCTTACAATGTCACTCCAAAGCATTTATCCACAGTATTTCTGTTTGCAATACGCGCTCCATTATATTTTTTTCTTATTTTGGTTTTGAGGGTACAGAATAGAACAAACTAAATTCTGTCATAATATGCTCTTCTTTAGAAAAAGTACTGGGCATTTTAATAAGAGAAGCTGAGTATTGAGCAAGTGCACATGCAACTCGGGCACAGATCCGGCTAGTGGTTGTTTGAGACAACCCATGGTGTTCTTCAGCATCTTCTTAATACTGTAAGGAAAAAGATAATTTTGTAAGTACTTGTACACGAATACGTGTCACTTTATGAGTATATGTTGTATGAATAGTATATTCAAGTCAAGTAAGATAAAAATACTTACCTCTGGACGACTCCATCATCTTCAATTCAAGTAGCTATTAGTTTGATTTCATGTAAGGTACTAGAACCTCTATAATCTAATCAGAGATCACACACCAAGTTTATTATAAAATTCACAGTAGATTTCGTTGTTCAAGGAAAATGGATTACCCCTACTTGGTAATGGATTACCCTTCTATACATCCTTCTTCGATGGGAACTGTTGTGTTTTCAATTCCTGTCATTGTTACCGAAGCATCTATGCTTTGTAACGCTTCCATTTTTATCATAAAAGTGGCAAATTAACACAACTTGAGTATTAACTAAATTGACAGGAATTGGATATTTACAATATTTTGTTTACATCAAATGTCATTTTCGATGATCAGCTGTTGAGAATCGGCCATTTTTTATTTTATAGAACGGCTAAAGTAGGGTCTTGGCCTCTATAACTTTATAATAGGCTTATAGAACTGTTTAGCGCTAAAATGCTGTTATGAATACCATTTTTTGACGTTTTCCTTATAGTGGGCTTATAGAACACTTTATCTGTTCCATAACTTTTTATGAATAAGACCGTAAGAATACAATTCTTATGATTTGACTTCCTAATAAGTCTATTATTGGGCAGTTGCCCAGTTCTGTCAAGTAAACTACTTAACTCACATGTGCTGTGGTCACGGCTTGCGTCTTGGCCGGAACTCCGCCATGGGACTTAGAGGCGAAAGTACTCGCGTCATTATATCGATGGCGCGAGGAAGAGCGGATTCGGGGCTCGAGCCCGGTGCAGCGGCAGATCGCGCTGCGCCGAGACAAGTTCCATCAGGTTCTGGTGGCGGAATGGCGTCAAAGGCTTTTACGCCCTACCGCCGGCCTCAATACCGTCGAGGCGATCCGGCCAGTACTCGAGGACTGGCTCGGGAGAAGGCACGGCTCCCTGTCGTTTAGGGTAACGCAGGTGCTGTCCGGGCACGGCTGCTTCGGCAAGTACCTGTGCCGCATAGACAGAGAGCCGGACGCTCGGTGCCGCCACTGCGTCCATTGCGGGGAGGACACGGCGCAACACACGCTCGCCGAGTGTGTAGCTTGGGAAGAGCAGCGCCGTGTCCTCACAAATAAAGTAGGGGGCGATCTGTCGCTGCCTGCCGTAGTGCGTAGGATGATTGGTAGCGCAGAGTCTTGGGACGCAGTGGCGTCCTTCTGTGAGGACGTGATGTCGCAGAAGGAAACTGCGTAAAGGGAGAGGGAGATCTTTGCTCCCTTCTCCGGCCGCAGAAGGCGCACAGGACGCAGGAGAAGGGCGGACAACGCTCTTTTCCAGCCCCCATGAATGGGTCCAGTGGCGAAGGACTTGGGGAAGTCCTCGCCCCCCTATTCGATAGACCCGTGTTGCAGGCGCGCGCCTTTGGGACGACGCACGGGTTAACACACCTCACTAACCCGCGCAGGAGACGAGGCCCGGATAGACCCGGCCAGCACTAGTGAGGGGCTGCGGATGAATTTGGACTCCCGCGGCCCCGCGCTCACGTGCGAGGAGACACTGGGGTGGTTTTAGTCGGTAGGAGTCCGGCACGCCCCTCCGTCTTTCACTAGACGGAGGTAGTCTATGAGGATTTCCCCCCATAAAAAAAAAAAAAAACATGCGCTATGGTCTACTTGAGACAATTTGACTTTCTACTAAGTCAGTTATTGGCCCACTGTGACTATTGGCTAATATAAGTATTGGTTAATATGCATAAAGATCCACTTTTCCAACATCTGCCTTAACATTCAAAGGCAATCGCAGAAGAATTTGTGATCCATAACAACCTGCACACTTCTTTTCTTTAGAAGGTAGGTACACGACATAATTTCACACACAATTTCATTTTGAGTGCTTCATTAAACAACCAATAATACATAATCTCATGTATTTTATATGAATTTTGTTTACTGAAAGCAATTTCAGTTTTGTAGCTGTATCAAAGACATTTCAATGTTTAATGATTAACTCAACAGCCAAAATGTAGCATTAGTTTACTATTTCCGAAATATTAATTGTTAATGTCAAATCTGTCCTGATCAATTGCCAGCATAAATCTGTTGGGATACACAACAACATATAAATGCCAGGTGATATGCCCGTGCTTTTCTACGACAATCTACAGTTCGTAAACATTGTAACTGTCTGGGAAGCTCCCAGCAGGTCAAAGAAGATGAATATATACTAAAGAATCTCCTGGTTTTTAATGATCCTCAAAAAAAAAAACAATTCTCTGGGTGCAGTATAACAATAAACATAAATTGTGTATTATAATAATAATAATATATATATATATATATATATATATATATATATATATATATATATATATATATATATATATATATATATATATATATATTTTAATAGAGTATTATTATTAATAAACATAGAAGTGAGCCTATGTCTACCTTTTTTCAACCAAGATGGTATAATTTGCAACTATGCATTCTTTCAATTGCAATAATAATAATTTTTATTAATATATTTATTTTTATTTATTTAAAACTCTTTATTACACACCAGTAAATTACATAAATTAACAAATAAATTCATATAAAAAAAAATGTGAAAAGGCGGCCTTATCACTAAAAGTGATCTCTTCCAGGCAACCTAATCAAAAGAATCAATTTAAAAGAGCGGGCATGGCGCGGTGCAAAGATAAAAGAAAGTCATATATAGTGATATTAACATAAATTATAATAAACATTAATAAACCTACACAAATACTATCTCATAAACTGCATAGAATACACATACATAATAGAAAATATAAACATAGAAGATACATGACAAATACATAAAAACATATAAAATAGACTACATACTAAGATAGTAATTTTTAACTTTATATTTAAATATATTTATGGATTCAGACTGCCTTATAGCTCGTGGTATGGTATTCCATAGCTTCGCTGCTTGGACAGTGAATGATTCACTGTAGCAACGGGAACGACACAAAGGTATTTCCAGGACATTATCACTTTGGGAGCGGAGACTTTGGGGAAGACGGGAGTTGGAGCCGAGAAAGGTAAAGCGTTCTTTAAGGTAAGTTGGAGTATCAGGATGGAAGAGGATAGAGTAGAGAAGAGTTAAAGTATGGATATTCCGACGTTCTTTAATGGGAAGCCATCCAAGCTTCGTTCGATGCTGACTGATATGATCAAATTTTCTCAGACCAAAGATGAACCTTATGATAAGATTTTGAAGGCGCTGTAATTTGTTGAGTATTTGCTGTGATAAATCTAGGTAACAGGTGTCAGCATAGTCTATTATAGGTAGTAAAAGTGAGTGTGCTAGTGTTATTTTGGTTTTTATTGGTAATAGATTTTTCCATCTTTTTAGCCTACCCATAGCGTGGTACATTCTGCGGCTTAACTCAGATATTTGAGGCGTCCACGAGAGAGTGCTGTCTACCTTAATACCTAGATTTCTCACACTGTCGCAATACTCCAATTTACAAGCGTCGAGGATTATAGGGGGAAGGGAAGAAACATTGATTTTACTCAGTTGCTTAGGACTGCCAATAATACACACTTGAAACTTTTTAGGATTTACAGCCAAACCATATGATTTGCTCCAGGTACTAATGGTTTGCAGATTGGAGTTAACTAGACTAATAGCCCTCGCAATATCATCTACGTTGGTGGTCGTGTAAATCTGCAAGTCATCAGCGTATAAGTGAAATGGTAAGGATAAAAGGTTAGCAACGGAATTGGTGAAGATGGAAAAAAGCAAAGGAGAAAGCACCCCACCCTGAGGAACACCAGCATTAAGACTGCACATAGATGACTGCTTATGATTTAACCGAATGAATTGCTCCCGGCCATGTAGATACGAGTAAAACCATTCAATAGCCTCTGAGGAAATATTAATAGATTTTAAGATAGCTAAAAGGATATCGAAATCAACAGTATTAAAAGCATTTGAAAAGTCCAGAAGGGTAAGAATAGTGATTCGTTGATTATCAATTCCATACCTAATATCATCAATAACCTTATTTAATGCTGTGACAGTGCTGTGTCCAGGGCGGAATCCAGACTGGAAGGGAGATAGGATATGATGCTTGTTCAGGAAGGATAAGAGTTGTTGGTGGACTATACGTTCTAGTACTTTAGACAGGAACGGCAGGATAAAGATCGGACGATAGTCTGTAAAGGAGGAGGGATTAGATACTTTAGGTATGGGCATAACTATCGCCTGGCACCAGGAATCAGGAAACGTATTTGAGGAAAGGGAATGGTTAAAAATGTGGCAGAGAACAGGAAGTACAATGTTGATACTTAAAACAATCATCCTTCGACTGACTTGATCGCTACCAGCAGCATCAGATTTAATAGCGAGTATATGTTTTTTTACGTCGTCAGAAGAAACAGAAGTAAAATAGAAAGGAGATGTATAGGAAATAAAAGGAATAGATTTAATGGTATTTATTTTAGTACTATGATTTAATGTTCTGACATGTGTGAAGTGTTTATTCAATTCATCAAGATCCGTTCTGTCGCTTAATGCAGTAGTTTTTCGGAAGCCTCCTATACCCATCGAGTCGAGAAATTTCCAAACTCCAGCTGAATTGCTATTTTCGATGGAATTGTGAATAAAAGTGCGCTGTGCATCCCTACAAGTTCTATTACATCGGTTCCTTAGTTTTTTGAACCTATTCAGATTTTCTTCTGTAGGATTTCTTTTGTATTTTGACTTGGCGGAGTTGCGCTTTGCCATAAGTTTCTTAATATCATCCGTCAGCCAGGGAGCAGGAGTGTGCTTAAGTTTTATGGGTCGGAGTGGGGCGTGCACGTCGAAGAGCTCAATTAAAAGGGAATTAAACATATTAATTTTTTCGTTAATGGTCGGAGCATTCAATACACTATCCCAATCCAACTGATTTAGGTGTTGCAGGAAGGCTACGTTATTAAAATTTTTAAAACTCCTGCGCATGATAATTGTGGGTTTAATTTTCGGAATACGAATTTTATATGTCATGTACACGAGATCATGATACGAGAACGCTTCAGCGCATAGCTGGCCATAAGTGGCGACTCGTTCATGCGAAGAAACGATCATTAAATCTAATTGTGATTGAGTGGTGTTAGGAAAAAAGTGGGTGGCATTAGTGGATAGAAGATTAAGGTTAGCACTATTTATAATATTTTTAAGTCGAGTAGCTCGTAAATCATTTTTAATTAAACAAGTGTTAAAGTCTCCCATTATAATAGTATGATGGACATTTGGCACATACTTGTCCAGCAGAGATTCTAAGGTGTCAAAATAATTAATGTGAAGTGAAGGACTGTAAAATACGCCAAGCAATAACTTTAAAGTGCCGAAAAGCACTTCAATAAAAATATGCTCAGAAGAATTTGAGTATAAGGTAGGAGACTTGTCGAGAATAGAAAACGGTATATGGCTACGTACGTGGATAGCGACTCCACCACCGCCTTTTCCTGTACGATCGTTACGGATGAGATGGAAGCCGGGTAATGCATAGGATGTGGATGGTAGGGACGGTTTTAGGAATGATTCAGAAACTAGGATCGCGTGTATGTTTCTAACATCAAAAGTAGTTAAGAGATCGGGATAATGGGCAGGAATGCTTTGTGCGTTGATATGTACCACGTTGAAGTGCTTAGCAGTGTTCGCAAAGGTTGTCTCCAAAACAGTGTTTAGCGGAGCAGAAGTACTGTGGAAACTGGCATCTGACGATAAAGATGTACACTCACAAAATGTATCATCCTCAGAATTGTCTGAATCTAAGTTATACATTATAAACAAAATAATAATAAATAAATAAATAATTAAAAATAACAATATAAAATAAATTAAGATAAAGATATATTACGGTAATGTAAGTATGTTGAATATTTTTAAATTTAAATATAATTATATGTTTCCGCGATATCGATAAATACATACATATAATAATAAACAACTATAATAATAGTGTCAGCTGTATATACTATTTCAAGTTTAGAATTAATAAATTTACATTACACCTTTGCCAGCATCTTATAATGATATCAAAATAAACATACAAAATTTCGATAAAACAACCAAAGTATTCTATAAAGTTAGGAAAATAATAATAATAACAACAGTACCAAGCGTGGGGAGAAACGTTATAAGCAAAATAAAATCCTGTGAATTACACACGCAATATTATAGGCCATATTATCTATACAACACTAATATGTCAGATGCCAAAGGACCTGTCAACATTGACATATTGTCAAATCAAGTTAACTTTAATTGTAAGGTTTAACAAGTTAATTCAGCAAATTGTGGGTGAATAACAAGAAATTAAGTGATATGAGACGATACAGGAAATAAGCATATGATTTTTTGGGTATAATGACAGAAATCTTGTATAAGTTTAGTGAATGAACCAAATTAATAATGAAAATAAATATACTGTTTACTTCCTCACAACTCTCTTGGTACGCGGAGCTAGTGTAGACGTTTTCACTCTGTTTTCGCTAGTGCTTAAGCCTGCGACTGGTGCCTTTACAGCCTGTGTCTCGGATGTACCGGTGATAAGATCAAGCTCCATACTCGAAGAAATACTATGGCGCTTACCATCTGGCCCCATAACAATGACAAAGCCATCCTTTGTCCAACATTTATTTATTCCTAGGCGTTTTCGGGCTGTTATAAAGGCGTCATGTCTCGATTTCGTTAAGAACTCTGATAATGTAATGCCAGAGCCTTTTAAATTCGTTTTAGCAAACCAGATTTGATTTTTCAAAGTGATTTTTCGAAATTTTAGTAGTAAGGGTCTTGGTTTATCAGATGTTGCGCTACCCAAGCGTTGGCACCGACTCAAATCATCCAGAGCTAAATCAGGCATTTGAAAGTGATCTGATAAGACCTTTAAAACAGCAACAGAGGCATTTTCATCTTTTTGCTCGGGGATACCATGTATTAGTAGGATCTTCTTTCTGCTTCTCATTTTAAGGACATCAAACTGTTTCGATAGAATGTTTATCTGCAACTGAAGTCCTTCCAACGCACTCAGCACAAAAGAACGAAAAGTGCTAAATTGAGCCGCTATATGTGATGTTGGGCTTGCTGCTGGTATAGATGAACTTAGGTTTTGCTGGAACTCAGCCATTTTGGAGTGAAATTGTTGAGAAAGGTCTTGCATTGATTGCTTAATAGCTTCCATAGTGTTAATATATTGCATACACTCACAAATACATAAAACTTTTAATATTATGTTTATAGTGAAAAGAATTTTATAGGAATAGTTGCTGACAGGTAGGTGGCAGTTAACACATTATTTATTTATTACTAGAAGTTTGTAAATTCTATTTTTAATAAAATATTATTAGGAGCAACTTAATAAAACGTTATAACTTTTTTGGTGCCTACCCGAAAAAAAAAAAATTAATATATTATAAATATTTCTTTATTCTATTCATTTCTATCCAACGGAGTTTCCTTTTCTGTTCTACCATCTTCTTTATTTATTATTATTTTTGTATTTAAATTAATATCTTATATGATCTATTTCCTTTACTTATATGTTATACCTTTTTTATGTATGAAAAAATACATACACTACATGTATTACTGTCAATTTATTTATTATAAACTTTGATCAAAACTCTGTTAATTTCACATATTACACTTAAGACACAAAATCACCCACTTTATAATTACATGACTTCATTCTTCTGAAGACCTGGATCCAAGTAATGTAGTATAGTCACAGTCAGCCCAAGCAAACAATTTTATTTAATATTAGATATCTCTCACAGCATTTATTTAGCTTCATTTTTATTAAAGTTACACAACTCCACGTTAACTACTAATTTCAAAAGCTGGAGTAAATCTGCAAAACCATTACAGACTGGTTCTGTAGTCTTTAGTCATTTATTGACAGTAGTCAACCTTTGTCTGTTTATCGCAATACTACCATTCTTATTCAAACACATTTTTTAGCGACTAGTTACATTCTTTTATGTCACTAAGCTGTAGCTCTGTTATAGATAACACAGAATTATCACAATAAATTCCTATAAGAAATAAAATTAACACCAAATCGTTGTGTTCTTACACAATAATTGATAATAAAATTCAAATTCGAATATACTTCATTCAAGTAGTAAATAGACATTTATTGTCAACTGAATATAGAGCCACCACCGGCCCAAGGAGCAGTTCTGTTGCCTAAGAGCTAAAAAACGGCGCTCTTTTAAATAAAAGTTACAATTTTAAAACAATGTAATTGCAGCTATGCTCCAAATTATTATTTACATAGGTACATGTTATTATTACACTCTGTAATGCAAGTAATTATACATAGAATATATAGAAGCTTTAATATAACTTTTTTATAGTTATCATAAACATTCTAGATCTGTTTGTATATTATGTACAGTAAAGTAACTTAATAAGTGTAAGGTAACCAAGCCTATGTTAAATAGAATGTTTTACAAGACATTATCGAAATAATATCGAGCGTTGACTTTTAATGTATAATATTTCATCAAAATATCGTATAGAATATCTCTAATAACATTCAGTAGCTGTGTAATAGCTTATATGCTGAAATATAACTTACCAGTCTCAATTAGACTACTGTTATAATTATCTAAGTATCAGAAGTTTGTACTTTGCCTTTTGCTCTCTTATATAGTAAAGGGGGCTTACTTTTTTTCTTCTCATTTTTCGTAAGTTAGGAAAAATTGCTATAAACTTTAAAGCCCTGTTGGCCATTTTGAATTCTGAAAACAGCAACTTTCCTTTTCCTGTACTACTGAATTATATATATTCATTTTGCGAGACACAACACAAATATAAACTAAACTCCTTAATATAAAAATATTTTACACAAAATTTGTCATTAATATTAAATCTATCAAAGATAAATTTTGTTATTTATAATTTTTGCATCCGATCGCGGCAAAATTATAAGACGCTATGAGTGATAGATGACAGCACGTCGCCACAGAGAATAGATGACGTACGTCTCTGCAGAAGTGAAAGAGGAAAGTATATCGAAGACTATTTGGTAAGTTAAACCATTTATATATGAAAATAGGCGAAATTAGGAGACTGCTTCTTCAATCAACGCTGTGTGTTTCGAAGTAACATAATATAAATTCGAAAGTAACTCTGTCTGTCTGTCTGTCTTTCTGTCTGTCTTTTACGCAATCAGGGCAAAACCGCTAATTCAATTGTGATAAAATACACATATAGTGATTCTTGAGGGTCTCGGGATGAACATAGGTTACTTTATTTTTCTCATAATTGTAATTTCCTCGATATATACTAATATTTTAAATTATATTTCAATTTGACAAGCAATTTATTCTGCCATATTAATGACAACCGTCGCTAAGCAACCGTTGCTAAGCAACAAGAAACTTTGTTGTTTTAATGCTTACGTGCGCTGACTCAGCCTTAAGAGACATAATATAAAAATAATGATTTATAAAAATACAGTCCTTGAAAAAATCAATTGAAAAAGTCTACTATAATATTTGTTTATCCCTGAAGGTTGAGCTACTAAAATTATTTTAATATATTTAATTTAATTTTATTCGATTATTGTTAATGTGTTTTTTATAATTTGGTGTTCAATCTTATCAAAATAAATATAATAGTCACCTGTAGCGTTTTACCTAGATAGATATCACTGATTTAAAATGAGCTCGCCTCCGAGCCGCACGGTATGACCGACTCGAACAGGCAGACGAAGTTGACGGTTTTGTAATCATATGTTTTGGATATTCTGTTAATTTTTATTTGGTTATTTGCTGTTTATTATTAATTTATATTTTTCTTTGGTTCTTAACTTATTCGGGTAGTAGATTGGTTACATTTTTTTTTATTTTCTTGGTGGTGTAAGTTTCGGCTCTGGGCGGCATCCGCATAATAATATTTAAGTATTGAGGAAAGAATGGTTGGTTATTTCAGTTTGGTTATCTATACCGTTGTTATACACTTTATGAATCGTAATTTTAATTTTTAGGGATTTTTTTTTGTTATTGCTCGCAACAATTTCGTTAATGTAGGTTCGTATTTCGTTTAGTATATATATATATATATATATATATATATATATATATATATATATATATATATATATATATATATATATATATGCGTGCACGGGAAACGTGTTAAAACGTTTATCCCGGATTATGTAGTATCCCGTGGAAATTTCAGGACAAGTAAGTCTTTTTGTTGCTCCAGAACCCCAACCATCGATCATTGAAAGGTCTATTTTTTTAAATTTGAGTAAAGTAAAATTACAAAAAATCATGTATTGTAAGGAACATATTGTATGTAAAGTTTATATTGTACTCTTTGTTTGTTTCTCAAACAAAGCCGTTCATATTGAGTTAGTGGGTGATTTGACCAGCAATAATTATTTATTAGCTTTGAGAAGGATCATTGCACGATGGGGAAAGCCCTACTCTGACAATGGGACGTCATTTGTTGGTGCTTATAACGACTTATAAAAGTTTTTAGAAGATAATTGTAACACGCTGTCATCGGCTGCCGCCAATGTACAAATAGAATTTCACTTTATACCGGCATATTCGCCGCATTTCGGAGCCCTATGGGAGGCAGGTGTAAAATCAGCGAGTGTTGGGAAACTGTAATTTGACATTTGAGGAACTATACACAGTTTTAGTTCAAATTGAGGCGATCCTCAACTATCGACCGCTTACACCTCTGTCGTCAAAACCCGAAGACCTCATGCCTCTTACTCCAGGACATTCCATCATCGGACGACCACTAATGTCTTTACCGAATCCTGATCACAGCGACTCTTCTTACAATCACTTAACTCGATTCAACAGTTACGACAGCATTTCTGGTCCAGGTGGAGCAAGGAATATATCTCAGAGCTCCAACACAGGATAAAATGGCATACCTGTAAGAATGCCTTGATGATGAATTTATTAGTTCTTCTCAAAGAGGACAATCTACCACCATTGAAGTGGAGATTGAGTCGAGTAATTGCTGTATTGCCTGGTAGTGATGGAGTTAACAGAGTGACTGACATCAAAATTCGACAGGAATCGTCCGAAGGTCTTTCAGTAAAATATGTCCACTTTCAGTAGCCAACGAGTCTAGTTGAAAGTCCAGCTTTCAACAGCCGGATGCATGTTCAAGACCAAATGATAGTTCTTAGAATAATTAAAGTAATTAACTTTATTTTAATTTCTTATAAAACAGTTAAAACGCCTATTATTTTTAAAGAGCAAACATGTTATTTGTAATGTTTTTTTTTTATGGAAAAGACACGGCAAACGAGCGTGCGGGTCACCTGATGGTAAGTGATTACCGCCGCCCACGACCCCGTGCAACAAACACCAGAGGAGTTACAGGTGCGTTGCCGGCCTTAAAGGTGGGTTGGGCGCCGGGGCCCGGCATTACCTGATGCGAAACGCAGTGGAATAAAGCCACTACTTCACGCCGGTTTTAAATGCCGGAGGTGGTAATGATCCGGTCGAGTCTGCCCATGCGTGTTGCCATTGCTGGCGACGTGACTCTACCACACGTACTTTATTCGCCTCTTACGACACCACCAGTACCAGGATGATCCTATTCTAGGCCGGGATCACACGGCAATTAATGTTCTATATTCTTCATAATTAATGTTCTATATTCTCGCATAAAAACTTAATATTAGTTAAAATATTCAGGCCGACCTCGCACGCATTAATTAAATCCCACTAGTCGATTCGCTTATCAGTCACCCTCATTAAGCTCCCGCCCGACCGACCAGGCGCTCTGACCAACAGCCATACGTTGGTGGTATGGCTGTATGGCTCAGTGGTCAGAGCGCCTGGTCGGTTTCCAGGAGGCGCGGGTTTGAGTTCTAGTACGATCAAATTTTTATACATTTTCTAAATAAGTTGTTCTATTGTATTTTTTTATACAATGTTTGAAATAATGTTGCGCCGGTGAAACAATATTTTTTTATTAAATATTTTTCGATTTAATATATATTTTTTGATTTATTTTTTAGTTGTTATTGTGGAATTTTAAACCTGCTCAAACTTGTAACAGATTTCCCCATTGTTTCTTTATTACTCATAAGTAATAAGCATATTATTATATACATATTATTCCCGCGAAGTGCCGGGTCAGAATAGCACTTCCCCATTTCTTCCCGTGGGTGTCGTAAAAAGCGACTAAGGGACAAATTCAGAGGGATGGGCAGCAGTATCCCTTCTTTCTCATATAACTACAAAAAAAAAAAACAACTGCGCTCGCCAACACGCTTGCCCAGCGCGGCGAGTATGGGCATTTTCATCCCATGAGTGTGCCAAGCAAATATAGGCCCCCAGTTCTCGGCAGACCCGCTAGGCCCAACCCCGGTAGCGGTTGCGGTATCGGAGGGTCAGGGGGTGCTAAGGATCCCCGGGTTACGGCAGGCTACCAAAAACGACTCTATCTGGCAACGTACAATGGACGCTCGATGAGACTGGACGAACACCTTGCTGAACTAGAAGTAGAGTTAAGTCATATTAACTGGCATATTCTAGGCTTATCTGAAGTCCGAAGAAAGGGGGAGGACGCGATAACCCTGGAGTCACGCCACATGCTCTACTTCCGTGAAGGCGAGCAAGTCTCCCAGGGAGGAGTAGGTTTTTTGGTCCGCAAATCTCTCATAAGCAATGTTGTAGAAATCAGTAGTCTGTCGAACAGGGTTGCTTACCTTGTCCTTAAATTATCTAACAAGTACGCCCTGAAAATTGTACAGGTATACGCGCCGACTTCGACATACTCTGACGATGAGGTTGAAGCCATGTACGAAGACATCGCTAAAGCCCTCAACAACACCTCGAAGGCTCATTACAGCGTTGTTATGGGAGATTTTAATGCTAAAATGGGAGTACAAAGAAGCGGGGGTTCATACATTGGACCCTTCGGTTTGGGTGATAGGAACCAGAGAGGGCAATTGTTAGCGAACTTCCTCGAGTCCCAAGGGCTCTTTTTAATGAACTCGTTCTTTCAAAAGAAGCCCCAAAGGAGGTGGACATGGCAAAGCCCCGATGGTGTAACAAAAAACGAGATAGACTTTGTTATTGCGAATAAACGGCACATATTTAGTGATGTCTCAGTGATCAATAGGTTTAACACCGGAAGCGATCACCGACTCGTACGAGGCACCCTAAATATCGATCTAAAAGCTGAAAGAACGCTAATGATAAAGTCTACTCTCCGACCATCGGCGTTTCAAGTTACTAATAGTTCTGGAGCGTTCCAGACCGAACTCCAAAACCGATTCAACGCGCTGGAAACCAACAGCGACATTAACCAGAAAACCGACGACCTGGTCAAAACGCTGCACAATGTCTCAGCCAAGTATTTTCCCGCAAAGCGACGGGTCAATGCAACGAAACTCTCAGCTGAGACACTCGAGCTTATGAGAAAGAGACGAGAACTGCCACCACCGTCTTCGGCAGACATGAGTGCCTTAAACCTAACAATCAGAAGGCTGACGCGTCGCGATCTCCGTCGCTCAAATACACGCGCTATTACAGTTGCGATCATGCGAAATCGGGGATCGAAGGTTTTCGCTCGCAATTTAGGAAGGACTCATCTCACGAAACTCAAAAAAGAGGATGGAAAAATCGTTACCTCTAAGTTTGAGATACTCGATGAAGTTGAACACTATTACGATCAGCTGTACTCGTCGAAAACAGAAAAATCAGGCGACCCCAGCGTTTCTTTAACGCGCCATTACACCGAAGAGCTCCCGGACGTTGACCTCAGCGAGATTAGGACGGCTTTGGAACAGCTCAAAAACAACAAAGCACCGGGCGATGACGGAATTACTATAGAACTTCTTAAAGCAGGTGGCACTCCAGTCCTGAAAGTGCTAACAAGCCTCTTCAATTCCGTTATCGATCACGGCAAAACCCCGGAAGTGTGGAGCAGGAGTGACGTGGTACTGTTCTTCAAGAAGGGAGACCGTACTCTCTTGAAGAACTATAGACCGATTTCACTCCTGAGTCACGTTTACAAGCTGTTCTCCAAAGTTCTGACGAATTGTCTTGCCAGCAGATTTGACGAGTTCCAGCCGCTAGAGCAAGCCGGGTTTCGATCAGGCTACAGCACTGTGGACCACATCACATCCATACTGTTCGGCAGATAATACAGAAAACTCAGGAGTACAATCGACCGCTGTGTATGGCTTTCGTGGACTACGAAAAAGCCTTCGATTCTATCGAAACCTGGGCAGTTCTGGACGCACTGCAGCGATGTCATATCGATTGGAGGTACATCGAGGTGCTGAGAAGTTTGTATACGTCTGCTACATTAACTGTCCAAATCCAGAAGTGTAAAACCAAGGCGATCCAACTGCGCAGAGGTGTAAGGCAGGGGGATGTTATATCCCCGAAACTGTTTAACAACGCGTTGGAAGACGTCTTCAAAACCCTGGATTGGACCGGCTGTGGAGTTAATGTAAACGGCGAGTACATCACTCACCTTAGATTCGCCGACGATATCGTAATCGTAGCAGAGTCGCTGGAACAGCTAGCCTATATGTTGCAGAGCCTAGATGGATCTTCGCGGCGTGTCGGTCTCGGTATGAACTTGAACAAGACAAAGGTCATGTTCAACGAGCATGTCATACCGGGACCGATATACGTGGACGGCACTCCTCTTGAAGTTGTTCGGGAATATATATACCTAGGGCAAAATATTCAGTGGGTCGAGCACGAAAAATTATCGAGTCCGTATTGTAAACGTTTCGAGGTAACGATACGATTACAAAGTTCGAAGCACGAACCATAGTGTATCGACTATCGAGGAGTCGATACAATTAAGTAGATGACGTCATGCTAACGAGACTTAGAGATGTTACTGAGCGAATGAAATGGACGTTCAAAAACCAAATAAAATAGTGAATGTTAAAACATTCAATTAAAATATTTATTTATCTTAATTTACATTATAATTTATGTTGAAAATGAAGAAAAATCTATGCAAATATTACTAAGTATATAAGTAAGGTATCAAAATGGGAAGAAATTCAACTCTTTTGTAGATTTAAAACAATATATATCTCGCGGTTTCTAAACGAATCCACTTGACGGCCCGCCAATTATATCAAAGTTTGTATTTGTTTTGTAAACATTAAAAGTAAAGCTTATTTCTTTATTATTAAAAAATAATAATGAAAACGAGCTACTTACAGTATTTAACCATGGTGGAATTTATGGAAGCGTGAGTATAAATTTAGTATGAATTAATTTTATATTTAAATAGTTGTATTTAGTCTTAAAAATAAAAATATCTTATAATCTAAGTAAGGTATTATGAAATTCGTATTTTAGGAATGGCGATTTATCTAAACCCTCAGGAGGTCCACGAGGTCGACATTTTATTCAAAAAAAATGGAAAGAGTTAATGAATAAATTAAATAGTGATGGAACCGGGGACCCTAGGACTGAGGAGAAATGGCGCAAGGTATTGGAAATTATATTGTAGTTATAAATGCTTGATTATATATAAATATTTCTTTTATTTAATATTTATATTTGTTAATTAAGGTCTGGAGTGATTACAAAAATAATGCAAAGAAGAAATTTGCAAGAATCAATGCCCTATTGATTACGCTACGCTAGTGGTACTGGTGGAGGGCCTGCACTCCAATTATCGCTGACTGACCTTGAAAGTCGAGTCATTCAGATACTTGGAGTGCAGTCACGTTCGTGCCGTGTGATCCCGGCCTAGAATAGGATCATCCTAGTACTGGTGGTGTCGTAAAAGGCGACTAAAGTACGTGTGGTAGAGTCACGTCGCCAGCAATGGCAACACGCATGGGCAGACTCGACCGGATCATTACCACCCCCGGCATTTAAAACCGGCGTGAAGTAGTGGCTTTATGCCACTGCGTTTCGCATCAGGTAATGCCGGGCCCCGGCGCCCAACACATCTTAAAGGCCGGCAACGCACCTGTAGCTCCTCTGGGGTTGCACGGGGTCGTGGGCGGCGGTAATCACTTAACATCAGGTGACCCGCACGCTCGTTTGCCGTGTCTTTTCCATAAAAAAAAAAAAAAAAAAAAAAAAAAAGTCAGCTATTGGCATTGCAGTGGAGGAAGCTGGATTTCCATTGGTAAGCAATATTTTATATCGTTTTCTTTATAAAAACAATAAAGATAGAATAAAGTTATTGTGTCATTTCAGAATAAAGTTATTGAGGCTCCTCAAGCGCAAACAGATGAGCCAGTCTCCAAAATCTGTTTGGAAGTGGATGATTCTGGTAAAAAAATATCAATATTTTTTTGAGATGTTTTGCTATAATTCTATTAGGAATGGTGTATATATTTCATTATAAAAAAATATTTTTTAATATATTTAATTTTGGAGTTTTTATTATTTAGCTTCAATTGCAATTAATATCAAACAATTAATTCAACAAAATGCATCAAATATTATTGTTTTGTTTTTAATGACAATTGAAATTATACTTGGCCTCTGTTAATAAAAGATACTTATAGATTAATTTTATATTGTAGATTGGAATACCCCAGGCACAAGCAGCCAACCTACTGTTGCACCTCTGCAGTCAGAACAGGCAGAGGCTGCTTCATTTGCTCCAAGCAATCCTGGTGGAGAAAAATGGACACCATTACCACAAAAGCCTAAAGAAAATTTGGCCAAATTATTTATAGATGTGGATAGGAATGCAAGGGAGTATGCCAGAGAGCGTGAAAGGGCATATGATGAATTGGAAAGAGAAAGATTAAGATTAAAAGAGCTAGAAATACAAGAGAGAGTAAGACAGAGGGATGTAGAGCTGCATTTGCAGAGTCAATGGCTCGAATTTATGAAAGAGGCAATGGATGTTTTTGTAAGATATATTGATAAACGTTAGATTAAGACTTTTTTTTAGTAAACTGTGATTTTGTTAATTTTTATTTTAAAGACTGATTAGGTTTTAATTATGTGATCCGGTTGAAATTAAAGAAGTTTTTTATTTTGTTACAAATTGTGAATTTTTTTATTGTTAATATTATATATACATGTTTATTAATTTTTTGATTATAAGAAGAAATAAAAAATATAAATTTATTAATGAAGTCTATTAATTCTATCAACTAATATGCTTCTTACAGCTCTACCCATAATCAAATCATCATCAGCATCTCCAGCATTATTGTCTTGAAAAATATGTGTTGCTGGTTGGTGAGTAATATTGAAGTTTTGCTGTTCTGGTTCAGGCACATGGAAATTTATGGCTAAATTGTGCAACACGCAACAGGCCGTAATTATTTTTGCACATTTTTCTGGTGTATAATGCAGCGTGCGATCTTTGCACAAACAACGCCAACGATTTTTTAATAGTCCAAACGTATTTTCTATTGTCGATCTCGTCTTTCCGTGAACTGCATTATATTTATAAGGTGGAGTTCCATCAGCAGCATCAAGAATCGGTGTCATTAACCAAGGTCTTTGCGGGTAGCCAGAATCACCTGTAATAGTAGTATAAGTATTATATTAATTACTGTGGTCATACGAAAATACATTTGTATATTTTCGTAAAAATTCTGAGACGGCAGTTTTAAAAATATTTTAAAAAGACGAGAAAACTAGAATACATCATCATAATTAGGTAGTAGGTAAAATTTTTTTTAGCACTAACCTAATAACCAAACTTGCTCATTACTTTGATGTAGTGCTTGCATGTAATTATTGGCTACACTATTTTCCCAAACAAACGCGTCGTGGGTAGCTCCTCCATATTTTGCGTTTACATTAAGGATTTTACAGTCACTGTCACATATCTGGAATTAAATTATAAACACATTATCTTACTGTATATGTTAATATGAAGTTATATGCTGTAAGTGTATTCAATATAAAATAAAAATAAATGTGCTAACCATTTGTACATTTAGAGAATGGAAATGCTTTCTACAATAAAATAAAGAAAAAGAACATCTTTTTCTTTATTTGCTTTAAAAATATGGAAATGGGATCCATCAATGCATCCTACAACTCCAGGAAAACCAAACTTCTCATAAAACCTGTAACATAAAGCAAAATTTAATATTTACAATAAATTTACATTCACATACAATTTCCATTACAATTAAAGACATACTTGTATTTTATTATATCTCTCTCAGCTCTAGTGTTTGGAAATTTTATAAATTCATTAATTATTGCAGGGGTAATTATTGCATCAGTCACTTCGTTGACGAATTTGCTGACTGTTGTTTGACCTAAATATTTGGCCATTCCTACAATTCGCTGGTATGATCCAGTGGCGTAAAAAGACAGCGCGCTTAGAACCTGTGAAACATATCTCATATTAATATATTTTTTTATTTTTATTATTATTTACGTTGATTTTATCTGTATATTCTACTATGTGAACGGCGGTGGAGGATGCCCAACCTCTATTATCCTAAGAATAACATTAGCATAAGCATACCCACCATTATTAAGTACCGCATGTACATTTTTCTGGCTATAGTAGAGTATACTATATATTTAATATCGGCAAAAAATTTGTAACTATGCATATATGTAATTACCTTAAGTTCTAAACTAACTCTGGAACTCGATTTTAATGATGTTTTTTGACGGAGTTGCTCAGTCAAAAATTTAAAAGCTTTTTTATTCAACCTATATCTATTTTTAAACTCCGTGTCATGTATATCCATAGGATCAATATTTTTTCTTAGTTTGGCTCTTCTTGTTATTTCGCTGTAATAATAACAAAACAATAAATTTATACACATAATTCATAATTTATACATAAGCTATAATTATTTACTTCTTACTTACCTAGTGTTTCTTATTCCTTCTTCATTTTCTAGTAAACTTGTACCAAGAAAATAAAATAAAGGGGAACGTTCGTATAGCGACTGTCTTTGCATAGTGGACGTTATTTAATTATTGATAAAATTACTAAAGAATATTCTAAAATCATGTACAAGTAAAAAGAATTCCCAATAACGATGCAAAATTATTTTAAAACTGTGATTTACTAACGAAACGAAAGTGTTCTCACTGACAAATATTAACCGAATGAAGTCCCGACGTACTCGATGACCAATCTTCGACGTATTCGTTACCGTATGTCAAAATGGCCATTCGTGCTACCATTTTTTGTTTACTGCGTTCGAGTATCTCGATATTCGAACGTAAGACGATACGAAAAATGGTTCGTGCTGGCATGAGTTAGTTCCTTTTACGCACGGTAGGGGCGGTGTTCAATTCCTATACAAATTGCTCTCGATGATGATACGAATACTTTTTCGATAGTTTTTCGTGCTCGACCCACAGCTTGGTAAAAACAACTTCGAGAGAGAGGCTGATCGAAGAATTCAGCTGGGTTGGGCAGCGTTTGGCAAACTACGCCAAATCTTTTCGTCGCCTATCCCGCAATGTCTGAAGACAAAAGTCTTCAACCAGTGCGTTCTGCCAGTCATGACCTACGGCGCCGAAACGTGGACACTGACAGTCGGTCTAGTCCACAAGTTTCAAGTCGCGCAACGTGCTATGGAGCGAGCTATGCTCGGAGTCTCTTTGAAAGATAAAATCAGAAATGAGGTTATCCGGAAAAGAACCGGAGTTACCGACATCGCTCGCAGAATTAGCACGTTGAAATGGCAATGGGCTGGCCACATCTGTCGAAGGGCCGATGGCCGTTGGCGCAGACGAGTCCTTGAGTGGAGACCGCGGATCGGAAAGCGTAGCGTTGGGCGCTCCAGCTCGATGGACCGACGACCTGAAGAAGGTTGCTGGCTTCGACTGGATGCGGAAGGCGGAGGATCGGGAGCTTTGGCGCACCCTGGGGGAGGCCTACGTCCAGCAGTGGACCGCAATAAGCTGATTTGATATTTGATATAATAAGCATACAGTTTGAATATTATCGTTATCATTTGCAGTATTTTAATAGGTTTGCCCCTTTACATTGTCTAAGTTAGTATAAAACGACTGTGTATCTTTTTTGGTTTCCCAGCCCGGTGACGCTGTCAAGACTATACCAGGTCAACAGCATTAAGTCCATCAAAAGAAAAAAAAATTGGATTCATCACTTAGTTGTTCAGTGTCTTCTTGTTAAGAACTGTTGTGCGAGTGCTGTCCTCAATCGAGGGACGAAGAACACGTGCGTGCGAAGGCTGGGCGGATCCGTCGTGGACGTTTCGTTCACGAGCCCGGTCCTAGCGCAGCGTGTTCGGGGTTGGCGAGTTCTGGATGATGTGGAGACTCTCTCGGATCACCTTTACGTCTTATACGAGATCTCCACATATACAGCGGCGCAACCAACCCCCAGTCCAACCTCGCGAGAGTACGGACCGCGGTGGCAACTGAGTCGCCTCGACAGGCAATTGTTGGAGGAGGCCGCGATAGTGGAATCCTGGCTGCCCCAGAGATTGGCGTCTGCAGAAGACGCCGCATCCTGGGCGCAGAGGGCGTTGACGCGTATCTGTGACGCGTCAATGCCCCGTTCCAGGCGCCGCCCTCAGCGGCGGCAAGTGTACTGGTGGTCGTGGGAGATCGTGCAACTGCGTACCATCAGACGGGTACAGAAGGTGCAGGAGGAGGAAGACCGTCTATACCAGGTCTATGCCGAGGCGAGAACGCGTTTGCAGGAGGAAATCGGTCGTGTGAAAGGCGAGTCGCACGACCGGTTTATCGCGGGGATAGACTAAGACCCGTTTGGCACGCCCTACCGTATGGCACCACCTCTGACGCAGACACTCCAGCCGGATGTCCTCCGAGGGGTTCTGTCGTCGCTATTCCTGCAGCGGGCCAACTTTACACCACCCAGTATGGCTCGCCCTGCAGCGCGTGAGGAGGAGGACGAAGACAGTGTCGCACCACCTGTGGAGGAGGAGGAGCTCGAAGAGGCTGTACGCCGATCTCGGCTCAAGAGCACCGCCCCGGGCCTGGATGGCATCCCCGGCCGGGCGCCAACTCTGGCCCTGAACACCCTGGGGCCCAGAGTGCGAGGACTTTTCACTGCCTGTCTGGCTCAAGCCATAATTCCACAGCGGTGGAAGACAGGCAGGTTAGTCCTCATCAAGAAGGAGGGTCGCCCGGCGGATTCTGCCTCCGCCTACAGGCCCATAGTGCTCTTGAGCGAGATCGCCAAGCTCTTCGAGCGTGTTGTACCGAGGAGGCTACAACACCATTTGAAGGGGACAGGTCCGGACCTCTCGGACCACCAGCATGGCTTTCGCAGTGGCCGTTCGACTGTGGATGCCATACTCGAGGTAAAGTCCTATGCGCAGGATGCCTATGATGGTGGCCCGGGGCGATAGAGTCTTGGCGGTGTCTTTAGACATCGCCAAAGCTTTCAACTCCCTGCCCTGGCCCTGCATGAAGGAGGCACTTATTTACCATCGTGTGCCTCCATACCTGCGCCGCGTCATCGGGACTTACCTGTCCGAGAGGTCTGTAACCTTTCCCCTACCTGGAGGAGGATAGGTGGTGTTCGGCGTGTCGGCCGATGTTCCACAAGGATCGGTGCTGGGTCCAATCCTCTGGAACATCGGCTACGACTGGGTGCTGCGAGGCGGCACCCTAAGGGGGATAAAGGTCCTCTCGGTTACGCCGATGATACGCTGGTCTTGGCGCAGCAGAGGACCTATCGTGAGGCGGCGGTCCTGGCGACGGCGGGAGTAGCCAAAGTCGTGGGCCGCATCAGGCGGCTCGGTCTGGAGATAGCCCTAAACAAGTCCGAGGCTTTATATTTTCATGCTCCTCGGAAGGGCCCACCATCTGGGGCCCACATTACCATCGGTGGCGTCTAAATCGGCGTCACGAGGAGCATGAAATACCTCGGACTTGTTCTGGACGGACGGTGGAGTTTCCGGGGCCACTTAAATCCTTGGCCCCGAAACTGTTGAAGATAGCGGCGGAATTGGCGCGCCTTTTGCCCAATGTCGACGGGCCGAGCGCCTCGAGCCGACGGCTGTACATCGGAGTGGTCCGATCAATGGCCCTCTATGGCGCTCCCGTATGGGCGGACGCCCTGGATCTGCATAACGTCACCCTGCTGAGACGTGCGCAGAGGTATCGGACCATCTGTGAGGCAGCGTGCGTGCTGGCCGGAGTCATGCCGTGTGACCTGGACGCGACGTCTCTGGCGTCGGTCTATTGCCGGCGTCGGGGTCTTGCGTCCGGGCATCCGGCAAGCCCAGCGCGCACCGAGGAGGAGCGGAAAGCCGCGATAAAAACGTGGGAATCCCGGCTGTCGACACCATCTGCCGGCTGGTTGACGATCGAAGCTGTTCGTCCAGTCCTCCGCCAGTAGTTAGCGCGGCGTCACGGCGTCCTAACCTTCCGCACCACACAGGTACTCACGGGGCATGGCTGCTTCGGGGGTTACCTGTGTCGGATCGCTGGGAGGGAGCTCGAAGCTCGCTACCACCACTGCGACGACTGCCTCGATGAGACGGCCCAGCACACGTTAGAGGTGTGCACAGCCTAGGCGTCTCAACGTCGCGCTCTGCGCGACGTCATAGGGGACGACCTCTCTCTGGAACGAACGCTGCCGGCCGTGGTCAAGGCCATGGCCGGCAGCGAGACGTCTTGGGATGCGGTCTCCTCCTTCTGCGAGGCAGTGGTGCTCGAGAAGGAGTCGGCGGAACGGGCGAGGGAGGCTATTGCCGAACTCGCCATCCGCCGTAAGAGACCGGGTCGCCGGAGGGTGGCACACGATCGCCGCCTTCCGCCCTAATGTGCCAGAGGGCGGTCAGCTTGGGAAAGCTGGCCGCCTACTAACCTGGCCCGAGTAGTCGCGCGCAGGTTGCTCCCGCGCGCTACTCCGAGCAGGCCGTCGAGGGTGCCCACACACCCTTGACTCCGCGACGTGCCTTTGCTGGCTCCCGCCGCCGTGTTTCGCGGAAGACTATTGTCCCCGCGTCTCGCGGCCAGTGGCTGTCGAAGAGGAGCACTGTGAGGTTTTAGTGGGTATTCGGACGGCCTACGTCTGCTAGTCCGCGAGCCCCACATAATCCTCTCGAGTCCCCACTCGGGCCGGTATCCGTAATAGGATTTCCTCACGTAAAAAAAAAGTACACACTGTGGAGTGCGAAGTCGGATAAACTCCACGTGTGAGCGCTTGCTGTTGGCCCTTTTCGAATGCTTGTCATTCGGATGGGACGAGCAGTATAGTGTACCGGTGCACCCTGAGCGACGAGTAATTATTACCCACAGGATCCGTCCTTGGGTAATGATTGCTCGTCGGCGAATAGTCCGACGCGACAGCGTTCTTCGGCGTGTTCCTCTGATTAGCAGAGGACACAGTGCGAAGAACTGGGAGGGCGCGCATGGTGTGTACTCACAATACCTCCACGCAGGTGTATTCATATGTGACAGCGCCGACTGTATCGAAACTCCACTCGTGGTTGCGGTCATGTCTCGTAACTACGAGTGGAACTGATTGAACGAGGGTCTTGCTTTTACCGGCCGGGCTGCGAGGAAGAAAACTTCTATAAAAAATTACCCCAACCCAAGCGGCGAAGAAGAGTGAGGGGTGCGTGGCTGATGGGATGATCAGTCGCTACTACTGGTCTCGCCAGGGTACCGGCCGACAACCGTGGCGTATTGGCTTATCCAAGTACAGGGGGCACTGCTTGGATGGACGGTTTTTCCCCCATACTCGTGGAAACAGTATGGAGATTAACAAAAAATTTAAAAAAGATGATGAGGGGTTTGTGGGGCCCGTAGCGGGCGGAAGCGTCAAAGACGTGAGAGTAGAGCGGCTGGACTTGGCGAAAATCGCCTCCGAAATCAGCGGGAGGCCCAGGTCGTGCTTTACGTCTTCACGAAGTCGTTTCCGGGCTGCGAGAAACGCCTAGATGAATTTGGGTCTGCTATTACAAACAATGAAAGTCGTATAAAATATTTAGAAGATCGTGACCAGCAAACGGATATACTAAAAAGTACCATAAAAGACCTAGAACAGGAGTTAAACACTCAAAGTCAAAACAACCTACGTAATGAGCTCGAACTATCCGGCATACCTGAAACGAACAACGAAAACCTTTATCATATAGCTATGTTAGCAGTTCGAAAGGTAGGAGTAGCGCTCGACGACCATGACATTGACTGGGTAACGCGAGTGGGTCCCCGAGGTAAGCCTACAATTGCCGTAAATGGCAGAAGATTTTACAGGCCAGTGGTAGTGCGTCTCTTACGTAGATCTAAACGTGATGAAATAATCAAAGCTGCGAAAACAAGACGAAATATAATGAATGCCGACCTTGATATACCTGGAGAATCACAAAAGATTTTTTATAACGAACGATTGACCAAAACCAATCGTGAGCTTTTTGGCTAAGCTCGTAAGAAAACTAAAGAGAGAGGATTTATTCACTGTTGGTGTTCTCAAGGCACAATATTTATCCGACAATATGAAGGCAAGCCTGCTCGCCCTGTCCGTAATTATGATGATTTTACTAAGATTTTTCCTATATCACCCACCCAGCTAAACCAGAAAACTTAGCCATGATCAACGATATTAGTTATGTCAGAAAAATTTATGTTGTAGTAACTGTATTGTTTGTGATCTGTTTACTGTTAAAATTGTTTATAAGTATAATTTTAATTATTATAATTTTAGGTATTGTGTTTTTTTAATTATGTGTCGTAGTTGCATTTTATAGTTTATATTGTAGGTTTAAGGTGAATATTTTGTTAATTAAGTCTTTATTCATTGGCTCCTTATTGAAAACGTGCTCATATTATAAAAATTGTAAATTTAAGTGTTGCGGTCATGCATTTCTTTATAATTCTGAGATTTTTCTTGTTACTAAAAACATTGTCTACATTATTGACTATTGATATAGCGATAGCGATAGCTTACTAAACACCCATGAGTTAGATACGTTATGCATAAACTGCCACATAATAGAAGACCCTGAGCACTGTAGTACTTTTGTGACACAGGATTATAATCTTAGTTTTCTTAACCTTAACATAAGAATAAGTTCTTTGATTTTCACGATTATTACACATAATAAATGAAACTAATTTAAACGGATTAATCGCGTATATTTAAGATTTTTACATTTTGGAAACCCGACGTTTCGAAGACTTTACAGTAGTCCGTGGTCACGGGTAGACTGAGAAAGTTTCCAGCCATCCTCTCTATTGAAATTAGGATGTTTTTGTATTTCAATAGCCTCACGGATCATCCGAGGAATGAATCTGTTTTCCTTAGCAAGGATTTGAGGATTATCAAACCTAATGTAGTGGCTGGGTTTATCCGCAGTATGCTCACACACAGCTGACTTCGATACATGCCCATTCTTGATATCTGAGATGTGTTCCTTCACCCTAACACCGATGCTTCTCTTTGTTTGACCAATGAATGATAAGCCACAGTCACAGTCTAGTTTGTATACACCCGCACTCTGTAAAGAAATATTACTTTTTATTGGTCTCAAGAATTGGCTCACTTTCCTGTTAGGCTTGAATATGGTTTTTATTGAAGCTCTTCTTAAAATGTTGCCAATCCTGTCTGTAACCCCCTTCACATATGGTAGAAATGCCGGCTGTCTCTCTACTGTGGGTGGCTTGTTGGTATTCTGAGAACGCTGGCGGGGAACTGGCAGCTTGTTCTAATGAAGGGTATTCTTCACCTGGCGAAGCTCGTCCCCTAGGTGTTCAGCGTCGCAGAGGTGGCGGGCTCTCTGAAACAAAGATTTGCCAACGGTAGATAACTGTGTAGGGTGATGGTGAGATTCACCATTGAGGTATATATTGGTAAGCGTGGGTTTCCTATATACTGTGTGGCCTATTGTGCCATTGGGATTTCTAATGACTAAAACATCTAGTAAATTTAATATTGTCATTAATAGAATTGAGGTGGTTTAAGAATATATAAATACTGTCCGTAGGTAAAATGGTGAAAGTGTCATCTACGTACCGCTTATATATCCTAGGTAGACAGGGTGCAGAGCTAAGAGCCATCTCCTCAAAGTCCTCCATGTATATATCTGCTATTACCGGGGACACAGGCGAACCCATAGCAATGCCATCTATTTGTAAATAGAAATCTTGATTGAACAGAAGATATCCAGATGTGAGGCAATGTTCCAAATGTTCAAGATATTCTATAGGCATATTGTTATCCTCTAGCTTCCTTTTGACAATCTTGATGCAGTCCTTGATGGGAATACTAGTGAACATTAAAACTGACCATGGTTACATTGTTAGCTAACTTAAGGTCTTTCAGTCCGCTAACAAAATGGTAAGAGTCCCTGACACAAGATGTTGTGTGGCCACGCAGTGGAGAAAGTACTTTGGCGATATGTTAAGCCAGCTTATACGTCGGCGTATCGATTTGGCTGACTATTGGTCGAAAAGGTACATCTTTTTTGTGTATTTTTGGTAACCCATACAACTTTGGAGGTTTTACACAACTAGGCACGAGAGATTTAATGTCGAGATGTAATGTTTTCGCGTGTTTTTTTGATTAAATCGGATGTCTTTTTAAGTATTTTTGTTGTAGGGTCTTTATCAACAATTTTATACGTTTTTTGATCTGATAGCAATATTGACATTTTTTGTATATACTCGTCGGTGTCCAGTATAACCGTCGCGGTACCTTTATCGGCTTTGAATCATTGAAGTCTCAAACCCACAATACCAGAGGGCAAGATACTATCAGCTCATTCTGCAGGAATCCAGGGCAGTACGCGAGGCAATTAAGAAATCGCTGGCGGTAGTTTGATATGATAATAATATCAACTGACAGACGAATGCCACCTCAGTCTACCCGTGACCACGGACTACTGTAAAGTGTTCGAAACGTCGGGTTTCCAAAATGTAAAAATCTTAAATATACGCGATTAATCCGTTTAAATTAGTTTCACTTAACATAAGAAGTCTGAATAAGAATTTCGATAAGTTCTTCACTACCTTTATCGGCTTTGAATCATTGAAGTCTCAAACCCACAATACCAGAGGGCAAGATACTATCAGCTCATTCTGCAGGAATCCAGGGCAGTACGCGAGGCAATTAAGAAATCGCTGGCGGTAGTTTGATATGATAATTATATCAACTGACAGACGAATGCCACCTCAGTCTACCCGTGACCACGGACTACTGTAAAGTGTTCGAAACGTCGGGTTTCCAAAATGTAAAAATCTTAAATTTACGCGATTAATCCGTTTAAATTAGTTTCACTTAACATAAGAAGTCGGAATAAGAACTTCGATAAGTTCTTCACTACCTTTCACCGTTTCAACAATTCTTTTGACGTTATAATTTTAACGGAATGCTGACTTAATGACATATCTACAATTCCTATAATTCACTCTTATACAGCTAGTTATACTCAAAATAAAATAAACCAAAATAGCGGTGTTGTGGTCTATGTCAAAGACACGTGAAATTTTATAGTATCTGAGCCTGATCTTGCTGATGCCGATTACTTGCAGATTCAATTAGCTGATAATATTACAATTCTGGCAATATATCGTCCACTATCATTTAGAAGCATCGATAACTTTTTGTTTTCTCTGAATACTATAATTAAAACCCTCTCACACTCTAATAAAACATTAATATTAGCCGGTGACCTCAATATAGACCTGTTAGCCACAACAAACAATCAAAACATGGAATACTTATGTCTAATGGCTGAACATGGACTATTTCCGGCAATCACCAAACCAACAAGAGGTAATGCTTGTCTCGATCATTTTTTTATAAATAAAATAGACCGAGCTATCGGCGTCATCTGTAGTAGCGATATAACGGATCACGATATTGTTATACTTGGTCTAACAGCGAATGTGTCTTGCTCCAAGACTAAAACTCGGGTTAAGATTAAATATAATATAGATGGGATCAAGAAAGAACTTAGGAATGTAAGCTGTAAATAGTTTTTGCTCTCGGCTTATTAATAAGCATACGAGCAAACAAATTCTTAAGCGCAGCGAACGTAATCTTAAGCCCTGGATAACACCCGGATTAATCCGATGTATACGACATCGAGATAGACTACATATGCAATCACGGAAATATCCTAATGACACCCTAAAACGAATTATTTACATTCGATATCGTAATTTTTGCAACGACTTATTACGAAAACTTAAATCTAAATACGATAGTTATAATTTATCGCTTTGTGAAAAAAATCCCAAAAGGATGTGGCGAACTGTTAAGGACATCTGTCACTTTCCTAGCAGTAAACTGGACTCTTATGAACTGTTGGATATTAAAGGCGCAGTTGACGCTAAAGATTCCTTAAACAAGTACAATAAATACTTCTCAACAATAGGACAGACTTTGGCTACAAAAATTTTACGTGCATTAAATACGGACGAAAAGAAGCTGTCAAAGAAAATTCATCCAAAGGACATTGTGTCATATTCTTTCTTCATGAAACCCACTGACCAATACGAATTAGAGTCTATTATAGCATCATTGAAAAATGAAAAAGCATCAGGTATCGATGATCTTAATAATGCCCTCCTACAGGAAATTAAAGATGAGATAGTTTTGCCTCTTACAACTTTATTTAATCAGAGTCTATTGTCTGGAATCTTTCCTGATAACTGGAAGATGGCATGCATCAAGCCAATTTACAAATCTGGAACTAAAGACTCTCCGCATAACTACCGCCCCATTTCTCTGCTGACAGCGTTCTCTAAATTGCTTGAGAAGGTTGTAAGTCGTAGAATCACCAAATACATGGAAGATAATTGTACGAGCAAGCGCGTACATGTGAGCGCTTACCTTGCATTTATTTGACCTAAATTACTCAATTCTTATATTTTAATTATATTTAATAAGTTAGTTCGGCGCTATCGGTCATCAAGAGTACCGCGCGTGGCTCATCAAATTCATTATATTTTTAGATGTTTTATGATTATATTTTGCAGTTATATAAAACTGTTTTATTTATACATTCCTTCGTACGGCATCCCGTACATATTGGTCCTTCGAACCTACCGAAAAGCGGGACTCTTGTACGTCCGTGTGTGCAGTTCCGTCTACCGGTCTACCTATAGAGACACAGTGCATTAGAACTATAATAAGTGACATTCGCGTACTACGTGTACTGTTCTATCAAGAGGAATAGTGAGTAGTATTCGTCCCTCGCTGTGACATTAAGAGTTGCTGTGAGAATCGCCTGAGCAATAAGGTTTCGGGCGCGCAGATTCCAAGTAAGATCTGTCCATTTATTTTATATCATTCCTCTCTCAAAAATGTCTTCGGTGACTGATATTTTGGCTAACCAGCAGCAGCTGGCATCGGCCATAGAAAGCGTATATACAAATTTTAAGAAAGACGACGCTAGTAGAAGGACTCCCGAGTACATAAAGAAGAGGTTGGACCTTCTAGAAAATTATTGGTTCGAATATGAGAGTAACTTTACGAGACTATTGAGTAAAGAGTTAGAGGTTCACACTCGTGAGGCTATTACTAAGGATGTAGAGAGGATGAACGAGAGGTATGAGACTATTAGGACTCAGATCCAGAGCTGTGATATAACAGCTGGAGAGAAACAACAATCTCCTCTAGGTAAACCTCCCACGTTCACACTGAAAGCACAGGAGCCTAATAAAGTATTGACTCCAAGTAATCCTCAACCGAGCGGCAGTAAGGCTGCTCTACAACAGTCGCATACGGATAGCAAAACTGTGGACTGTCCAAAGTAAAAGGAGAAGCTGAGAGACTCATCCACCATTTAAGTGTTACCTCAGATAATTATGCAGTCTGCTGGGACATATTAAATCAAAGATATAATAATACAAAACTTATTTTTCAATCATATATGAACACTCTTATGAGTCTACCTGTGATGCAGCAGCAATCAGTCGCTCTAATTAAACGAATGCATGATACTGCACAAGAATGTCTTAATGCAATAAAAAAATTAGGGGTTGACATTAGCTCTTGGGACCCTATAATTGTATATTTATTAACTCAAAAACTAGATACCGCGTCTTATACTGATTATATGGCATCGGTAAATAACCCACGCGAATTATCATCCCTTAAAGAATATTTACAGTACTTAGAAGCTAAATTTACTTCATTAGAGTCGTCACATAGGAAACAAGACAACGCTATGCAAAAAAATATCCTCAGTAATAAAAATCAATGTCCTAATACGCATCTTAACAAATCATATTATCATAAAACGTCCTTAATTAATAGTAAAGTCATTTCACCAATTCTTAACGATAAAGGTAATCTCATGTCAAAATATAGGTGTTCATTGTGTCGTAGCAATGATCACGGAATCTATTACTGTCAGAAATTTCTAGAGATGCTACCTAGCGATAGGCTGAAAACTGCAACTAAATTAAATTTATGTATAAGTTGTTTATCAAATCATCAAGGTAAGCAGTGTAAGTCATATAAAGCTTGTCGCGAGTGCAATAAGGCACATAATCGACTTTTACATGAAGCAGTTATGCAATCGCAGTACACGCGCGCATCGACGGAAGTCGGTCATAGCGGTGAGGGCACGTGCGTGCGCGGGGGCAACTCTTTTTTTTTTTTTTTTTTTCTGTTTATTGGTCCACAAAACAAATTACAATCAATATATGTTTACATAGAGAAAATATCACAAACATAGTAGATACAAGTGATTGCATTTTTCTAGTTGCAGACACAGCATGCGTTATAGTGTACTAGATAGCCTAACTTACGGTAACAAAGAAAAACAACTAATAGATACATAGATAGGCAAAAACTAAATTAATTAACAATTTTCAAAACGTATACCAAAATAAAAAAAAATAAAAAATCTATACAAAAAAAACTCCTTAAATTAAATTAAACTCAAACTAAAAATACTGATTAACTAAAATTACATTAATTTTAAAACTAAACAATTTCTTTCAACTTATGACGCAGAGAGGTTATAGAGATAGAATTGAAAATATCTAATTTAAAGCACATAGCATTATATGAGGAAGTCATACGGTGAAGGGGTGAATGGCTTAATACATTGGTTTTAGCGGGAGGAAGACAAAATGTTTTTCTATTTTGCAAACGACTGGGAGGACGTGGTATGCAAAAATTTAAGCGATATAAGAGGTCAGGTGAATCAATGATTCCATGGATTAACTTATAGAGTAAAATGATATCAAGTACTTTCCTGCGGGTAGAGAGGGGTAACATTTTGTAATAGTCTAACCGTTTTACATAGGAATTCAACTCATGACATCTATTATCTGAATAAGAAATTTGATATAAGAACCTTTTTTGAACACTTTCCAATCTGTTAATATGAATTTGATAGCTAGGACTCCACACTGTACTACAATATTCTAGGATATTTCGTACAAATGTATTAAATATAAGTATAGTTACATGTGGTTGCTTAAATAATTTTAGTTGTCTATTGATAAAACCTGATAATTTGGAAGCTTTCCTAATTACATTGTCGTAGTGTGGTCTAAAACTCAGTGAGCTATCAAATGTGACACCCAGATCCCGAATGCTTGTCACCTCACGCAAAGGGATATTATTAATAAAATATGTAACGTTATCAACTTTAACTTTACGAGAAAACTTTAAAAAGAAACATTTATTGGCATTGAGATACAATTCATTCAAGTTACACCAATTACTAACAATGTTTATGTCCGCCTGTAAAATTTGTTTATCAGATTCTTGATCAATAATTCGGTAAATTTTTAAGTCGTCAGCGAAAAATTTAAAATTTGATTTAATATCATTAGATAAATCGTTTATAAATATTAAAAATAACAATGGACCAAGATGTGATCCTTGGGGAACCCCAGATATTACTTTACACTGTTCTGATTTAAATCCACGGATATTAACCAATTGCGAACGGTTATTTAAGTATGACTCAATCCACCTTAACAAACTGCCATGTATACCCATGTGTTCAATTTTTTTTAATAATATGTTATGTTTCACTACATCGAATGCTTTTCTAAAATCAGTATATATAGCATGCACCTCTTTTTGTTTATCTAATCCTTCCGCTATATCAGATACATATGAAACTAAGTTGGATGTTGTAGATCTACCAGGCAAAAAACCATGCTGGCTACAATTTATGTATTGACGTATATGACATAATATATTTTGGTTGACAATTGATTCTAATATTTTACCACTGATTGATAATAGTGAAATAGGACGATAATTAGTTACATCTCGTGCATCGCCACCTTTATGAATAGGTGTTATATAGGCTTCTTTCCATTTAGATGGAAATATGCCAGATTCTAAGGACCTATTGTATATTTTAGCCAAGGGCTTATGTAGATTTAATGCACATTTTTTCAAAAATAAAGGAGATAAGCCATCAGGACCAGAAGGTTTATGTATATTAATTGATTGGAGTTGTTTCAAAACATTTTCCTCATCTACAATTATCTGGCCAAATGATAATTTATTATCTATTGTAGTAGAAGATGTTTGTACTGTGAATAAGGAAGTGTTTTGGCCTAGATTATAAACACTTTGAAAATGTTTGGAAAAAAGATTACAAATTTTTTGTCCTCCAACTGCCTTTTCTTTATTCAGGTTCATATCATTAGGAATTAAAGTACTATTGGTTTTCTTTTCTTTGAAAATTCTCCAAAAATATAATGGATTTCGTCGCAAATGTGTAGGAGTATTATTTATAAAGTGATTATAACATTCTTTCAACAATAGTTCACAACGATCTTTTAAAATAATATAACTTAAATTATCCATCGCGTTTTCGTACATTTTATACTTTCTATGATATTTGGCTTTTTCTTTAAGGGCCTTTATGAGTGACAAACTAAACCAACTGGGGAAATTCTCATTTGGCGGTTTTCTAAGAGGGGTAAACCTATCAATAAGAGGCATTAAAGTTGAATAGAATCTCTCAACCATATCGTCAATATGCAAACAACCATCCCAAATGGCGGACCAATTAATTAATTTCAAAGCAGAGTTAAGGGACTCATAATCACATTTTGCAAAATTATATGACAGTATTTTATTGTATTTAACAGTGCTACATGCCGACGAATGAAAAGAGATTTCCAAAGGAGGGTGATGACTTTCTAAGGGTATCATAGGTATTGAAGCTTGATTTATAGTTATGTACGTGGGATCAGTGGAGAAGACCAAATCGAGCATCTTACCATTTCCATTCAACACATTATTACATTGGTAAAGGTTATTATAAAAGATATTGTCCAAAAAATTATTTACTATAAAGCTATCTGAAGCCAAAGGAGACGCAAAACATTGATTTATATTATATTCCCACTGTAAATCACTTAAATTAAAATCGCCTATTAAAATTGTGGATGATTTTTTATTAACCTCTGTCAGAACACATGAAAGATTTCGTAGAAACGTGTCAACGTAGTCCTCACTTAATGGTGGTGGAATATAAATCACACATATATTAACGATATTATTCTTACCCAATCTCAAAGTATCCAGAGGTCCTCACACGAAGACTCTCTGTTAATATTGCGAATAACTTCAAATTTTTTTAATATAGCTATCATTACGCCACCGCCGTATTTTTTATGAGAATAAAATGAAGAAGAAGATCTATCCCGCCTAAACACATTATATCTGCGGTCAATTAGCTCATGATCAAATACTGTATCATTAAGCCAAGTTTCGGTCATAATTATTACATCGTAATTATTAGCTAGTACATTTAGATAAAAGCTATTTACTTTCGTGCGTAAACCTCGCACATTTTGATAGTATATATTTAAATTGAATTTTGTTAATATGTATTCTCCATTAGGAACATTAAAAAAAAAACTAGATAAATTAAAATAACAATCACAATGTCTCTAGAAAAGTTTTGTCTTTAACTAACTTAGCCTCCGACTTATTATTTTTTCGTACAAAAATTTTTCCTCCTCGTATCCATAAGAATTCATATTTCTTCTCCTTAGCAATCATTCTAGTAGCAGCATGTAACTGTTTATTTGCAGGTGATAAATGTTCCATTGCATAAATGGGTTGTTTTGTCGCGAAACCGAGGTGTGACGAATTAAGTTTTGAATCCTTATTTTTGTAATTGTACAGTTTAATAGCAGCCAGAAAATTATCACGAACTCTAGGACTTAACATTTTTATCACTATACTACGAGGTCTCTTGCTGGCAGAATTAAATTTAGCAACCCTGTTATAGCCCAATAGGTCATTATCTGATAGCTGGTACGATACTGTGTTAGCTAATTGGTGAATGATGGTCAATAGATTTTCAGATTTGTTCTCAGGTACACAATGTAGTTCAATATTAGAATCACGTGCTCTTTGTTCTATTTCAGCTAAATGGGCAGAAACACCACCCAGTTGGTCTTTTAAGGAAGAGTTTTCTGCTGTCAGTTTAGAGATAAGCTTTGAATTTTCCGAATTCCTTTCCAAATGATCATCATAACCTTCTGATAAAAAATTAACAGACTTGGTAACCTCGTCCAGTTCTACGCGCATTTGAGAATACTTCAAGCCAAGTTCCTTGATATCTTTTTGCATATTACACAAGGACGAGTCAAATTTATTCAAGCAGACTTGTTGCTCTGCGAATTTTTTGTTTATTTCTGCTCTCAAACCGCGAATTTCTTCAAGAATCATATCTTGAAAAGAATTCATATTTGCAGTAGAGGTCCCCGGAGATGCATTAGAAGGAATCGGTGAATCCTTAGGAGAACGTTTACATGTGGGGCATGTCCATTTACCACGTGGCACATTGGCTGTATCATTAAGTTTTATACATTCCTGGTGATATTGATTGGAACAGTTGGTTGAAGAGCATTTAATACGTTTCTGTGTTACCAGAATACTTGTAGTACACGATGAACATAATACCATTTTAAGTATTATCAACAAAAAAAAAACGGAAAAAAAATAAACAAAATAAACAAAATGCAAAAAAAAAAAATAAAGAAATAAAAAAAAAAGATTGGGCTGGTTTCGAACTCGGCACTCGTGATTTTAAGTCAGTTTTTGTGACCGTCCGCCCTCCAGTCCACAGTACGGGGCTACTGTTACTTAGAAATAGACAGTACTGATTCCACAAAATAATGTTTTTATTTTTTATTATTGTTCATATGGAGGTAACCATTCAAAAAATATTGCAAATACACCGTTCTAAATGAATTCATAGACTTTGTTATAAATTTTTACACACGTAGAAAATAATAGTCCTGCACTCTAAGCACTTGTTTACTAGCACTTTGGGTAAATAATCTTCTAATGATTACATTAATACTGTTTTTGCACTTGTCCAATAACTATTAACCAGAATACACAATTTAAAACTGTGGAGAACATAAACGTTACTGTTACCGTAGGCGCGTTCCAAAGGCGAATCAACTCTATGTTGCGGGGACCGAATCTTCAACAAGATTTAATGAATCTCATACTTAAGTGGAGACAATTTAAATATGCATTTACTGCCGACATCGAAAAGATGTTTAGGCAAATATGGGTTAGTGATAAAAATCAGAATTTGCAAATGATTCTGTGGAGACATAATCCAAATAAAAAATTGCTTGAATATCACTTAGCTACAATTTCATACGGAACTAAAGCGGCTCCGTTCCTTGCAATGATGACGCTTAAACGATTAGCTCACGACGAGAGGCCAAACTTTCAAGATAGTTTAGCGCCTAGCGTACTAGAAGAATCCTATTACATGGATGACCTAATTCATGGGGCCCACTCGCTTCAAGCTGCCAAACAGCTACAAACAGACATGACTAACTTATTGAAGACGGGTGGTTTTCATTTAAGAAAATGGAAATCAAACTCGCCTGAACTACTGAAGCACGTCAACGTACCTGTTCAACAACAAGATCTCTTTGACTTCAAGCAAGTGGAGTCAACGAAGACCTTAGGGCTCGGCTGGGACCCGCAGACTGATAACTTTACATTTCAGTCTCAATTACTTACATCATCCAAGCTTACGAAAAGAACGCTTTTATCGGAGATATCTAAGATCTTTGATCCGTTAGGTTGGCTTTCTCCTCTCACTACAAAGCTTAAGATATTGTTTCAAGACGTTTGGAGGGAAGACCTTGCATGGAATCAACTAGTACCACAACACATTGCTGAAGAATGGTACAAGATTAAAATAGATATCGACTCAATAAACCAGTTTCAAGTACCAAGGTGGTTGCAAAGTCACGAGGGTGATATCATAGAACTACATGGCTTTTGTGATGCAAGTACTAAAGCTTACAGTTCTGTAGTATTTTGTAAAATAACACGTAATAATAATTCTACAGTAATTTTAGTGGCAGGGAAAACAAAATTAGTGCCACTAAGTCAAAAATGCTCACTACCTCGGTTAGAACTATGCGGCGCAGTATTACTGTCAAAAATTATAAAATGCCTCGTCCACCATAATATCACCGTTCATGGCTGGGTAGACTCGATGGTCGTCCTAGGCTGGCTCTACGGTCAGGTCGACAGATGGAAGCCTTTCGTGGCGAACCGCGTGAAACAAATCACAGAGGCGATGCCGGCTACCTGTTGGCGATATATAGCGTCTAAAGAGAATCCAGCTGACTGCGCGAGCCGAGGGCTTATGGCCTCAAAACTTCGAGAACATAAATTATGCTGGCATGGACCGGCATGGCTAACGACCTACATACCTGAAAAGGATACGAGGAAACAAAACTATAGCACAAATCAAAACATGAAAAGTAATAAGCAAGTTAATGTTTTATTCAGCGGTAGCGAAGTTATTAAGAAAATAATTGAAAAGCAAACCTCATTGACAAAAGCTATAAGAATTTTGTCGTGGATATTAAGATTCACTACAAAAAATAAAAAACAAAGTTATTTAAGCATATTAGAGTTAAATAAGGCTAAGAATTTAATTATAAAAAATTGTCAAATGGAAAACTTTTCACAAGAAATATATAATTTAAAGCTAAAAAAGGCTGTCAGTAAAGGAAGCAAATTATTTAGTTTAAACCCTTTAATAGACGAAAACGACATTTTACGAGTCGGCGGCCGACTGAGGCATGCAAACATCGATACTGAGATGAAACATCCTGCCATTATACCCTGTAACACGAGATTAGCGGAACTCATCATCGACCAAGCACATGAGCTCACTTACCATGGGGGTGCGCGACTAACAACCGCGATCATTCGGCGCAAATACTGGATCATCGGTGGCAACAGCGCTACGAAGAAGCGGCTTCGCATGTGCATAAAGTGTAGGCGACAAAATCCCGACCTTCAGCAACAGATAATGGGAGATTTGCCCTCAGCGCGCACAAACCCTTCGCGCCCATTCTTTCATTGCGGTATTGATTACACTGGACACGTAAACGTCAAATCCAGTAAGGGCCGTGGTATTAAAACCACAAAGGGATATGTAGCAGTGTTTGTGTGTATGGCAACAAAGGCTATACACTTGGAACTCGTCTCTGACTTATCCACGCCTACTTTTATTGCGGCGTTGAGCAGGATGATAGCTAGAAGAGGCGTTCCCGATCACATATACAGTGATCAAGGAAAAAAATTCATTGGAGCAAATAACGTATTAAGACAACAGTTGACAGAGCTACAAGAAAGTCAACATTTTAAAATTGAAATTGTAGACATGGGTATAGAATGGCACCATAATTGCCCCTCTTGGCCATCCGCAGGTGGACTGTGGGAGGCTGCAGTTAGGTCTCTGAAACACCATCTGAAAAGAGTTATCGGTGAACAAAATCTGACGTTCGAAGAGTTCACTACACTGCTCACTCAATTGGAGGGATGCTTAAACTCGCGCCCGCTCTGTCCCTTGACAGAAGACCCTGATGATTTGAATTTTTTAACTCCCTCACACTTCTTAAGTAGCGGTCCTATTCTAACTTTATATGACACAGAGACAGACCTTAGAACTAGGTGGCATCTCAACCAAAAAATATTGAATGATATATGGAATAGGTGGCGCCAAGAATATTTAACTTCACTTTCCGCTCGTAGTAAATGGAGGGAGCCTAAATCAAATATAAAATTAGACGATATTGTAATCATTAAGGAAGATAATCTCCCGCCGGGGAAATGGGCTTTAGGTCGCGTAGTAGAGCTACACCCCGGTAGCGACGGCTACGTAAGAGTAGTGACGCTTAAAACCAAAAATGGCTTCATGAAAAGGCCAGTTATAAAGTTATGTAGGCTACCCGTAAATGAAAACCTAAATCAAAACAGTAGAAAGGATATAAATAAGAAACAAAATTCAATTAAATCTACAACAAAAAATAAACCCTTTAGCTTGGCTACCGTAGCACTTTCTTTATTATTGTTTTTTATAACTATCCCAGTAGCTCAGTCCTTTTATAATATTAGTCCTTTACCAAGTAACAATAGTCTTTATTTCGATCACATTAATGACATGCAAATAATTAGAGACGACTGGCGGTTAGTAGTGTATTACGATACTCAACCGTATTTAGAAGGCACTAAGGCTATTGGGAAATACATAAAATACCTGGAAAACATATGTGAAAAAATACAATTACGATCACATTGCGACGGCGTCTTATTGCAGTTACGGCATGAGGTGAGCGAACTGCAATACTATACTAGCCTGTTAATGACGCACAATGTAAACAATAACATACGTCACAAACGCGGGCTAATAAATGGGGTCGGATATATTGCAAACAGCTTGTTTGGGGTCTTAGATGACAGTTTCGCTCAAAAATATGAGAGCGACATAGATTTAATAAGAAAAAATCAAAATCATCTAGCTCTGCTATGGAAAAATCAGACGTCGGTGGTAGAGGCAGAGTATAATTTACTAAAACGCACTGAGGAAGTCATCGATGAAAATCATAAGTTAATTCATAAGAAACTGAATGCCATAGAAGGAGCCATTAATCAAGTAAACATTGAAATTCAAAATACATCACTCGTTAATGACTTTTTGGCGACTTCTATGATAGCAAATAGATAGATAGATAGATAGATAAAACTCTTTATTGCATACATAGTGGAAATACAAAATTTTACAAGAGAAATATTAATACCAATATAAAATAAACACTAAAATAAAATTAAAAAAAAAAAAAAACATTTTGCGCACAGAGGTAGTATGCAAAGGCGACCTTATCACTATTAGTGATCTCTTACAGGTAACCTTAACTAACATAAACTTACAAATACTACAGGATATCGCGGTAGTGTATAAATAAAAAAGAGTAGAATGAATACAAATAAATAACATATATATATATGTTATACATACATATATTATACATAGACGATACATATGATACATATACAAATTATAATATATACAAAAGGGTACATTTAAAATTTATACATACAAAGATAATAAATACATAAATATATACATACACTATACAGTATTTTGTTGTGCCAAATAATAACGCTTAAGAGATTTTTTAAAGATACTAATTGATTCTGAATGTCGAATATATTGCGGCAAGTCATTCCACAAGATGACGCTTTTCACAGTGAAGGATTCCTGATAACCCACCGTGTTGCAGATAGGTATCTTTAATTTGTTATCGCTTTTGGAGCGAAGATTGAGTTGAAGCGTGGAATCGGTGCCAAGAAAAGTGAAGCGCTCCTTAAGGTAACGAGGAGTATGGGGATGGAAGAGGATAGAATAAAGTGTGCATAGGATGTGGAGATGTCGACGATGCCGGACTGTTAGCCATTGAAGCTTATCACGAAAGGCTGATATATGTTCAAATTTTTTCAGCCCAAATATATATCTGATGCAGAGATTTTGTAGACGCTCAAGCTTATCTAGATGTTCTTGTGATAAGTCAAGGTAACAAATATCGGCATAGTCAATAATAGGAAGAAGGAGGGAAGTGGTTAATAATATTTTTGTTTTGATTGGAAGGAAATTTTTCCATTTCTTGAGAGACCCCATCGTCGCAAATATTTTACGACTAACATGTGTAATTTGAGAACCCCAAGATAAGGTGTTATCCATGATGATACCGAGGTTTTTAATAGTATTACTATAGGCAATAGGAGTACCATCAAAAATAACAGCTGGCAAGTGTGTAATATTGAATTTAGCTATTTGTTTTTGATTACCAATTATAATATACTGAGATTTACTTGTGTTTAAATTTAAGCCATGCGATTTGCTCCATAAAAATATTGTTTGAAGATTACGATTAATCCGTTCAATAGCTTCCGATAACGTTGCAATAGGCGACGATACATATATTTGCAGATCATCAGCGTATAAATGAAAAGGTACAGTGAGTAAGTTAGTTATAGTGTTAATGAATATTGAAAATAGCAAAGGAGACAATACTCCTCCCTGAGGAACTCCTGCTTTAAGGTAACAGGGAATGGAAATCTTGTTATCATAACGTACACTCTGTTGGCGATTATGTAGATAGGAATGGAACCATGTGATGACATCAGTGGACATATTTAGGTGTTCAAGAGTAGCAAGCATAATGTCAAAATCTACAGTATTGAATGCATTGGAGAAATCAAGTAAAACCAGGACAGTGACTTGCTTGTTATCTATTCCAGAACGAATGTCATCACATAGTTTAAGCAAGGCAGTGGTAGTACTGTGCCCATGACGGAAACCAGACTGAAATATACTTAGATGGTCATTTTTAACTAAAAATTGAGAAACTTGACGATGAACAATACGCTCAAGAACTTTCGAAAGAAAGGGAAGTATAGAGATAGGGCGAAAGTGGGAATATGATGTAGGATTAGATGTTTTGGGGACAGGGATAACGTGAGCAGCTCGCCATGCATTGGGGAATGAACCAGAGGATAAGGAATAATTAAAGATATGACATAGGACTGGAAGGATGATATCAAGGGACAGTACTAGCATTTTACGACTAATGCCATCACTTCCAATGGCATCCGAGAGTATGGCTTTTATGTTTTTTGTGATATCATCAGCTGAGACCTTATCAAACACAAAACCGCACATAGATTGCTTCGATTGTAACTTGAGATGGTGAAGCGTATTTGATTTATTGTGGATATTTACAGCTGCCGAGGCGAAGTGACTATTAAGACTATCAATATTAATATTGGAGTTCACATCTTTTGCTTGTCGTCCAACGCCCATAGCCTCAAGGAATCGCCAAGCCTTACCCGAATCACCGACATCTAAAGATTGATAAATATAGTTTCGCTGCGCATCTCTACACACCTTGTTGCACTTATTGCGCAAATGCTTGTATTTAGTCAAATTAGCTTCAGATGAATCGCGCTTGTATTTACCTTTAGATTTATTGCGCCTAGTCATTAAGATCTTTATTTCCTGCGTCAGCCAAGGTGCAGGAAGGTGTTTAAGTTTTATAGGCCTTAAAGGTGCATGAACATCAAATAACTCAATTAAAATGGAATTGAAGATGTTAAGTTTCAAATCTACTGTTGCAGCGGCATATACACTTTCCCAATCAATTAAATTAAGGTCATAGAGAAATTTTACATTGTCAAAATTTTTAAAATTGCGACGCATAACAACCGTGGGTTTTAATTTTGGTGGTCTTATGTTATAGGAGAGGTAAATGAGGTCGTGATAGGAAAAAGCTTCAGCAGGGAGTTGGCCATGGAAATGTACATGGTCTACAGAGGAAACAATGATCAGGTCTAGGAGAGAGGGAGAACAATGAGGAAAAAAATGAGTGGCATTAGAAGAAAGAAGTTGTAAGTTTGAGCTAAGAATTATATTTTTTAAAGATTTTGCACGTTTATCATTTTTAATTAAGCACGTGTTAAAGTCCCCCATTAGAATAGTATGATCAACGATAGAAACATACTTTTCCAATAATGTTTCAAGTAATTCAAAATAATTTATGTGCAATGATGGATTATAAAAGACGCCTAACAGAACTTTTAAGGTACCAAACAAAATTTCAACAAAAATATGTTCAGCCGCTTCTGAGTACTGGGAGTGTGATTTATCTAATATTGTAAAAGGCATATGACTGCGGAGGTATATAGCTACACCACCACCACCTTTGTTTACTCGATCATTTCGTATTAGGTGGAAACCTGGAATGGAATAGGAAGTGGAAGGAAGACAGGGTTTCAGGAAGGTTTCGAATACCAGTATAGCATGGACATTTTTTACATCAAGACAGGAAAGAAGGTCAGGATAGTGAGCTGGAATGCTTTGAGAATTTATATGAATGACATTAAAATTTTTAGGAACAGAGGAGAATTTGGAATCCAAGACCGTGTTTAAAGGCAAGGAGGTACTGTGAAAGCTGTCATCGGAATCCGTAATTGAATCATATATACTATCTGCGTTCAATGAACTATTGGACATATTGAATATTTGGCTCATTATAAATTATTATATATAATCAATATAAATATTATATATAAAGACAAAACAAATAATTATAATATATATAGGTATATATATATATAAAAAAAAGATAACAATAATAATAACAACAATTAACGTACCTGCTATCATAAGCAAACATATATATATATATATAAAAAAAAAAAGAAGTCTACACCTATATTTAACATAATGTATAAATCAGTCACATCAATTACATATTATGACAAAAAACTATTTTTACAAGATTTCTAAGCTATAAAAGTTTACTTTTCCACTATAATAATAGATAAATAAAAGTAATCATGCTAAGACATGAAATTAACAAGAGAAAAGTAGGAGAAAAATAATTCCATATAATTATTTTTCCTTTCATTTGGTTTATATATACAACATGGAAATAGAAATTAAAATGAAAAGAAAGAAAGGATATGTTTACAAATTCTTACAATCGTACAAACACAAAAATTTACCATTATTTACATTAAAGTAAAATTATTAAAAGTTACTACTAACTGCATACATAGATGTGAGAAAAAAGTACAAAAAGAAATAAAATTACATTGACATTTAAATTTGTTTGATAGTTATGTATATTACCTATGTTAAATTTATTAAAAGTAAACAAATAACTTGGACCGAACAAAATTAAAATACCATTAATACTTATATTATTTAAGATAGTAATTGATAGTTGCTTATTGTCACTGGATATTGTGACAAATGATTATAAAATACTTAAGGCAACAATTAAATATAAAAAGTGATAATTATTTGTAGTTTAAAAGAAAGCCAATAAAGTAAAATTCTACAAAAACAACTTAACAAATAGGATAAATTTCTAAGTAACTATATAGTCAATCAATCCACATTAAGTAAAGCAATAATTTATGATTTCAATGTAAGTATATTACACTATATATGTTACAGTATATACTTGTGGGCTTAGTAAAACAATAATTACTAATCTCAATGGAAAAAGTGATGAAAGCAGTTATTAAAAGTATTAAAATTGTAATAGCTAAACTAATGTAACATAACACATTATTCAGAGAGAACAAGAAATATAATTATTCAATTAAGCAAATTATATGATGCAATCATTTTTTAACAGATCTTTTAGATCTGATGGCTTGGGGATTTTGCTTATTGTCTTTTTGGATCTTACAAGCACCAGCACCAGTAGGTAGCAAAGATGATTGAGAAATCAGTGCAGAACCACTTGCCACTGCATCAAGCTCAGTTACAGTTAAAATTTGGTGACGCTTACCATTTGCATCAACAACAAAGATAAAACCATCCTTTGTCCAGCACTTGGAAACACCAAATCTTTGTCGGGCAGCCATGAATACACTATGACGTTCTTTAGTTAAAAATTCTGATATGGTAATACCAGAATTTTTGAGATTAGACTTTCCAAACCACACACTATCTCTTTGGGACAGCTCTTTAAATTTAATTAATACTGGCCGTGGTTTATCAGGAGTATTTTTACCCATACGGTGGCATCGGGTTACAATTTCAAGGGTAAGATTATCAACTTTTAAGCGACTTGACAGTTCATTCACAGTAACTTGAGTTACATCCTCTTTTTTTGATTCCGGGATACCATGAATCAAAAGTATTTTCCTCCTGCTTCTCATCTCCATATTATCAAACTTTTTTGAAAGAAGATTAACTTGCATTTGTAGTGCCTCCAATGAAGATATCACAAAATTCCTGAACATATTAAATTGTGCAGTCAGGTTAGACGTGGGACTTGTGGCTGGTAACGAAGCACCTTGAAGGTTTTTTTGGAATTCTGCCATTTGCTGAGTGAAATGTTCCGAAAGTTGAGCGATTGAGTGTTTGATAGACTCCACTTGTGACATTATTGTAGATAGTTTATTTCTTCACTATTCTTAAGAAATATATTGTAGGTGAACTTAAAGGAGTATTTGCTAACAGGTATGTTATATTTTACAGCATATTATAGCCTTAAACAACGATTTTCAAATAAATATTTTTCACAAGAAATAGAAACGATGTTTACTTTTTATGCACCTACCCGCGAAAAAACTTACAAATAGCTTAATATTTAGCCTCAATAACATTCAGACAACACTTCTAGGTGCTGTAACCAATATTTATAATGGGAAATTTAACTTTCACCTTCTCACACCCGACCAACTAAGGCACGAACTGGGAGTTATCTCCGAGCAGCTTCCTAAGGATTTGTCGCTGCCGATTGAGACGTCGGAGAGTCTATCAGAGATTTATAATTTATTGCAAGTTCGTACAAAGGTGACTGGCAGATTTATTATATTTGAGATAATGATTCCCCTAATAGATGATAACGTTTATGAAATATTAAGAATTTTCCCCATCCCGCACCGCATAAATACCAACAATGAGGTGGTTGTGGTGCCGGTGGCCGACTACGTGGCCGTCAATCTGAAGCACGACTCTTTCTTATCGCTTAAAGAATGGGATTTAAGATTATGTTTACAAAGAAACCCGGAGTTAATATTATGCCATCTTAATAAGTCAATACGTGTTATTAAAGATGACTATAGTTTTTGTGAAACGATGCCAAAGGAAGGAAAATGTAAAACAATAATTTCCACTTGCAAGAACAGATGGCTGGAGTTAAGTAGCTTAAATAAATATTTATTCTTTTGTTGTGAACCTTGTCATATGAAACTTATGTGACGATCAGATTACGCCTCTACAATTAACTAATTCTGGATTTTTCAGCGTCAATGGAGGATGCACTATAAAATTTTCCGAGCTCTTTTCTGTCTCACATCGTCAAAGGGAGAGTAAACTCAATATTTCCTCTAATATACCATCGTTCAAAATGTCACAGATTATCAGCATAATAAACATTTCCTTACCGAGTGTGTCTACAAATTATACCTCTGACTTATCTCATAACTACACCGTTCAGCTTCAAGATATTCAGAGAAATATCGAATTGATGAAAAATACCGAACCCTTAGCAGAAATGTCTTTTCACGACGTACACCACTATGCAGCGATATACATATTATTCGCTTTAGCGGGCATCGGTGGAGCAGTATGGGTGTACAATTGCAGCAGCAGGCGAGCGCAATGGGCGCCGGAGCGAGGGCCACGGGCGGCCCCGACCAGAGAGGCGCCCCAGCCGACTCAGTCCACAGTGCAGCCAGTTCAGAGTAGTGAAGTGATAGATGTTAACGACACAAGTGCAAGTGTATTAGTGAAAGAGACACCTAGATTTAGGGTTCCCGATGGATATTTGAGCACTTCTCCGGTATAAGTTATATATTAAAAAAAAAAATGTAATCATCTTGTTAATCATTATTACTAATTATGGGGCTCATGGTAGTTAAGCAACTTTGTAATAATCACCTTGTTATCATTACAGCATCTCATCTCTTTTACTAACAATCATCTTTCCCGCCCGGGAATATGTACGAGCAAGCGCGTACATGTGAGCGCTTACCTTGCATTTATTTGACCTAAATTACTCAATTCTTATATTTTAATTATATTTAATAAGTTAGTTCGGCGCTATCGGTCATCAAGAGTACCGCGCATGGCTCATCAAATTCATTATATTTTTAGATGTTTTATGATTATATTTTGCAGTTATATAAAACTGTTTTATTTATACATTCATTCGTACGGCATCCCGTACAATAATAATTTAATTTCCCCGAAACAATATGGCTTTAGAAAAGGTCAATCAGCGGAAGACGCGGTATCTCAGCTAACGTCTAAAATAGCCGCCTCTTTAGATTGTCAAAAGGCCAATATTTCTATATTCCTGGACCTCTCCAGGGCTTTCGATACGGTCTCGACTCCAATACTCCTGGAAAAACTTGATTCCCAATTTGGCATTAGAAGTGTAGCACTTGAATGGTTTCGGAGCTATTTGACTAATAGAATGCACTGTACAAAAGTGGGCACATTTAATAGTAATTCAGAAACAGTCAGGTTTGGTGTGCCACAAGAAAGCATTCTAGGTCCCACACTATTTATAATGTATGTAAATGATATTCACTGTAATGTTGATGGTGACATAGTCTGTTATGCAGATGATACCGCAATTATGTATGAAGGTACCACATGGCTTGATGTATTTGAAAAAGCTGAAACAGGATTTTTTTTATGGAAAAGGACAAGGCAAATGAGCGTTCGGTTCCCCCCCGTGCAACAGGTGCGTTGCCGGCCTTTAAGGTGGAGATAGACGCGGTTTTTGAAGGTACCCATGTCATATCGACCTGGAAACACTGCCGCGGGTAGGCCATTCCACAGTTCCGTGGCGCGTGGAAGGAAGTTCCTACGAAACCGCACAGTAGTAGATTGCCACGTATCCAGGTGGTGTGGATGATATTTTAACTTACTATGCGGTTAGAAAAGTTGGCGGCAGGTAAAATAGTTCTTCAGAACACTCCCCATGATAAATCTCGAATGGATCTCCGTTGTATGCGATCAAATGGTTTAAGCTGATACTGGGGTGCACCGGCCCAGAGATGAGAACAGTACTCCATATGAGGCCGAACCTGGGCCCTATATAGGGCCAATCTGTGTTTTGGCGTGAAGTACCGTCTCGCTCTGCTGATGACCCCTAGTTTCTTCTGAGGAAACATTGTCGAGGGACGCCTCAACAGAAGACACAAGTTTATTTCGGCACTGTTCAGCGTTTTCCCGAGAAAGACTTGCTCGGCCGGAATAAACAGCGTCCACCGTGCTGTCATCTGCATAGCAATGAATGCTAGAATTCTCTAACATGTCATTGATATGCAGAAGAAACAGCGTAGGGGACAGCACGCAGCCTTGGGGAACGCCAGCGTTCACGAGCATATGTTTCGAGCAAAAACCGTCGACAGCGACCCTGATGCTGCGCCCAGTGAGAAAGCTGGCGATCCACTTGCATAAATTCACGGGAAGCCCATAGGATGGAAGTTTAGCCAGGAGCGCCCTATGCCACACTCGATCAAAGGCCTTCGCCATGTCCAAACTAACTGCCAGGCCCTCCCCCTTGCTTTCAATAGCCGCAGCCCAACGGTGGGTAAGGTAAACTAGATCACCGGTTGAGCGACCATGGCGGAAGCCATATTGTCGGTCATTAATCAATCGGTGATCCTCTAGATAGACCAAGAGCTGGCTATTAATAATGCTCTCCATGACTTTTGAGAGCAAGGAGGTGATAGCAATAGGCCTGTAGTTGGATGGATCGGACCCATCGCCTTTCTTTGGGATCGGGTGGATAAGAGCGCTCTTCCATGAGTCTGGGACTACGCCGAGTGAGTAGGAGCGCCGAAACAAACGCGTTAGCACCGGTGTCAGCTCAGGAGCACAAGAACGGAGCACTAAGGGAGAGATGGCATCTGGTCCGCTCGACTTGTGGATGTCCAAAGAGGACAGGGCTCGCCTAACAGCTGTTTGGTTAAACTTAACCTCAGGCATTGAGCTCTGGCACCGCGGGATGGTCGGCGGCGTCGTTCCTTGGTCATCCAAAGTCGAGTTTGAGGCAAAGAGAGCGCCCAGGAGATCGGCTTTCTCTTTTGCCGTAAGGACCAAGATGTCATTTCCCGTGCGTAATGGCGGAAGCGAAGGCTGGCTAAAGTTGCCAAGTGCCGCCTTTGAGAGCGCCCAGAACTGATGAGTTCCGGACGGGTAGCTCTCAAGCTTCTCGCCAATTTTGGCGATATGCTCGGACCTTGCTCTGGCTATTTGCCGCTTAAAGAACCTAGAGGCTCGATTATACTTTCTTTTTGAGGTTTTCACCTCCGGATCCTTAGTAACCAGTGCCTCAGCCCAGATTTGATATGCCTCGCGTTTGCCAGAGGCAGCAAGCTTACAAGACGTATCAAACCAAGGCTGTGACTTGCCACCGATTGGCACCACAGTGCTAGGAATATATAGTTCCATGCCCTGTAGAACCACGTCGGCAACAGCAGCGGCACAGGTACTAGGATCATCAGAAGAGAAGCAAACCGGCCCCCAGGGATAAGATGAGTAAAAAGTACGCATCCCATCCCAATCTGCTGACTTGTAGTGCCAGACGCGACGAGATGTATCCTAAATGGCTATCTCATAATCTCCTCACATTAAATTTATCTAAGACAAACTACATTTGCTTTCATAAAACAGCTATTTCCGCCTCTAAACCAACCTTACAACTAAAACTCCATACTTGTCTCCAACAAAACAAATGTAACTGTTCAGTCCTTACAAAAATAGATTCAGTAAAATATTTAAATTTAACTTTCAAAGCTCATATAAAATCAGTCGCAAGTCGAGTGCGAAAAATCATCAGTATAATGAAACTTCTAAGACAGTCAGCGTCACTTAAGACTTTATATAGTGTATACTATGCTATTTGTCAATCTATAATTGTCTACTGCATAGGCTCCTGGGGTAGTGCTTTAAAATCTCATTTGGTTCAGCTCGAAAGAGCTCAAAGATCAGTGCTCAAGGTGATGCTAAAGAAACCTTTCTTGTACCCAACCTTTAAGCTCTATCAGGAAAGTAACGTCCTTACTGTACATCAATTATTTCTTTCAAAAATGGCACTGAAAGCACATAAAAAATTAGAAGTCCTCAGAAGAATATAATACTCTGATTAATCGTAGAAGCTTTAACGTTCCACTGCCAAGAATAAGGTCTTGTTTCGCCAGACGTTTCTGTCCTTACATAGAATTATTTATTTACAATAAAATTGCTAGTGCTTGTGATATTAACCTTTGCTCGATCAAAGAGGCTAAAATTAAAATTTCATCCTGGCTCCCTTCTTTAGACTATAATAACACTGAAAATCTTTTATCACATATACAATAGTATCTATTATTGTAACTTTATTGATCTTAAGTGAAATGACAATTTTTCAAAATTTTTCAAAATTTAACTTTGTTTTAAAATCACCTTATGTTTATTTACCTTCTTTTTTTACTGTATTAATTATCTCTTGTAAAACGAGTGTCAACATTAAACGCAAATTGTAAAATTATATATTAACCCACGATACAGGAATACCTAGTGTTGGTACCATCAGATGTAACAAAAATTGTATATGTTATTTGTTAATCTATACTAATATTATAAAGAGGTAAGATTTGTATTTTTGTATGTGTGTATGTATGTATGTATGTGTGTATGTTTGTAGAGTTTTCACACAAAAACTACCGGACCGATTTCAATATTTTTTTTACTATTAGAAAGCTGCATCTTCACTGAGCAGCATAGGATATATTACATTTTCAAAAAAATAAAAATCAAATCAAATCATCTTCACGCTGTATCCCTCACACTGCAGGGTAGGCAGAGGGAACGTAGTGAAAGACACTCCGTTCCCCACTTTCTGCCGAATTCCGGAGGCATTACGTGTTGAGTGGCAGAACTCAACGCCGCACTTTGCCTCGACACCAGAGCGAAGAAATGGAAATATAAATTTAAGTAAATATTTCATCTCCTCGAGTGGGGATCGAACCCACAACCAGTCGGTTTACAGTCACACCTTGTGCCGCTGCGCCACGACCGGCCTCATTCAAAAAAATAGAGATCCCTAATAAAAATGCAATAATGTAACCCAAGGTGAGAAGAAATTGATCTTAATTTTGCCGTGTGATCTCGGCCTAGAATAGGATCATCCTGGTACTGGTGGTGTCGTAAGAGGCGACTAAAGTACGTGTGGTAGAGTCACGTCGCCAGCAAAGGCAACACGCATGGGCAGACTCGCATCAGGTAATGCCGGGCTACGGAGCCCAATCCACCTTAAAGGCCGGCAACGCACCTGTAGCTCCTCTGGGGTTGCACGGGGCCGTGGGCGGCGGTAGTCACTTACCATCAGGTGACCCGCACGCTCGTTTGCCGTGTCTTTTTCATAAAAAAAAAAAAACAATTCTATCATCGTATGCGCTGCGAAAACTATTGATGATAGAACAAAACAATGCTCTACAGTATTATAGAGCGCATCAATATCTATATAAAAGTCCGCGATAGCATATGTCCAACTACTGTAGTTATGACAATATAATCATTTTTTTATAATTTATAAGTTAACAAAAGTGCCGACAATAATCAAACCATATTATTTATACCTCTGCATTAATCCTTATCCTATTAAATGATATTTTATTAAAGATAATTTCAATACCTGTAAAATACTTTATAAATTAATAAAATCGGACGTCCCATTCAAAAGATATAACGAATTTAAAAATATCAATCTAAAGAAAATCATGTAATAATAAAAAATGCGGAGTGTGTGCCGTGTGGCCTCGCGCACCGTGGCGAGTAACTCTGCGGGGGTGAGGGGGAGGTGCATCGATATCACTAAAATTATTAAGACAATCGATTAGATTTTTTGTTTCCTTATTTGATTTGAATAGGCCCCGAAACTACGAGACCGATTTGGAAAATTCTTTTACGATTAAGGCGTAAAAAAATACCAAAAATAACCTTATATCGCGTACGCTGTGGAAATTATTGACAATAGAGCAAAGTGATGTACTATAATTTCATAGAAGACATCAATATCTACAAAAAGTTGACGATTCCATGTGTAACTGTTAGAGGTATGTTACACTAACTAATTATCAAAGGAAAAAGTGCAAACTGGAACAGAGCCGCCATCGTAGTACAGAGGGACATCTAAAAATATATATATATTATATTCTGTCATAATAAAATAAACTTCGCATACAAAGGTATCCCGTACGTAGTATATCATTTTTTTGTTTATTATTACCAGTACAACAGTATCGATACTAATGTGTTATCTATATTTTTATATATATTTAATATTTTTTCTCCCCTTAGTGTTTTTCAGGTGGAAAACACAGACAATATTTTATTTGATAAAATATTTTATTCACCATAAAAATGTTAGTAGTTTTTATAATTCTAATATAATTAAACAACTTTCTAAAATGATCTTTCCTTGCATGTGTTGTAATAACTATCAGGAGCTATTAAACAAAACAATACATTCTCATTTTGATAAATATATCATATGTTATTACGGTATAACAATATAATATATAAGACATTATATGTTATTTTAATTTTTATCCTAAAACTAGCGGGCGCGCACAACTTCGCCTGCTTATTAGCACCCTTAGGTGTGAATAGAAAAAAAACCACGAAAAGCGTGTTCAATAAAATATTTTTAACAGTCTGAATTTAATGTTTTATAAAAATCGGTGGCGATTTAAAGATTTTTTCATATAAACTTTCAACCCCGTCCATGGTTTTCAGAACTCATCCCTAAGGATATGAATTCTAAAAACCATGAATGAAACATGTGTTCAATGAAATATTTTAAAGAGTCTGCTGACTTTAAAATTTTATAAAAATCGGTGCTGTTTTAACAAAAATCCATACAAACTTCCAAACCCCTGTTTCATCCGTTTAGGGTAAAAAATTTTCAAAATCCCTTATTAGTGGATCTCCAGATCATTAAAATAAACATCTGTCCAAACTTCACATTTCTCCCATCAGCGGTTACGGCTCTGCGTGTGTCTTACCTCAGTCAGTCAGGTACATGTCCTTTTAAATATATAGATAAAATAAAAATAAATCAGCTTCACGCTGTATCCCACACACAGCAGGGTAGGCAGAGGGAACTTAGTGAAAGACACTCCGTTCCCCACTTTCTGCCGAATTCTGGAGGCATTGCGTGTTAAGTGGCAGAACTCAACGCCGCGCTTGTCCTCGACACCAGAGCGAAGAAATGGAAATATAAATTTAAGTAAATATTTCATCTCCTCGAGTTGGGATCGAACCCACAAACAGTCGGTTTTACAGTCACACTTTGTGCCGCTGCGCCACGACCGGCCTCAATATATATAGATAAATAGATAAATGAGTGTATTTTGATCAAATTTATTTTCTTAAAAAATTAACCTTAAAAAATCGCTTAAATCGGTTCTGAGATAAGCGTCGACTAACAGAAAAACCAACAAACAAACAAAATTTACAAATATTATTGTTTCTGGTTCTATTACTTTGTTAATTGCCCCCAATAATAATTTTTCTAATGAAAATCTAAAATGCCACCATGGTCTTAATAATTTTCACATTAGAAGTCATAAGTGCGCTGCAAGCATACATTATTTATTAAAACAGGAACGTAATTCCCTGTACCGAAAGAAACAAATAATTTACAAATTTAAGCGGGGGAAGCCGCGAGCTGGTTGCTATCCATACCTATATTATAAATTCGAAAGTAATTCTGTCTGTCAGTCTGTCTTTTACGCAATCAGGGCCAAACCGCTAATTCAATTGTGATAAAATACTCATATAGAGATACTTGAGGGTCTTGGGATGAACATAGGTTACTTTATTTTTCTCATGATTGTAATTTCTTCGATATATAGTAATAAATTAAATTATATTTCAATTTGACAAGAAATTTATTCTGCCATATTAATAACAACCGTCGCTAAGCAACCGTCGCTAAGCAACCGTTGCTAAGCAACAAAAACTTTGTTGTTTTAACAATAAGTTTTCCAAAATGACTTTCCTGAACTCTTAGGTGCGCTGCCTCAACCTTAAGAGATATAATATAAAAATAATGTTATATAAAAATATTGTCCTTTAAAAAATCTACTGAAAAAGTCTGCGATAGTATTTGTTTATCCCTGAAGGTTGAGCTACATGAACCATTTTAATATATTTAATTTAAATTTATCGTATTATTGTAAATGTGTTTTCTATAATTTGGTATTCATCCTTATCAAAACAAATATAAAAGTCACCTTTAATATTTCACCTAGATTAAAATTATATTTTACTATATATCATTCTAATAAATACTTAAGGAGATATCACTAACTCAAAATGAGCTAACCTCCGAGCCGCGCGGTATGACCGACGCGAACAGGCAGACGACGTTGACGGTTTTGTAAATTTTCATATATTTTGGATCTACTGTTAATTGATGTGGCTATTTGCAGTTTATTATTAATTTTTATTATTCTATGTACGCGCGCAAGGAAAACGTGTAAAAAATCGATCACTGAAAGTCCAATAAAAATCAGTTCAGCTCGGGGAAATAGAAAAACAGACAGACAGAGACAAAAAATATAATATAAAATAACTTTTTATTGCTCTTGAGTATTATGTAAATAACCAGATGCACTTGCAAAAACAGCACAACACATTTAATTTTGATACTTTTAAATATTTATTTTACTTTGATAATATTGATAATGTTAATTGATGGATTGATGGATTGATGGATAAATGGATTGATGGATTGTTGGATTGATGGATTGACGGATTGATGGATTGATGGATTGATGGATTGATTGATTGATGGATTGATGGATTGATGGATTGATGGTCCGTCCGTCCGTCCGTCGGTCGGTCGGACGGACCATCAATCCAGACAGAGTAAAAGACAGACTGACAGACAGAGTTACTTTCGAATTTATAATATAGGTATGGATAGCAACCAGCTCGCGGCTTCACCCGTTTAAATTTGTAAATTATTTGTTTGTTTCGGTACAGGGAAATACGTTCCTGTTTTAATAAATAATGTATGCTTGCAGCGCACTTATGACTTCTAATGTGAAAATTATTAAGACCATGGTGGCATTTTAGATTTTCATTAGAAAAATTATTATTGGGATCAATTAACAAAGTAATAGAACCAGAAACAATAATATTTGTAAATTTTGTTTGTTTGTTGGTTTTTCTGTTAGTCGACGCTTATCTCAGAACCGATTTAAGCGATTTTTCACCATTCACCATTTTGACCGGTGAAACAATATGTTTTTTAATAAATAGTTCTCGATTTAATATATATTTTTTTATTTATTATTTACTTGTTATTGTGAAATTTTAAACCTGCTCTAACTTGTAATGGATTTGTCATTATTACTAATGGCATTGTTTCTTTATTACTCATAAGTCATAAGCATTAGTTTAAATATTACCGTTATCATTTGCGGTAGTTTAATAGGTTTGTTCATTTACATTGTCTTAGTTAGTATAAAACGACTGTGTTTTTTGAATTCATCACTAAGTTGTTCAGTGTCTTCTTGTTAAGAACTGTTGTGCGAGTGGTGTTGTCTAGTAAGTGCTAACCACATGGATACCATTATGGATGTGAGTATTACTTTTTATTCATGTTATTTTGTATTTTACTGTGATTTTTTACAACTTGTGTTTTTTACCACTCTCTAACGTTTTTTAGATAGCGTAGAAATTTATTTTAGTTTTATACTCATTTTCCGTTGTATTCATTGTTGTAGTTTACGCGCTCCGTGGGTGGGAATAATACAGAATACGAAGAAAACACTTATAAACAGTATTACTTCTCAACATCTGACGATGAACTTACCTCACCATATCCTATCAAGAAACGAGAGAGATCAAAGAGCAGTGACTCTCTAAACGAGTTCTTTCAAGAACTTCCGAAGATAAAAAAGACTAAACTACATTCTTCATCGGTGGGGCGAGCCACGAACGATGGTACCTCATATATTACTACCAACGAAGATGATGGATCCAATGCAACACATCTCATAAAAATTGAGATATTTGAGCACTGGAAACATGCAGATGTGAGGGTCAAATATTATAACAAGAGAAATAACAAAAATAGCCACCATCAAATTACACGAAAGTTGGTACATAGTATCACCAAAGAAATTTCTAGTGCACCAAACCTAAAAAATATCACTTTAAACAAAAAGACTAAATAAATTATTTTACTAAAATTTTACTTTGTTTTATTTTTATTTGAAAAGCATTTTAATAAAACCAAATAATATTTTTTTACATTAACATTTATTACATAATAAATAATGTTTCATACATATTTTTTTACATAATGCTATCCTTATTTAAAATATTATAAAAGATTTAAACATATCGTTTAACAGAAGATCATTATTATTATTTGTATCTTGATTAATTTTGTGCCGTGTGATCCCGGCCTAGAATAGGATCATCCTGGTACTGGTGGTGTCGTAAGAGGCGACTAAAGTACGTGTGGTAGAGTCACGTCGCCAGCAATGGCAACACGCATGGGCAGACTCGACCGGATCATTACCACCCCCGGCATTTAAAACCGGCGTGAAGTAGTGGCTTTATGCCACTGCGTTTCGCATCAGGTAATGCCGGGCCCCGGCGCCCAACCCATCTTAAAGGCCGGCAACGCACCTGTAACTCCTCTGGGGTTGCACGGGGCCGTGGGCGGTGGTAATCACTTACCATCAGGTGACCCGCACGCTCGTTTGCCGTGCCTCTTCCATAAAAAAAAAAATAAAAATAAAAAAGATGTCTACTGTTTTTATTACCTGATCCTGTCATCACTCGATCTATTTTATCATCAGCTTTTCTTTTTAAATTTGAAGTAGCTTTCTTAAAACGTTCTTGCACTGATTCATTTAATGGTTTTGCCTGTATCATGTCTGATAAAAGTCCTACACCAGCATTCAATGCCTCTTTTCCAACCACTTTTGCTCCATTTGACAATAGAGGTAGAACGGATCTAAGGAATCCACCCAAAAAACTTCCAATACCATGACCACACTGATGTGTTGCACCTTTATAGATAACCCCAATTCCAGTTCCAGCTTGATGGATGTAATATTGTTGATATGGACAAATATTATCACTACGTTTCTCGTACACAATTTTATTTAAATTAGTTGCGTTTGAAATGTAACTTAACACAGCTCGTTCCGAATTCAAATGGTATATTTTCTCCGGTGTTAGACCTTATATCTATTTCAATTGTATCAAACTCTCTACGCATTACTGGGATATAGTGCGGTGGCGAAAAAACGTGCATTTTGTTAGATCCATATGCATATTTAACTGGATCCAAGGAAATAATCCGTAACAATGAATACATTACGTCTCCCACTATTTGAGGTTCTACGATATCACAGTAAATTAATAGTTGTGATGGTAAACCTAAGTAAAGGTTAGCTGGAAATTTACCTGTAGTTTTAGTTCTTACATCAGTATTTGGATCAAAACCAAGCTGAAGACTTAACTTTGAAGAAAACTTAAGAGAAATGAGGTCATCGATATTTCCGGTTAAAGTGATGTATTTTGAAATTTTATCGTAGCGTAGTTTAAATGATTCTCTAGAATTCAATGCTGATAGAACATCATCTATATTTTCATAACTAGATGCTGGGATATGATTTTTATAAGTAACAATCTGTGGTTCAGCTTCATTGGGAACCTGCTCTCTTTTAATTATGTACATTATATTTTGTTTACTTTGGACAGTGAACATAGTACATGGATACTAAAATTCAACAATTCCTACCGACCATTCTCCTTCTAGTTTGATAGATTTTGGAAGTTTTGTTGAAAAGTGTGTTGTCTTATTATCAGGAAAGTATAAAAATGAGCTGTTACTAAGTAGCGTTAAATAAAAATCTTCGTTATTCATGACTCTAAACTCGATGCTAATATCCAACTGTTAAATTTATTCAGATAACCTTTCCACTTCACGAACAACTCCTTTCTGAGACCTGAATACCGAGTACGTATAATTTTATCTATTTTGTGTTTTGTAGTAGGATCATATGTTACTTTTTGTAAGTCTTTTTCATAGAATGTTCCTATTATAGGTTCATCTTTTAAATCTTTTAAAGTATACACTAACCACGGTGACCTCTCTATGACTGATGTAATTATAAATATTTCATCACTCCAATTTGTTTCATATCCTTTTTAAAATATGTGTTTATATTTTGTTATTCTAACATGATCACCAATTTGAAATTTAGGAATAGCTTTATACTGACTATTTGTGTTACCATACAAATTACGCCAAACTGTCATTATATTATTTTCATTAACATCACAAGGACGCATCTTAATACTTCGATGAATGCTATGGTTATATGAATAAAGCAAATCTTGTAAAATGTCAACATATCGATAAGTATTTTTATGTGTAAAATATCGCCACATTTTCATTTTCAATGTTCTCTGAAATCTCTCAACAATACTGGCTTTAATATCAGGATTGTTCGTCGTATAGTAATTAAATCTGATGCTGCTGGTAGCGATCAAGTCAGTCGAAGGATGATTGTTTTAAGTATCAACATTGTACTTCCTGTTCTCTGCCACATTTTTAACCATTCCCTTTCCTCAAATACGTTTCCTGATTCCTGGTGCCAGGCGATAGTTATGCCCATACCTAAAGTATCTAATCCCTCCTCCTTTACAGACTATCGTGCGATCTCTATCCTGCCGTTCCTGTCTAAAGTACTAGAACGTATAGTCCACCAACAACTCTTATCCTTCCTGAACAAGCATCATATCCTATCTCCCTTCCAGTCTGGATTCCGCCCTGGACACAGCACTGTCACAGCATTAAATAAGGTTATTGATGATATTAGGTATGGAATTGAAAAAAAAAATCTTATCATAAGGTTCATCTTTGGTCTGAGAAAATTTGATCATATCAGTCAGCATCGAACGAAGCTTGGATGGCTTCCCATTAAAGAACGTCGGAATATCCATACTTTAACTCTTCTCTACTCTATCCTCTTCCATCCTGATACTCCAACTTACCTTAAAGAACGCTTTACCTTTCTCGGCTCCAACTCCCGTCTTCCCCAAAGTCTCCGCTCCCAAAGTGATAATGTCCTGGAAATACCTTTGTGTCGTTCCCGTTGCTACAGTGAATCATTCACTGTCCAAGCAGCGAAGCTATGGAATACCATACCACGAGCTATAAGGCAGTCTGAATCCATAAATATATTTAAATATAAAGTTAAAAATTACTATCTTAGTATGTAGTCTATTTTATATGTTTTTATGTATTTGTCATGTATCTTCTATGTTTATATTTTTCTATTATGTATGTGTATTCTATGCAGTTTATGAGATAGTATTTGTGTAGGTTTATTAATGTTTTAATTATAATTTATGTTAATATCACTATATATGACTTTCTTTTATCTTTGCACCGCGCCATGCCCGCTCTTTTAAATTGATTCTTTTGATTAGGTTGCCTGGAAGAGATCACTTTTAGTGATAAGGCCGCCTTTTCACATTTTTTTTATATGAATTTATTTGTTAATTTATGTAATTTACTGGTGTGTAATAAAGAGTTTTAAATAAATAAAAATAAATAAATAATATTTCGCATTTTTAAAAACTGTTGTATATCTTTTGATATAAATTCAGTACCTTTATCAGATTGTAAGTGTCTGGGAATAGTATTAGCTTCTAAAAATATACTTGAAAAACATTTTTTTATAGATTCAGAGTTCTTTTTTTGCAAAGGTCTAGCAAATGCGTATTTACTAAAAACATCGATAACACATAAAATATATTTATTTCCATCATTATATTCACTGTAATTTCTCATGTCACTTAAATCAGCTTGCCAAAGATCGCTAATATTAGATAAAACATATTTATTTCTCGAAAATCGTCGCTGAACAGGTTTATGTTATCAATGTTAGTGAAGCATCTTCGCATCACAACCGGCGGCTTTAGTTTTGGTGGACATATTTTATATGAGGTCATGATACGAAAATGCATCAGCTGATATTTGTCCAAAACTTGCAACACGTTCCGTTGATGAGACGATCATGAGGTCCAGTAAGAACCGCGCACAACCAGGAAATAAGTGTGTGGTGTTCGTTGGAAGAATATTAAAATTGATACTGTTGATAATATTTTTTAATCTTTTTGCACGAAAGTCGTTCTTAATTAAACATGTGTAAAAGTCACCGATTATAATAGTTTGATCAGCCCCTGGAGCATATCTTTCCAATAGGTCCTCAAATGCATCAAAATAATTGATGTGCCGGTTGGGACTATAAAAGACGCCGAGTAGTACTCTAAGAGTGCCAAAGAGGACTTCTATTAGAATATGCTCCGAGGAGTGCGAGTAGGCCGAAGGTGATTTGTGTAGTATTGTGATAGGAAAGTGACTACGAAGGTAAATAGCAACTCCCCTCCCCCACCCTTCTCTGTTCTATCATTGCGGATTAGATGAAAACCAGGCAGGGTATATGAAGTAGATGGCAATCCTGGCTTGAGAAATGTTTCAGAGACTAGAAGAGCGTGAACATTATTTAAATCAAACGAGTCAAGCAAATCTGAGTAATGGGCTGGTATACTCTGCGCGTTAATGTGCACAACATTAAAATTTTTATTATAGTTATTTAACTTATTTTTTAGGAGGGAGCTCAGAGGATCAGAAATGCTGTAATAACTACTATCAGAAGCGCTTGAATCACATTGGTGAAATGAATCATCACTTGTACAATTGCTACCGCCACTGTTATTAGTATACTACATTACGAACAATAATATATAAGCTATAAATAAGATATATAATATATATATGTATGTATATATATATAGATATATATATTATTATATAATATATATATATATATATATAATCTTATATATATATATATATCTTATATAATATATCTATATATCTATATATATATATTCTCTATATATATATATATTATATCTATTATATATATATATATATTATTATATATATATAGAAATAATAAAAAATAAGAAATTACTTAAATATTTGACAAATAAATATAGAAATATTTAATTCTAAATACGTTATTAAACTAAATATACCTAAACTTCATCCACCTGTCAGCAGTATTATTATAATAAAAGAGAAGAGAAAAAGAATGCGTGTAACGAAACGGGTCTTAGTGAGCAACCGATAACACTTGTTATAATATTATTTATTATTATTTTGACTGTCTTGTCAAATTGTCACTGACATTTGACAGATGTGATTACAGTGTTTGTTAACAAAGTGATAAATATTTGTTTTAAACAAAATTTTGTGGGTACAAGCCACTTAGGTAAAAATTAGGTAAAAATATACATAAATAAATATGAGAATATAGAATCAACTAGTACATTAAAAGAGAATTGAGTGCAATATCATAATAATACGGGAAAGAAACCATGTAATACTATCAATATGGAAAAGACAAACAACACAACATAAATTCCCTCGTTTTGTGGCGAGCTCGGAAAGTCATGATCAGAGACTTGCTTAGGTGCCGTGGTTAATTTGGCCGAAGAAGAAATAGGATTCCCTTGTCCTCGAGCTTCAGTATTAGGAGCAATCTTATCCAGCTCAGCACATGAGACTATACTGTGGTGTTTACTGTCTGGACCAATAATAAGCTTTGTGTAGCACTTGGAAATACCAAAGCGCTGCCGTGCCAACATAACAGTTTCGTGTCTGGATTTTGTCAAAAATTCAGAGAGAGTGATTCCAGTGCTTTTAAGGGAGGTTTTCGAGTACCAGATTTGGTTCCTCACAGACAGATCTCGGAATTTGAGTAAAATAGGTATCGGCTTACCTGGAGAGGTCTTACCCAGGCGCTGGCATCTGCTGACATCATCTATACAAAGCTCTGGAATTTTTAGATGTTCAGTTAAGACTTGTATCACATGAGAAGCAGTGTCTTCTTTATTCTCAGCTACACCATGCACTAATAGAATCTTCCTTCGACTATGCATTTCAAGGCTGTCGCATTGCTTAGTGAGAAGCTGAACCAGTTGTTGGAGGGCCTCAAGAGCAGTCAGTACAAAAGATCGACACATATTGAATTGTATTGCTAAATTAGAAGTAGGACTCGCCGTACTGTTTGTTGAAACCAGTTGTTTTTGAAATTCAGCCATTTGAGTATTAAATTGTTGTGTCAACTCTGCAATTGAGTGCTTGATTGATTCCATTGCTTGGTATTATAGTGAAGGCAATATAGAACTCACAATGTACACAAGGTTAGACAAGGTCATCGAATTTATTGATACACCTGTAGTGTGCTGGATATTTTTAAAGGATTATCACTGCTGGCACCTTTTTTGGCTACTTTTGCACCTACCCGCGGAATCATCGAAGCAAAAATGAGATCATGTGTATATATATATGTATATATATATATATATATATATATATATATATATATATATATATATATATATATATATATATATATATATATATATATATATATATATATATATATAACAAAAACCACAGCTCCAGAAAAGCGAATGCACAAAATTATATAATTTAATTATAATGTAGAAACAACGCAATACGAACTACATTCGTACTGTACATTCGTTAAAAAAAATACCAAAAAGAGAAGTACATTAAGAATTAAAATATATATATATATAGTAGTGCTAAAATGCCACTGTCCATGTCTACAAATACATTGAACTTAAAAGTGACAGTTGTCAATTGACATTGACAGAATGAAATGTACACAATACAAAACACGAATTAACTGCACTATAACACTTATTCAACGTTCTAGATGCATAAGCTATAGGATGATCCTTTCCTACAGGACCTTGAGATAGAATAGCGGATATCGCGTAATTGGATGCGTCATGTTAAATTGAACGGTTTTGTGAAATCTGGATAAATAAGGACTGGAGCTGTAATTACCTTATCTTTAAGTTTCTCAAAAGCTAACTGTTGTTCATTTGTCTACACAATAGGAGTATCTTTCTTTAAAAGTAATGTTAAGGGCTTAGAGAATTTAGAAAACTCCGGTATGAACCGTCTGTAATGCGAAATAAGACATAGAAAAGATTTAATGTCTTTTGGACATTTCGGAACTGGAAATCCTTGGACTGAACTTATTTTCGCGTTCTGGACTCTGGACTCTCGAAGCCGCTCCGCGGCCTCCTTCAATACCATGACAGATTCACCGAAGGAGACTATGGCAGAGCAGTTATTTTATTTGGATCTGGTTTTAACCCATTTTCGGTAATTACGTGTCCAAGGTAACCGACTTCTTTGCGCATAAATTCGCATTTGTCGGGTTGAAGCTTAACGTTGAAGGATCTTAATTTCTGGAATACCTTTGTTAAGTTTTCGACATGACTTTGCAAGTCATGAGAATAAATGACGATATCATTCAGGTAAACGAAACATCTTAAACCTTGGAGACCCGTAAGGTCATTATTCATTAAACGTTGGAAAGTTGAAGGCGCATTTTTAAGCCCAAATGGCATTCTAGTGAATTCAATGTGTCCCTGAGGTACACTGAAAGCGGTTTTACAGAAATCTTGAGGAGCCATGTTAATTTGATGAAACCCTTTTTTTTTTTTGACGCTGGGAAATGCTTTTACGCAGACCATCCGCACGCAAGTCTGAATGACCTACGCGCGCATGGTACTGTGGGATTCATCGGGGATAATACGATACTACCCACTAAAACCCAGCGGAACCCTCACCTACGTGGAGACGCCGCAGGATCACTTGCGTATGCCACTACGACGCCTCGGTGGTAGGCCCACCTATCGCGGGCCACTATTGTCTTTAGAGTGCCTTAGGGTTCCCCTGAAGCACCCGCCACCTCGATGATTGGACACCTTTACAAGGCCCTATCTCCCAAGATCTCATGGGTAAGGGTAGTTGGAGATGCAGGTACTGTCTCCTCCTACCACCTGGCCTCCGACGTCGATGCGAGCCTGCGTTCGCTCTGGACTCTCGAAGCCGCTTCGCGGCCTCCTTCAATACCATGACAGATTCACAGAAGGAGACTATGGCAGACCAGTTACTTTCACTATCCAGCATTTTCCCCACCACACTGGGTAGTGAGAGGTCCCTTCCTACTACAGTCACCAAAGCGTGGCGCTGCAGAGCCCTTGCGGGGCATTCGGCCAGAGTATGGTGCGCTGAGTCCATGGGTGCATTACACTCATGGCACGTCGGCGACATCTCTCGACGTGCAATTTGGTGCAGGTATTTACCAAAGCAACCATGACCTGTTAGTACCTGCACTAATCTCCAACTTCCATCGCCGAATCAGGGCTTCGTCAGCACTTCTCCTGATCCGCACGATATCCTCTGTTGATGGTCGTTCACCTCGCGACCGCTTACTTGTACGGAAAGCATGAACCTTAGCGAGTACTTCTGCCTGTAAATGCCAAGGTGGATCACTCGCCAAGAGAGTAGCTGCCGTCCATGACACCGTTGCGCTTTTCGCAGTTGGGTCCTGCTACGAGCGGTGAGAGAATCCACCCACACGGGAGCCCCGTATAGCGCCATAGATCTCAACACGCCAACATAAAGCCGTCGACATGTGGAACCCGGCCCTCCGATATTTGGTAGTAAACTACCGAGGGCCCCGGCGGTATTCACAAGCTTCGGTACAAGTTGAGCGAAGTGCGACGAAAACGACTGTCCAGGGTCAGGCCCAGATATTTCATCTGAGACCTTAATTCCACCTCCTGTCCCTGAATGCATAGTATGACCCCACGCGGTGGTCCTTTGCGTGGGCCATGAAACAGCAGGACCGCCGTTTTCGAACTGGAAACCCTGAGGCCCAGTGATTCAAATCGGTCGATAACGTGAGAGACGTGCCGCCTCATTATAATTTACACCTCTAGTGGTGATAAGAGTGTCATCAGCGTAGCAGAGAGCAGAGAGCGTAGGAGCCAATCGTATCCGAGATTCCACAGAACCGGGCCTAAAACTGACCCCTGTCGAACCCCACAAGCGACTCGTCGACGACCGATTTAATTTGATGAAACCCTGGCGCAAGGTCAAGAGTTGAAAAATATTTAGAGTTGCCCAATTGGTCAAGGATTTCAACAATATTTGACACTTGGACAATTGGATATGTTTCACCAATTGTAATGTCGTTCAACTTTCTGTAATCGATTACGATACGCCATTTTTTCTGATCAGAAGCGTCTATCTTTTTCGGAACTATCCATATTGGAGAAGACCATGGAGATAAAGAGGGTTGAATAATTTTTTGATCTAACATTTTTTAAATTTGACAGTTAACTTCCTGTTTATGGACTTCTGGGAATCGATAAGATTTAACATTGATAGGTTGATCAGAAGTTCGTATTTCATGTTGAATAGCATCAGTCGATGTAAGGATATCATTAGGGAGATGAAAAATATCAGAATACTTAGAACATACATCATAAAGGAAATCGCGTTCTTCGGAATTTGAGTGTGATACACGAAGAAGGTCAAGAATTTCATTGGTTCTATTTAAGCAAGATTTTTTTATTTTTATTTTTATACTGGTAAGAACCACTGAAATCAACTGAATGAAACGTTAATAAACGATTAGAATTTAAACTAACAGGTTTTTCTAATGTGTTTAAAATGGTAAGATTAATGCGCTTATTATTTTTCACTTTCATTAGACAATTTGCTATGAATAATGTGTCACTCAAATGTTGATCAAGAATAAGATCCGTGTGATCCCGGCCTAGAATAGGATCATCCTGGTACTGGTGGTGTCATAAGAGGCGACTAAAGTACGTGTGGTAGAGTCACGTCGCCAGCAATGGCAACACGCATGGGCAGACTCGACCGGATCATTACCACCCCCGGCATTTAAAACCGGCGTGAAGTAGTGTTATTATGCCACTGCGTTTCGCATCAGGTAATGCCGGGCCCCGGCGCCCAACCCATCTTAAAGGCCGGCAACGCACCTGTAGCTCCTCTGGGGTTGCACGGGGTCGTGGGCGGCGGTAGTCACTTACCATCAGGTGACACGCACGCTCGTTTGCCGTGTCTTTTCCATAAAAAAAAAAAAAAAAAAAAATAAGACCTTCTTTCAATTCATGATTTGCAACTGAACATTCTACCGTGATTTCAGAACGAGTTGGAATTTGATAAGTTGTATCAGTAAAATTTAGTTCAATTTTAATATTATTCACGTCAAGGGATTTTTGATTATAATTGATTGAACAGTGGAAAAAAGTTAATAAATCGTTACCTATTATACCATCATAGGGTAATTGAAGATTTTCCACTACGTGAAATGTATATTTTATGAATTCATTACCGAATTTAAGATTCATTAAAAGGTTACCGAGAGTGGGTATAGTGTTTTCTTGGTTATTATCAATTCCCTTTAAATTTATTATTTCATCACTTAATTTCATATTAGAATAACATGGAATTGAAGATTTATTCAATAGACAAACGGATGATCCAGTGTCAACTAAGAAAGTAAGAGGTTTATTCGAAATAGATGTATGCACTAGTATATGAGGTAAGGATATTTTATAAGGGATGCAAGATATTTTATAAATAATAGTTTCATTATTTGAATTATTTTGGGTGCTTATTTGAGGCTGACTACCCATGTGACCCTTGGGCTTAGGAGTAGGGACGCTTATTTGGGGCTGATTACCCGTGTGATCCTTGGATTTAGAGATAGGGACGCTTGCTTGGGGCTGGTTACCCGTGTGGTCCTTGGACTTAGGGATAGGGACGCTTGCTTGGGGCTGGTTACCCGTGTGGTCCTTGGATTTTGAAATAGGGACACTTGCTTGGGGCTGGTTACCCGTGTGGTCCTTGGATTTAGAAAAAGGGACACTTGCTTGGGGCTGGTTACCCGTGTGGTCCTTGGGTATGGATAAGGTGTCATTAGCTAAGGATTTGGCTAAGGATAGAGTTTCGGGTCTCACGAGACACATCCGTGAGCCCATTATTAGTTTAAATTATCCTGATTATTATTAAATTGGGCATCATCTGTGTTAGAGGATTCTTGGATTTGAGAATTATAGAAAGTATCGTCACTAATAACGCAATTGACTCGTGATGGTTTATTAAACTCTTGCCTAGGACGCTGTGAATATTGAGAATTTTGAGGAGATTTAAACCTGCTAATATTATATTCCCTTTTCCTGCAATTTTCTAGGACATGACCACTGATCTTACAATAACGACAGAAAAGAGATTGATTATTTTGACTAACCTGGTGTGGATTGATGTGAGGCCTTGAATTAGTAATGGGAGCAGAAGACCTAGAGTGTGAGAGGTGTTGTGACTTTGAAGATGACCGTTGAAAAGCTGGACTTACAGTAGAGTAGATATTGAATACAAGTACAGGAACATTTTTCTTTGTTCAGTATTACGATACTGGAATAAAAATTTATTAATCGCTATACTGACCTCTTCTCCTTCGTGGATCGCCTTTTTCATTGTTCGCTTAATTGATTTAACTGCGTTTTCCGCCGCGCCGTTACCAGCTGGTCTATAAGGACTTGTGATAGTATGAAAAATTAGATTCTTTTTCATGAAATCCGCAAAGTGACTAGAGGTAAACGGTGGACCTCCATCGCTAACTACTAGAGATGGCAAGCCAAATCTAGCAAATAACTCACGTAATTTGCATATCGTTGCCTGTGCAGAAGTACTGTTGACCTGTTGAACTTCGATCCATTTACTATGAGCATCGATTGTTACTAAATAATATTTACCTTGAAATTCAGCAAAATCAAGGTGAAGACGCTTCCACGGTTGTGTGAGAAAAATCCACGGATGTAACTGACTGCGCGGTGGTGCATCTCTCTGCTGACGGCATGCCGAACATTGTCGGGTTGTCCATGTTTTCTATTTCAATGTCCAATTGAGGCCAGTAAACATACCCTCTGGCGAATTATTTCATTTTGTCTACCCCGAGGTGCCCCTCATGTAATTCTTTTAAAACCCGCCCTCGTAATTTCTCTGGTATTATAACCCTATGATTATATAATATGCACCCCATCTCCAGTGCCAAATTGTCTTTACGATAAAAATAAGGTTTCTCTGAGTCTTCAACTTTACCAGGCCAACCACATATGAGATAATTGAAAATATTTTTCAAAATAACATAATGTTGTGTCTCACATGCAACATCTTTAACACTAATCGGAAATGATTGTTCTACATAATTAAGGTAGTTAAATGAATCTCGCATTGGTTCCATACGCACGTGTGGCAACGGTAATCATGACAACGCATCAGCATTACTGTTTTCCTTAGATTTAACAAATTCCATTACAAAATCGTAAGCTGCTAATTTTACCGCGTATCGTTGTAATCTACTGGCTACTGTTTGAGGTAGCCCAGATTTCGAACCAAAAATAAATAAAAGTGGTTTATGATCCGTTTTAATAATAAAATGACGCCTGTACAGATAATGGTGATGCTTCAACACACCGCTAATTATTGCCAACGCCTCTTTGTCTAATTGGCTATAGGCGCGCTCCGCTTTATTAAGCGTGCGAGATGCAAAACAAATCGGACGCTCCCCGCCGTCTAGGAAACGATGCGCCAATACACTACCGATGCCATACGAGCTACTATCAACCGATAATACCAATGGTAACTTAGGATCATAATGTACAAGTACACGGTCACTTAAAATATATTCTTTTACAGTAAGAAATGCATCTTGACAATTCTTAGACCAGTTCCAAGCGACATTTTTACTCAATAACATATATAAAGGTGATAGAATATCACTACAATTAGCAATAAACTTAGAATAATAATTAACTAGGCCTAAAAAAGAACGTAGTTGAGTTATGTCACTTGGAGCTGATGCATCCACAATAGCTTTAACCTTGTCTGGATCGGGATGTAACCCGTGCTTATCGATAACAAATCCAACATATGTAATGCGCTCTTGCATAAATAAACACTTTTCCAATTTAATTCTCAGACCGACATCACGTAGGCGCTCAAATAACTGTTTCAAATTATTAAGATGATCAGATCTGTTACGGCCGGTCACGGCAATATCATCAAGGTATACCACAACCCCTTTTAAGCCTCTTAAAGTTTCTTCCATAAATTTTTGAAATTTTTCTGGAATACAACTTAAACCAAAAGGTGTGCGTCTGTAAACAAATGTTCCCAAGTGCGTAGTAATCGCCGTGCATGCTTGTGAGGCATCGTCAAGTAACAATTGCTGGTACGCGTTCGTGAGGTCGATCTTAGAAAATTGCTCTCCACCGCTTAATGCTGAAAATAACTCCTCAATTCGTGGCAGTGGGTACGGTTCTCGTAATAATTTTGGATTAATTGTTACCTTGTAATCACCACAAATACGAATATCCCCCGATTTCTTAATAACGGGCACTATAGGTGTTCCGTACTCTGAATAATCAACCTTATATAACGTACCCTCTGCCACCAAACGATTCAGCTCTTGTTCCACAGGCTCGCGTAACGCTAAAGGCAAAGGTCGAACTTTAAGGAAAACCGGAGTTGTATCTTTTAATTTTAACGAAATTCGTTTAATACATGTACCCAATCCAGAACTAAATACGTTAGGAAATTCTCGACGTAAATTATCAACCAAAGAATATTCTTTCAAACTATAAATAATGTCATCAATCTGCACTGTGTTAATATTTAAATGTCTTAACCAAGAACGACCGAGAAGCGGTGGTCCCCCGTTTTTAATAACAAATAATTTTAATTTAATAGCGTTGTATTTTCCTAAAACAACATCCACTAACAGTAACCTAACGGTTCAATTAAATTCCCAGTGTACGTACGTAAACAAATATTATTTTTATACAATATAATATTTTTGAAATAGTTACGTAGGCTGCAATTGGTGGGTCAAGAAAATACGATTTTTACGAGCTATATAACAAAATGCTTCTCGTAACAATCATAGTTAATTGTAGATAACTTACTGCCAGTGTCCAGTTCGAACCAAATAGTATTGTACTTTAGGCTGCGTGCGACCTTTGAATTTATTTTCACTTTTGTACACACGACACATCGATTTTAAATGCCCTTTTTGCCCGCACTCATCACAAGAATAATTTTTAAAACGACACCAATTAGCGCGATGCGATCGTCCACAACGCCAACAACAAGAATTCGAAGCCGCGTCGACCGGCCCAGGCGAGCGCGCCGAGCGCCCTGTGTCGCCGCCACGCGACCGCACGTGCGCGCGCGCCTCCGCCGCCACTCGATGCAATGACTCAGCGGAAATTTGCCCGCTATCGCTCGCGCTCGAGACGCTTATCTGCGCATGCTTCTCCGCCGCTTCCAACGCCAATGCCAACTCGACAGCCCTTTTATAAGTAAGGTCCGACTCAGCAAACAGACGAGACCGCATCTCTTCACTTTTCAAACCGGATACAAATTGATCCCTAAGATTCTCTTCCAAATTAAAACGAAAATTACAGGAGCTCGCTAAATGCTTAAGCGCTTGAAGATAATCGCTGAGTGACTCCGCCGCCTCCTGCCGGCGCAAGCGGAACACGTGTCGCTCAGCAATATCGGATCGCTTCGGGTCGAGATGTTCACCGACTAACCTGACTAACTCCTCGAATGATTTTACCTCCGGGTTATGAGGTGCACACAAATCACACATTAAGTCATAAGTAGGCTCGCCGACCAATGTTATTAATGTAGCCACTTTTAAACTATCTTCAATTTTATTTAATGCCACAAATTGTTCCACGCGTCTTATATATGCCGACCATTTTTTGCTTGATAAATCAAAAGATTCGATCTTCCCGATAGGCATTATTATACAAATAGTTTTAATTTTACTATAGAAAATAATTACAAATTTTACACTCGTCGCCTGTTAGATATTATAGGTTAATAAATTAGGGAGCAACTAACAAGGCCGGGTCGGTTACACAACTGATTTTATTATTCTTATACCCACACACAACAGGCAGCACAGAGGCCTGCGAACCATAAGGCAGGGAGTGCTACTTGCGCAAGGTCCAGCGCTGCCTACAAAACGGGGGGGAAAGAGAAGACGTACGAGGCCGGAAGCGCCGGCTAGTACTAGTCAGCGCCGAAACAAAGCCCACTAGGAGCCGCGACCTACTGACCTTCCTCGCCCCCATGATAGGGCAGCGAACTCACGCAGTACCAAGCCCGCTGCGGTCCAGCATTGCAGCCGCCGACTCGGCTATCGGCCTGCGCCACCTCCTCTGAAGTGGCAGAGTCATCTAGGTCACTGACCCTCAACTCTGCACACTTCATCGGTCTTGCGACCAGCACCTCGCTAGCGTTGAGCACTCCACGCAACCGCTGAGCGAGGGCGTCCGCCTTTTCGCCGCTATTGGCGCCAGGTAGCCCCAGCACACTGGCACCAGTTGAGGCGACCCTGAGCCGCAGATCCGCGATCTCCAGGTCCTCCAACTTTACCGCCTCCTTGATCTGCGTCAGCACATCGCGGTAAGTCAGCTCCTTACTGGCTGCGTCCTGCTGCAAAGTTAGCGTCACTGCCGACGACCGTGGAGGTCGCAGCTTGGGCCGCTTAGCATACTTGGGCGTAGCCTTCGGTTTCGTCTGCTTTGGCTGGGCTCCCACTGCCGCCTTTCTCTTGCCGCCCTTGCGCACCACCAGATTCCAGCCCTCGTTTACATCAGCCGGGGCGGGAGGCAGCGATCGAGGCTCGGCTGCTGAGGCTTGCGGGGCTTTCTTTGGAGCCTTGCTCTTCTTGGTGCCCTGCTTTGCCTTCGGTCCTGGGTTTGCAGGCGCTACCAGGGTCGTCACGGTAGGCTGCCACTACCCTTGCGACTTGAGAGACGGCCGCCTGGCGCCTTTTGTCCGCCGCCAAAGGAGGACGCACTGGCTTAGCCGGCAGGAGCCTGTCCTCCAGCGCTGCCAGCCGCGTATTTAGTAACATGTCGACTTGCACCATTACCGAACGCGCCATTGCGTCCTCCTTCTTCTTTTCCTCAGGAGCCTGCCGTGAAGTACTGGAACGCTCAAGTTCCACCCTCATTAGCGACATCTCCTTACGCAGCTCCGACAACTCCTGTGTCAAGAGGCTGTTTGCCGCCCGGAGCTGCGTAACCTCCTCGCTGGCGGTTTTGTTGGCCAAGATCACCACGGCCGTGTTTATAGCGCCGGCAGCCTCGTTAAGGGCTTTTGTAAAAGTGCCCTTATGGTTGCCGGATTTGCAGGCGACTTTATTTATAATAGCCAAACTATCAGTGACCTGGTGCTGCAGATGTTTACCAGGGGACCATCCGTCATAGGTCTCGCCAAGTTCGGTACATCCAAGAGCCTGGAGCTTGCTCTCGATCGTACCATCTCGGCCATTTCCCTGACCTCGTCCTCCGCTAGAAGCCGAAGCTCCTCTCTCCTAGCCGTGCTCAACTTCACCGGCTTTTCTATCTCTTCGTTATCGGAAGAACCGGAGTTGGTCTTCTTAATCCTCGGTCTCTTCGGATATTTACGAGTCTCTGTCCGAGCCGCTGCACCCTGCGACTCCATCGACACGCAACTGTCCACCTCAGATTCCGAGGCCGCCCAGAAACGGCCTCGTGAGGTTTTGGAGACGGACGGGTTTTGCGCACTTAAGTGCGATCTCTCCCTTTTTAGGCTCAGGAGCCTCTTCTCCGCCTGCTAAAGGCACAACACCAGCAACTCCGCCCTTCTCGGGCAACATCAAACCACCGCCCTCCTCGGGCACCACCATCGCTTCAGCTTTCTCCAACTCCCCACTACCTCCGCCCATCTCGGGCCCCTTCCCCGCAACACATCGGTACACTTGGCCCCTCCCCCAGATTCTCGGGGCTTGCGTGCCGTAGCACGGAGGGATTCTCCGGCCTCGTGAAGACCGGTACCTTCCTGGGGTAATAGAAAATTCTCTGTTACCGACATGTTGTTGTTTGGCTGTTCCACAGCTTCGGCTTTTCTGTCGGGTTGTGCTCCCCTAGGCCGTGTCCATAACGATGGACTAAAGGCACGCCCATGCCTGCTGGTTTTGGTCCGCGCCGGGAATAAATTCCCGGTCCACTCGCCCGCAAGTGCGAGTGGTTTTCCCTATCCGCCACCTGAGGACGCGCCCAGTAGGAGGACCAGCAACTCCCTTGGGGCCATAGCCGTACCTACCGTAGCCTTATTTATAACCCTTTCAAAAGATTGGTGGGGGATTGGTCAAACCAAAAGGCATTCTGTTAAACTCCTACTGTCCCTCGGGAGTGAAAGTCTACTTTCTTCACATATTGGCACTTGATAACAACCAGAGGTGAGATCCAATGTAGTAAAATACTTAAAACCTGGTAAACTATCTAGCTAATCTTTAATCCTTGTATTAATGGATAATGTCTAAGATCTACGCTAAGTCTCTTATCCCTCGGGTCCGTTTAACAATCACTGTAGGACTAGCAAATTGAAAACTCTATTCACGTATAATTCCTGTATTCATAATTTTTTCAATCATTTCCCGTATGTCTCTTTTTTTTTGTTTGTTAAGCGATAAGGTCTGTATGCTACCGGAACGTTATCCGTTAATTTAATTGCTAGCTCACCATCTTTTGTACATCCTAATCCGCTTAAATTAAAAGCAAAACAATTACTATATTTATTAAGTAAATCCTTTAGTTTTATCCTATAAGAAATATCTATATTGTTATTTATTATTATTTGTTTATTTCCTATTTTTATGTTATTGTTACCATTGGCCCAAGGTAGACCTGTGTAAGCATTATATAGGAATATAATGCTTACACAGGTCTACCTTATATAAACATTTGCTCTATCTTATATAAACAATTTACCATTGTAAATAAAATAAACATCTGCTATTACCTTACCACTACTCGTTGTATCGCGTTTTAATTTTATAACAAATTTTTCCTTCGCTGTATTATCTTCACATATTATTTTGATTAGACATTATTTTTTCATCATGAGTCATGAGTCTTAAACATAATAATATGCGCTTGTTTGGTATAAGAGTGACCAACTAAAAGTGGGTATCTGGGTAAAACTTTATTCGGAACTATAAGCACTTCCGTTACAGCTGAAAGGCCATCAATAATAATTCAAATATCACAACTATCTATCGGCGTAGCCATAGAGATACCAAAACCTATCAAAGTCTCTGTTTAATCCTTATTCCAAGTGCTTAACAAGCTACGGCTCTCTTGTTCCATTAATAAAGTTTTTCTACTACCTACATCAATGAACGAATTCAAAGCTATTTCGTTAAAGAGAGTGCATTTATAAAACTTATTCATCTTCATTATTGATAATCAAAACCGTTAAAAAAATTAATTGTATTGTTTTCTTTTTCTTAATATGTTTTTATTTAGTACTTATTTAGAAAACGTATAAAAATTTGAACGTAGCGGGACTCGAACCCGCGCCTCCTGGAAACCGATCAGGCCAGGCGCTCTGACCACTGAGCCATACGTTCTCACCAAGCTACGTCGAAATTCTTATACGCTTGTTTACAACTTATGTTGTTAGCACCTCTGTAGGGAGATTTTTACAAATTTCCGCTACCCAAAGATAATTACTAAGAATTATCGTTTGGCAAGAGAGAATACTATTTTTTAAATATTTTTAAACATTTTTTTAAAGTGTTAATCCACACTTAGGAAATATAAGTACTTATTTAGAAAACGTATAAAAATTTGAACGTAGCGGGACTCGAACCCGCGCCTCCTGGAAACCGACCAGGCGCTCTGACCACTGAGCCATACGTTCTCGCCAAGCTAGGTCGAAATTCTTATACGCTTGTTACAACTTATGTTGTTAGCACCTCTGTAGGGAGATTTTTACAAATTTCCGCTACCCAAAGATATTTACTAAGAATTATCGTTTGGTATGCCTCACTTATGGATGTCAAACTTGGCCTGCTACAAACAAAAACAATCAAAAACTTATGGTTTGTCAAAGGAGCATGGAGCGAAGTATGCTGAATATAAAGCTAAAGGATCGATGGACGACTTCAAAAATAAGGAAAAGGACTATGGTTAGTGATGTGATACAAAGAATAAAAAAATTGAAGTGGAACTGGATTGGACACTCTATGAGAACAAACAAAGATAAATGGACAAAAACCGTAACAGAATGGTATCCTAGAAACGGAAAAAGGCAAAAAGGACGTCAAATAAAAAGATGGGAAGACGATCTACCAAAAGGATGGAGAAGGTTAACTTGGAACAGAGAACAGTGGAAGATAATGGGGGAGGCCTATGTCGAGGGACAACCTGATCAAAAAACTGGCAGCTAATATTTATTATATGCTTTTAAATATTTTTAATTATAAATCTTTTAATTTCTACTACTTTACTTACTTTACTTTATTTTATTTTAAAAAAGATTGTAACTGAAAAACAGTAATTTTAAATTGGTCAGCGAATAAAGGCTTTATTTATTTATTTATTTATTTATTATCGTTTGGCAAGAGAGAATACTATTTTTTAAATATTTTTAAACATTTTTTTTAAAGTGTTAATCCACACTTAGGAAATATAAGTACTTATTTAGAAAAACAAGCTAAATCGCCGTGTGATCCCGGCCGTGTGATCCCGGCTTAGAATAGGATCATCCTAGTACTGGTGGTGTCGTAAGAGGCGACTAAAGTACGTGTGGTAGAGTCACGTCGCCAGCAATGGCAACATGCATGGGCAGACTCGACCGGATCATTACCACCCCCGGCATTTAAAACCGGCGTTAAGTAGTGGCTTTATGCCACTGCGTTTCGCATTGGGTAATGCCGGGCTCCGGCGCCCACCCCCACCCCTCCTTGGAATATGATAGCGGACCTCAAATACAAATTACCCCAGGAGGGTACCAGCTCCTCCGGTGCTGGAGAATCCCTCCCTGAGTGTTCATACTCAGGCCGCCCTTCGAATTCTGGGGAGGGCAAAGTTCCGCGCTATAGACAGGGCAAACGAGACGTACGCTCCACGGCAACCCCTTCCACGCTCAACGTGGACTTTTGCAATATCAGGGGTCTACATTCCAACCTGAATGCCGTCCACCACCATCTCGAGACGGCACGGCCGGCCTTGTTTTTCCTGACGGAGACTCAAATTGCCCGACCGAGCGACACAGCCTATCTCCAATACCCCGGCTACAAAATAGAACATAACTTTATACCTCATGCCGGGGTCGCTGTGTTCGTAAGGGAGGACCTAAGTTTCCGTCGTCTTACCCATTTTGAAGGTCGGGACCTGTCTACCATCTGGCTCCGTGTTGACTCGGACGATCGTGCCCGAGTCTACGCATGCCTTTACAGGTCCCACAGTGGTAATGCAGAAACGGATCGGCTCATGGAGCACATTCAATCGGCTATCGACGATATGCTCTCACAGGTCCCCTCCGCTGAGGTCGTGATACTTGGCGATTTTAATGCGCACAATGCCAGTTGGCTTGGATCACGCACCACCGACCACGCGGGGAGGGCTGCATTTGACCTTGCTACGGCGAACGGACTGTCCCAATTGGTTGAGTCGCCTACGCGACTCCCGGACGTGGACAATCATAATGCCTCTTTATTGGACCTTCTGCTGACTTCACATCCGGAACAGTACCAGGTTGTCGTCGATGCCCCTTTGGGGTCTTCTGACCACTGCCTGGTACGGAGTGTTGTGCCCATTAAGCGCGGCAGCTGCAGATCACCCGCAACTCGTCGCGTCTGGCACTACAAGTCAGCAGATTGGGATGGGATGCGTACTTTTTACTCATCTTATCCCTGGGGGCCGGTTTGTTTCTCTTCTGATGATCCTAGTACCTGTGCCGCTGCCGTTGCCGACGTGGTTCTACAGGGCATGGAACTTTATATTCCTAGCACTGTAGTGCCAATCGGTGGCAAATCACAGCCTTGGTTTGATACGTCTTGTAAGCTTGCTGCCTCTAGCAAACGCGAGGCATATCAAATCTGGGTTGAGGCACTGGCTACTAAGGATCCGGAGGTGAAAACCTCAAAAAGAAAGTACAACCGAGCCTCTAGGTTCTTTAAGCGGCAAATTGCCAGAGCAAGGTCCGAGCATATCGCCAAAATTGGCGAGAAGCTTGGGAGCTACCCGTCCGGAACTCATCAGTTCTGGGCGCTCTCAAAGGCGGCACTTGGCAACTTTAGCCAGCCTTCGCTTCCGCCATTACGCACGGGAAATGACATCTTGGTCCATACGGCAAAGGAGAAAGCCGATCTCCTGGGCGCTCTCTTTGCCTCAAACTCGACTTTGGATGACCAAGGAGCAACGCCGCTGACCATCCCGCGGTGCCAGAGCTCAATGCCTGAGGTTAAGTTTAACCAAACCGCTGTTAGGCGAGCTCTGTCCTCTTTGGACATCCACAAGTCGAGCGGGCCAGATGGCATCTCTCCCTTAGTGCTCCGTTCTTGTGCTCCTGAGCTGACACCGGTGCTAACGCGTTTGTTTCGGCACTCATACTCAGTCGGCGTAGTCCCAGACTCATGGAAGAGCGCTCTTATCCACCCGATCCCAAAGAAAGGCGATGGGTCCGATCCATCTAACTACAGGCCTATTGCTATCACCTCCCTGCTCTCAAAAGTCATGGAGAGCATTATTAATAGCCAGCTCTTGGTTTATCTAGAGGATCACCGATTGATTAACGACCGACAATATGGCTTCCGCCATGGTCGCTCAACCGGTGATCTTCTGGTTTACCTAACCCACCGTTGGGCTGCGGCTATTGAAAGCAAGGGAGAGGGCCTGGCAGTTAGTTTGGACATGGCGAAGGCCTTTGATCGAGTGTGGCATGGGGCGCTCCTGGCCAAACTTCCATCCTATGGGCTTCCCGAGAATTTATGCAAGTGGATTGCCAGCTTTCTCACTGGGCGCAGCATCAGGGTCGCTGTCGACGGTTTTTGCTCCAACCATATGCCCGTGAACGCTGGTGTTCCCCAAGGCTGCGTGCTGTCCCCTACGCTGTTTCTTTTGCATATCAATGACATGTTAGATGATTCTAGTATTCATTGCTATGCAGATGATAGCACGGTGGACGCTGTTTACTCCGGCCGAGCAAGTCTTTCTCGGGAAAACGCTGAACAGTGCCGAAATAAACTTGTGTCTTCTGTTGAGGCGTCCCTCGACAATGTTTCCTCATGGGGTGAAAGGAACTTAGTTCAGTTTAACCCCCTGAAGACACAAGTTTGCGCGTTAACCACAAAAAAAATCCCATTTATCGTATCACCAGTCTTTCAAAACACTCCCCTTACAGCCGCGCCCAGTATCAGTGTATTGGGCCTTAATGTTTCGAGTGACTGCCAGTATCGCGATCATCTGGAAAGCAAGGCCAAGTTGGCCTCGAAGAAACTGGGGGTCATCAACAGAGCGAGACGGTACTTCACGCCAAAACACCGATTGGCCCTATATAGGGCCCAGGTTCGGCCTCATATGGAGTACTGTTCTCATCTCTGGGCCGGTGCACCCCAGTATCAGCTTGAACCATTTGATCGCATACAACGGAGATCCATTCGAATCATTGGGGACCCAATGATCTGTGAAAGGCTTGACACTTTGGCTTTGCGTAGAGACGTCTCCTCGCTGTGCGTTCTCTACCGCATTTATCATGGGGAGTGTTCTGAAGAACTGTTTGACCTGTTACCTGCCGCCGAATTTTCTAACCGCACAGTACGTCACAAGTTAAAATATCATCCACACCACCTGGATACGTGGCAATCTACTACTGTGCGGTTTCGTAGGAATTTCCTTCCACGCGCCACAGAACTGTGGAATGGCCTACCCGCGGCAGTGTTTCCAGGTCGATATGACATGGGTACCTTCAAAAAGCGCGTCTATCTCCACCTTAAAGGCCGGCAACGCACCTGTAGCTCCTCTGGTGTTGCACGGGGCCGTGGGCGGCGGTAATCACTTACCATCAGGTGACCCGAACGCTCGTTTGCCTTGTCCTTTACCATAAAAAAAAAAAAAAAAATCTAATGTTCTAGATGTTTGTTTTAACGTTTAGGACATTCTGTTTCCCAGTGTAAACGGTTACAAAGAAATGCTGACAATAAAAATATTTCTGAAGTTAAGTTTGCTGGCACTTTAGAAAATAAATTTATAATACCTATTGTTTTAAATCGAATCGTGACTACTTTATACTATGTAGATTTAGGCAGTCGATCTACTCTAATGAGACAATCTGATTTTAGAAATCTACATAAATAAAACCAATAATAAAACCAATCGGTAAAGCTACAGTTCATTTAGAAATTCAATGTTTCAACAAATATTGAAGTTCTTATAGTACAAGATAATTTATTAAAATATCCAGTATTATTAGGTCACAATTTTACAGAGCAAAATGGCATTGTACTTATTAAAAAAATATGTTGTGAAACACGTGGTGAAAAAAATTAAATTAATCATAAGTCAAAATTTAATAGTTGCTACTATATCTTCAGTCCCAATAGGTGAACAAGAAATAAATTTACGTAAATAAATTAAAGTAATGGAGGACAAAAATATAGTAAATATTAATAAGATAGAAGCAACTGTAGAGCAAAATTTTGAAGGAAAATTTGTTGTTGGCGATGTATTGAATTCAGGCGATAAAGTGAAACTTGAAGAATTATTATTTAAATACAGTAGATGTTTTTCATTTGGTTTGTTGGACTTAGGTTTAACTCACTTAACAGAAATGACTATCAACTTAAAAGATTCTTCATCAGTCGTATATAGACCATACAGATTAGCTTACTCGGAGAGGAAAAAGTAAAGGATATGATACAGGAAATGTTAAATTGCGGAATAATTACAGAGCCATCTTCAACTTAAGCGAGTCCAATCCTTTCAGTGAAAAAGAAAACTGGTGATCAGCGATTATGCATTGACTATCGAGCATTAAATACCAAAACTATAAAAGAACAATTCCCTTTACCAAGAATCGAGGGCCAAATTGACAGTTTAGGTGGATATAAATATTTTATTACATTAGATTTGGCCTCGGGCTATTATCAAATACCTATTTCTCCATTATCTCAAGATAAAACTGCGTTTGTAACACCCGACGGTCAATATTAATTCACGCGAATGTCGTTTGGCTTGGCTAATGCACCATCAGTGTTTCAAAAGACAATAAACAAAATGTTGCACGAATCTAAAAATAGCTTTTATGGATGACATAATAATACCAGCAAATAGTGTTAAGGATGGGATGATTAAGTTGGAATTAATTTTAAAATTAACGTTAAAGGCTGGGCTCACTCTGAAACTTTCAAAATGTAGATTTTTGTTTAGTAAAATAGATGAGCTGGGTTTCGAGATTTCGGAAAAAGGAGTTTGCCCGGGTAAAAGTAAAATTGGAGCCGTGGAAAAATTTCAAACACCTACTAACCTACATGAAGTGCGCCAATTTTTAGGCCTCGCTAGTTTTTTTAGAAAATTTGTAAAAGATTTTGCTATTATTGCTAGTCCACTAACCAAACTATTGAAGAAAAATGTTAAATGGGAATCGGGTCCTTCTCAAATAGAGGCGCTTAACAAACTTAAATAAGAGCCAATCAATAGACCAATATTAGTACTATATAATCCGAAAGCTAAAACGCAAGTTCATAATAAAAGCTTCCTCGGGTATTTTAAATAACAGAAAAACAGCTCTTCAGTTCTATCACGTATATATTTGCTTCTTATACACCACTGAATCTTAATATAGAATTGTACTTGTCAAGGCACAAGCAAAGAATGAATCCACACTGCTAATGTAATGCCTTTTATATTTTTAAAATTAGTCAAATCAAAAACTATCTTGACAAGTACAATTATAACATGAAATTGGTGTCATTTGACTTCACAAAATATTATTTAAAAATCAAAAGTCAAAGAGAGAATTATAAAGTTTATCAATAAAATATTAGTCAAACAACTTTACATTATAAAATTACAAACGCTAACAGCTCGGCCTTCCTTTACATTCGGGTCCCCTCGAAAGGAGAAAGAAAAAAAAAAAAAAAATACAACCAAAATTAAATAGATATGTATATAAAACTTAATCTTCTCGGCCATCTTACAATTAATTGTTCCTACAATTACATTAAGACTAAAACAAAACTTAAATATATCTGTTGCACTCATCATTTGACTTATCAGTCTAATGTACACTCAAACTACAATCATATCAATTTCTTAATAACATCAATTTCTTACTCACTAAATTATCCTAGAATCATTGTCATTATCATATTCAATTCAATATCTGTTACACTCCTTAGTTGGCTTATCGGCCTCATGTGTGTACAGACTATGATTTAAACTAAGTGTACTCATCATTTGACTTATCGGTCTCATGTACACTCAGACTACAATCATATCAATTTCTTACTCACTAAATTATCCTAGAATCATTGTCATTATCATATTCAATTCGATATCTGTTACACTCCTTAGTTGGCTTATCGGCCTCATGTGTGTACAGACTATGATTTAAGCTAAGTGTACTCATCATTTGACTTATCGGTCTCATGTACACTCAGACTACAATCATATCAATTTCTTACTCACTAAATTATCCTAGAATCATTATCATTATCATATTCAATTCAATATCTGTTACACTCCTTAGTTGGCTTATCGGCCTCATGTGTGTACAGATTATGATTTAAACTAAGTGTACTCATCATTTGACTTATCGGTCTCATGTACACTCAGACTACAATCATATCAATTCCCTACTTACTAAATTATCCTAGAATCATTATCATTATCATATTCAATTCGATATCTGTTACACTCCTTAGTTGGCTTATCGGCCTCATGTGTGTACAGATTATCATGTAAGCTAGATGCACTCATCATTTGACTTATCGGTCTCATGTGCACCTATGCTTAATCATCATCATTTAACATACGTTTTACTTAACTATTATCGATATCAATTTCGCTAGACTCATTTAACTTTACATTAATACAATAAATAATCAATCTCTTTGCAATTATCTATCCTACCACTACACTACACTTTCCTTACACTATCAATTTCATTATAATCATTGAAACTTGATCATTAATTTCTAAAGTTAATTATTATGGTTAATTTCATTACTTTCACATGAATCAACTATATCAAAAGTGATTTTGATTATAAGACGTCCAAGGGAACATTTTATTAACCGAAAATATTCCTTTATATTTTCTATTATTTTTTTTCTAGTAATTTGGGGTATCCTCTACAATATATCTATCATTTTCTAAAACTTTTTTAATTCTGTACGGTCCTTGAAATTTCGCTACAAGTTTTTTTTTTGATTTGCCATTTTTATTATTAATATCGCGTTGAACCCTAACTAAGTCGCCTACGTTTTTGATTAAATCTATTTATTCCCATGTTTGTTTAATAATGAACTTACTATACCAACGCTTTTAGTACGTAATCATGTACCAAACAGTACTTCTGAAGGTTTTTATAACTGTCGTATTTAACCCCAACTGAATATCTTCTAAATGGTTATCCCATTTGTTTTCTTGATAATTATGATTTTTTTTATAGCCAATGACACTAAAATCGTGCGATTATAGCGCTCTACTTGCCCATTTGCTCGGGGTATAGCAACTGCATTTAATACATGACGGATCCCATGTTTTACAATAAAGTCTTTAAAGCTTTTACTCGTGAACGACGTACTTCTATTACTTATTATACGAAAAGGAACTCCAAATAAACTAAAATATTGATTTAGTAATTGTAAAGTTGTTTTAGTATTTTTAACAGCATTAATAGTAATATATTTAGTATAAGCGTCTATCATAACTAATATATAGGAGTTTCTTAATTTGCTTTTAACAAAGGGTCCAATATGGTCTATATGAATGGTGTGAAAAGGTTCATCAACTTTTGGAATAGTGTGGAGCATACCCTGCTTTTTCCAGTGGGGGTCTTGTGATAACTACATTCAAGACAAGATTGAACATACTTTTTTTACGAATTTTCTCATTTTAGCAAAACAATATAAGGATTTTAGTTTTTCTAAAGTTTTATCAACTCCAATATGTCCTAAATCATCACGATTTTTCTTCAATAATTGCCAGCTAACACCTTTTGGAACTACACATTTCAATTCATTATCAACAACTCTATATACTTTTACATTTTTAATTTTAAAATTTTTGTAAATATCAATTGCTTTTTCTATTTCACTGTCTTCTAATATACGTTTTATATTTAAAATCTCGTCATCTGTCTTTTGCATTGTTGTTAGCCAATTCTGTTTCTACTGACAAAATATATAATATGTTCTACGTTCCACTACATACATTACTATGTTCCTATGTTCTACTACATTACTATGTTCCTGTAATAAAATTTCCGCTATACCTTTACTGCAAGCGTCCGTATGAACTTGCGTTTTAGCTTTCGGATTATATAGTGCTAATATTGGTCTATTGATCAACTCTTTTTTTTTTTAAGTTTGTTAAGCGCCTCTATCTGACAAGGACCCCATTCACATTTAACATTTTTCTTCAATAGTTTGGTTAGTGGACTAGCAATAATAGCAAAATCTTTTACAAATTTTCTAAAAAAAACTAGCGAGGCCTAAAAATTGGGGCACTTCATGTAGGTTAGTAGGTGTTTGAATTTTTTTTACACGGCTTCAATTTTACTTTTACCCGGACAAACTCCTTTTTTCCGAAATCTCGAAACCCAGCTAATCTATTTTACTAAACAAAAATCTACATTTTGAAAGTTTCAGAGTGAGCCCAGCCTTTAACGTTAATTTTAAAAATTAATTCCAACTTAATCATCCCATACTTAACATTTGCTGGTATTATTATGTCATCCATAAAAGCGTAAGCAATATTTTTAGATTCGTGCAACATTGTGTTTATTGTCTTTTGAAACACTGATGATGCATTAGCCAAGCCAAACGGCATTCGCGAGAATTAATATTGAGCGTCGGGTGTCACAAACGCAGTTTTATCTTGAGATAATGGAGAAATAGGTATTTGATAATAACCCGAGGCCAAATCTTATGTAATAAAATATTTATATCCACCTAAACTGTCAATTTGGCCCTCGATTCTTGGTAAAGGGAAGTTCTTTTACAGTTTTGGCATTTAATGATCGATAGTCAATGCATAATCACTGATCAATAGTTTTCTTTGTCACTAAAAGGATTAGACTCGCGTAAGCTGAAGATGACTCTGTAATAATTCGGCAATTTAACATTTCCTGTATCATATCCTTTACTTTTTCCTTCTCCGAGTAAACTAATCTGTATGGTCTATATACGACTGGTGAAGAATCTTTTAAGTCCAACAAACTAAATGAAAAACATCTACTGTATTTAAATAATAATTCTTCAAGTTTCATTTTATCGCCTGAATTCCCTACATCGCCAACAACACATTTTCCTTCAAAATTTTGCTCTACGGTTGCTTCTATCTTATTAATATTTACTATATTTTTGTCCTCCATTACTTAAATTTATTTACGTAAATCTATTTCTTGTTCACTTACGTTTAATATAATTACACAACCTATTCCTTTGTTAATTGTATATATTCCAGGTAATACATAATATTTCAAATATTTTGTTACTCTTATAGACTCTTTTACACGACTATATTTTTTCCGGTTTCTATTGGGACTGAAGATATAGTATCAAATATTAAATTTTGACTTATGATTAATTTAATTTTTTCACCACGTGTTTCACAACATATTTTTTTTTTGTGTAAAATTAATTCTTTATCCGTTTTAATAAGTACAATGCCATTTTGCTCTGTAAAATTGTGACCTAATAATACTGTATATTTTAATAAATTATCTTGTACTATAAGAACTTCAATATTTGTTGAAACATTTTGAATTTCTAAATGAACTGTAGCTTTACCGATTGGTTTTATTAAGTAATTATCAAAACCTTTTAGCGAAATGTCATGTACCGGTTCATATTTTATATGTATATTTCTAAAATCAGATTGTCTCATTAGAGTAGATCGACTGCCTAAATCTACATAGTATAAAGTAGTCACGTTTCGATTTAAAACAATAGGTATTATAAATTTATTTTCTAAAGTGCCAGCAAACTTAACTTCAGAAATATTTTTATTGTCAGCATTTCTTTGTAACCGTTTACACTGGGAAACAATGTTCTAAACGTTAACAACAGTACAAGTTTTTAATGATTTTAAACATTTAAAACTAGGATGTACTTCTTCACCGCAATTAAAACACTTAATTGGAGATGATCGCGGTGTATTACTGTTATACGCAAAACTTTTACGCATACCAATTTTTTTCCGACTCGTAGGCTACGGTCCTCTAAAGCAGAGATAATACAATTAATAGCCTTTTTACCGTATATTTCACATCTATTTAATAAATTTACTTTATGATAAAAATATGTTTTAAGGGTTCATTATATCTAGGTTTACGATAAAGCATTTCATGTAAAAGCTGCACATAGTTTTGGATAGTTGGAAAAGTTTTGCTTAATTTTTCGTAAAATTAACTGAAGGAAGTCTCTCATACAATAATTTACCAACTCACATAAGTTTAGGCAATGTATAATGGAGTAATTTAGTTTTGACCATTTATATAACTTTGAACATTCCTCTACTTTCGTTAAGCAAATATCTATAGTTTGTTCTTTATTTGCCGGGTCAAATTTGGGTATCGCGTTAGAAATCATTGAAAAATGATTTTGGTTTTGGGACGATGTAGATGGTATTGCTTTAAGTAGGTTAATTACTTATCGCGTTTTAAACGTAGGTACTTCTTTATCATCGTTAACATTATTTCGTAACGAACGGGGTCTATCTTCTATTCCACAATCACTATCAGAATTAGAAGATTCACTCACCAGTATTCTTCTTCGTCGCTTGGGACTGCGACGTTGCCCTAATCAATGTTGATAACTGGAATCTGCACGAGAAGATAACCTCGAAGTTCGATGATCCGATTTGGATAAACATCTGCTAGATGAGCGCGAACTCAGCTCACGACCCAAGACTGGCCTACGTTCATGTTTGCGTCTTCTTACACCTTGATGGTGATTTCCATTTACATTCATGACTCAAATCTGAAACTTACACCCAGTTGTATTAGTTTACGGACTAAAAAATAAAAAAAAAACTAAATATATAACAAATATTCATACCTTTGTATATAGGTATCGTAATGCAAACTATTATTTTAAACAATACAAAAATAATAAAAAAATAAAAAATATTTTATACTGGCCTTAATATATCCTTTTGACGTGTTAACGTGGAAATACTCGCCACTTCTGAACTAAAAGCTTCCTCGGGTATTTTAAATAACAGAAAAACAGCTCTTCAGTTCTATCACGTATATATTTGCTTCTTATACACCACTGAATCTTAATATAGAATTGTACTTGTCAAGGCACAAGCAAAGAATGAATCCACACTGCTAATGTAATGCCTTTTATATTTTTAAAATTAGTCAAATCAAAAACTATCTTGACAAGTACAATTATAACATGAAATTGGTGTCATTTGACTTCACAAAATATTATTTAAAAATCAAAAGTCAAAGAGAGAATTATAAAGTTTATCAATAAAATATTAGTCAAACAACTTTACATTATAAAATTACAAACGCTAACAATACGGACGCTTGCAGTAAAGGTATAGCGGAAATTTTATTACAGGATCATAGTAATGTAGTAGAACATAGGAACATAGTAATGTATGTAGTGGAACGTAGAACATATTATATATTTTGTCAGTAGAAACAGAAGATTGGCTAACAACAATGCAAAAGACAGATGACGAGATTTTAAATATAAAACGTATATTAGAAGACAGTCAAATAGAAAAAGCAATTGATATTTACAAAAATTTTAAAAATAAAAATGGAAAAGTATATAGAGTTGCTGATAATGAATTGAAATGTGTAGTTCCAAAAGGTGTTAGATAGCAATTATTGAAGAAAAATCGTGATGATTTAGGACATTTTGGAGTCGATAAAACTTTAGAAAAACTAAAACCCTTATATTGTTTTGCTAAAATGAGAAAATTCGTAAAAAGTATGTTCAATCTTGTCTTGAATGTAGTTATCACAAGACCCCCACTGGAAAAAGCAGGGTATGCTCCACACTATTCCAAAAGTTGATGAACCTTTTCACACCATTCATATAGACCATATTGGACCCTTTGTTAAAAGCAAATTAAGAAACTCCTATATATTAGTTATAATAGACGCTTATACTAAATATATTACTATTAATGCTGTTAAAAATACTAAAACTAAAACAACTTTAAAATTACTAGATCAATATTTTAGTTCATTTGGAGTTCCTTTTCGTATAATAAGTAATAGAGGTACGTCGTTCACGAGTAAAAGCTTTAAAGAATTTATTGTAAAACATAGGATCCGTCATGTATTAAATGCAGTTGCTACACCCCGAGCAAATGGGCAAGTAGAGCGCTATAATCGCACGATTTTAGAGTCATTGGCTAAAAAAATCATAATTATCAAGAAAACGAATGGGATAACCATTTAGAAGATATTCAGTTGGGGTTAAATACGACAGTTAATAAAACCTTCAGAAGTACTGTTTGGTTCACAATTACGTACTAAAAGCGATGATATAGTAAGTTCATTATTAGACAAACATGGGAATAAATAGATTTAATCAAAAACGTAGGAAGGCTAATAATTATAAAGTAGGCGACTTAGTTAGGGTTCAACGCGATATTAATAATAAAAATGGCAAATCAAAAAAACTTGTAGCGAAATTTCAAGGACCGTATAGAATTAAAAAAGTTTTAGAAAATGATAGATATATTGTAAGAGGATACCCCAATTACTAGAAAAAAAAAATAGAAAATATAAAGGAGTACTTACGGTAAATAAAATGTTCCCTTGGATGTCTTATAATCAAAATCACTTTTGATATAGTTGATTCATGTGAAAGTAATGAAATTAACCATAATAACGAAATAATCCAGCAACTTTCGAAATTAATGATAAAGTTTCAATGATTATAATGAAATTGATAGTGTAAGGAAAATTTGTAGTATTTTTAGTAGTAGGATAGATAATTGCAAAGAGATTGATTATTTATTGTATTAATGTTAAGTTAAATGAGTCTAGCGAAATTGATAACGATAATAGTTAATTAAGACATGTTTAAATGATGATGATTAAGTATAGGTGCACATGAGACCGATAAGTCAAATGATGAGTGCATCTAGCTTACATGATAATCTGTACACACATGAGGCCGATAAGCCAACTTCAATTCTAGGATAATTTAGTAAGTAAGAAATTGATGTTATTAAGAAATTGATATGATTGTAGTAAAAGAACATGAGTGCCTTTTTTTTTCTGATGGACTTACTGCTGTTGACCTGGAATGGTCTTAACAGCGTCACCGGACTGGGAGGGGCGAGTGTAGCTCGCCCCTGAAGAAGAAGTTACGAGCAATGAAGGGCGCTCGTGCAGTGTTAGCGATCGCAGGGGAGTACCCCGCGTGCGCTTATCATGGGGGATTTCGGCCGTCGGGCCCCGCCGCGCCGAGGCGCGGGCGTGCCGTGAGATATGACTGGCCTCGCCGCCTCTTACGGCGGCGGAGAGTGGGACGTGGGACTGAGGAGTGAATCCTCCCTACGTAATGGGCGTTTGCGGTGGTTATTGGGTCGTCGGGGTCCAGCAGGATGCTTCGAGGGCGTCGAAGACGTGGGTGCTGGTGAGGAGCGTAGTTACACGCTTCGACAATCAGTGGGTTGGAATGGGAATCTGCACGCTCGTAGTAGCGCTTGGCCAGGCGCTTGCAGAATTCCTTGAGCGATTCTAGCTCGAAGTCTTTGTGTAGGTCAACGTTGCGTACGAACCATGGGCATCCGGATGCCATTCGAAGGAATTTATTTTGAACCCTCTGAAGGAGGTCTATCTCGGTGTGTGCGAACACGACACAAGCATAGGTCATGACGGGACGGATGCAAGTTTTGTACAATGTCAGCTTGTTACGAAGTGACATTTTACTCCGCTTGCAGATGAGCGGATACAGCCTGTTCATGACGTATGTGGCTTTGTTCCTGACATACGTGATGTGCGGCCGGAAAGAGAGTTTCGAATCTAGTACGACGCCTAGGTATTTGACCTTGGATTTCCAGGGAATCGGTTTGCCTTGTAGGAAGATAGTCGAGACGGTCTCGTAGCGCTTACGCGGAAAGAGGACGGCTACGCTTTTCTCCGGGTTAACCTCAAACCGCCACTTGCTGAAACAGACGCCTAGGGCGTCGGCAGCTTGTTGCAGTCTTTCGGCTAGGATCCAAGCGGAGCGATAACACATCTTTTTTTGTGGGTAGGAGTGAAAGTGACAACACCTGTTCAAATCAGCTGATCTATTTTATTCAATAATAAATTTAATAATAAGTTTTATTTTATAAAGAAATGCTTATGTGATAACATTACCCACCAAGAATAATCCTATATAAATTCACTATTTCACTTCAAAAATCTTTGTTTTTGTGAACATGGAATCAATCAAGGAGTCAATGACTGCACTTAATGACTTATTTACAACTAAAATGAGTGAGTTCCAGCACAATTTGCACAAGACAGCTTCTCCAGTCTCTACAACATCCTTGGCAGCAGAATTTAATCAATTTAAAAGCCTCATTCTTTCTCTCATGAACACCTTGCAGCGTCAAGTAGAATTTCTTGCATTAGAATTAGATAGGCAAGAGATGAGAAGTAGGCGTAAAATTGTGTTATTTCATGGTGTGCCAGAACAAAAGTCTGAAGACATAAAAACTAACATCACTGGGCTAATAGGAAAATATTTAGTGTTGCCTAATTTTTCTTCATCTAGCATAAGGACTTCATATCGGCTGGGTAGATCCTCTGACAAGGCCAGACCTATAGTGGTTAAGTTTACTGATGTGTCAACACGAGACATGGTGTGGTTTGCAAAGGGTAAACTAAAGGGCAGTGGTATCACCCAGTCTGAATTCCTTACGAAAGACCGACATGATGCCTTTCTCGAGGCAAGGCACCGATTTGGGGTTGGCAAATGTTGGTCTCGAAATGGATGGATCCATATTATAGGACCGGATGGGTCCCGACATCAGGTTGAAACGAAAGCTGAAGTAATTTCTCTTTCGTCTATAAATAGTAAGTCTCCAGTAAACCAAAACACTAATACTAAAGTATCCGATAAAGCTATAGTTCCTCGGGCCAAAAGATTGGTAAAAAAATAAGTGATATCTTGCAGTTTGGTTAGTTTTTGTGTACGGTGGTATTTAGTTTAATATTTCATGTCAGCTTGGCCTCTTGTGTTATTAACTTATGCTGTTTTTGTTGTTTTTCCTTGTCTCAAGTTAAGAAGAAGAATACTAAATAATATCTCTGTTTTATTTTCATTACAAAAAATTACTGATTATTAAATAAAATCTTTGTTTACTTAAAAGTAATGGTTGCCTTTTTCACGTAATTGCTTATTTGTCATTATCATTTGTCAAAGACTATGACCGGAATATGTAGCACAGATAAATTATGACAAATATGTAGTTTGGATTCTTGTATCACAGAATATTGATTCTTTATTTTGTTGCTAATAATGTTTTGGTTTTTTTTAATTATCATTATATATATATATATATATATATATATATTTTTTAGTAAGTGAATTTATATATTTCTTTAGTGTATTATATTTTGCTGACAGGTTACTTTTGTTTTTTTGTTTAATTCTCATTATGTCTATATGTATCATGTTTTACAATATTGTTGTTTTTAACACTCATTTAAAACTATTTACGTTTTTTTTTTTTTCTTTTTTTGTAATATTACAGATATCCTATTATTATTATTAACTGATTTTTTTATATATATATTTTTTATTGTTAATTAAGTTTTGTATTCTTTTTTTTATGTCTGCAACTATGTATTTCTTGTGTGTTTATATATTTCTTGTGTGTTTATTTTTGTTTTAAAAGTGATTTTTTTTAATTGTAGATTTCTTTCTTGCAACTGGCGGGTTTGTTGTATTTAACCTTATTTTTTTTATTATTATTATTATTTTTTTTTATCTTTCTTATTTTATATTTTTTTATTTATTTTATTTTTATTGTATTATATTATCCTATTTTATTATTTTATTATATTATTCTATTTGTATTATTTTATTTTATTCATATTTAATTATTCTACATACAAAATGACTTCTCACGATACTAGTAATAATTCCTTTCATTCCTTATCTTCAATTTCCGAAGGCACTGACAGCAACGAAAGTTTCCATAGCATCCCACCACTTGATGAAATTGTTAATTCATATTTCTCGGATGTCCCGAAAAATTTTAACGTAATTCATATTAACGCTCAGAGTATTCCAGCACATTATCCTGATTTTTTATCATCTTTCACTAGTAAAAACATACATGCAATTTTAGTATCTGAATCATGGCTAAAACCATGCTTACAGTCCACTTCCTACTCACTGCCGGGATTTCATTTGATTAGAAATGATCGTATTGGACGAGTTGGTGGAGGTGTAGCAATTTACCTGCGTGCTCATATACCTTATTCAATTTTGAATACATCACAAACAATGAGTAGCGCGCATGCTGAGCACCTATTTATTGAAGTAAACTTAAGACATACAAAACTTCTACTTGGGGTCTTTTACAGTCCAAATCTTACTGTCGATTACTTCTCGTCATTTGAAGTCCTGGTGGATCAATTTATGCCTTCTTATGAGCATACTTTGATAATGGGAGATTTTAATACCTGTCTTCTTAAAAGCGATTATAGAGCGTGTCGTTTGCAAAGTTTAATAAATGCTGCTAATTAAAATATTTTACCTTCAGCCCCAACTCATCACTTTCCACATAGTAATCCTTCTCTTCTTGATTTAATTATAGTATCTTCCAAAGATCATGTTATGAGGCATGGCCAGCGTCCTGCGCTATCGTTCTCCTATCATGATCTTCTTTATATTTCGTACAAAGTTAAGCCCCCCAAAGCAAAATCAAGGATTCTTCTCCAGCGTAATTTTGGAGGTATGGATTTGGAGCGCTTATACGAAGATGCCAATAAAATCGACTGGTCTGTAATAGATGATGCACATACAGTTGATGAAAAAGTAGATATTTTTAACTCTTTTCTACTAAAACTCTACGATACCCATGCACCAGTCCGACCAGTCCGGATGAAGCATCTCCCTGCACCTTGGCTTACTGCAGACATTAAAAAACTTCAATTAAAAAAGAACCGAGCCAAATCTAAATATGTTTCTGATGCAAGTGACAGCAATAGAGAGAAATTTGTGAGGGCTCGTAATCGTTGCAATAGGGTTTGTAGAGATAGTCAACGACGCCATATCTATAAGTCAATAATTGATGAAGATGATCCAGCTAAAGTCTGGAATTTTCTCAAAACCCTTGGAGTCGGGAAAGCAAAACATAATGCTACTCAGAATTCTCTAATAAACATTTCACTTCTTTCAGTGCAATTGATAGTACAAATAAATTAAAAACATTAAATTATATTTCCACTTTACCCACTCCTGAGGTTTCTCCCTTTAAATTTAATCAATTCACTGAATGTGATGTTAAGAGAAACATTATAGCTGTTAAGTCGAATGCAGTCGGTGCTGACAGCGTTAGTCGTAAAATGATCATTCCTATAATAGACCTGTTAACTCCTGTAATCACAACCATTTTGAACCACTCATTACTACAAGGCGATTTCCCTTCCACTTGGAAAAAAACCCAAAGGATCCCACTACCTAAGAAACCTAATCCGTCTTCTTATTCTGATTATCGTCCTATTTCCATTCTTCCTTTGTTATCAAAAGTGCTAGAACGTCTCGTTCACAATCAATATGTATTTATTTGTATGTATGTATGTATGTATGTATGTATGTATGTATGTATGTCTGTATGTATGTATGTATGTATATATGTATGTATTTGTATGTATATGTATTTATATTTGTATGTATGTACTTTTATGTTTGTTTATTATTATGATTATTTTTTTTTTTTTTTTCTTGCTTTTTACTATGTTAATTAAGTAATACTTTTTGCGCCTGACTGTATCTTTTACATAAAGTCCTGCACTTTTAATGGTTGCCTGTAAGAGATCACTTGTAGTGATAAGGCCGCCATTGCACATGTTAATTTAAGTATTTTATGTAAATTGTGTTGTTCCTATTTTTTCATGTGCAATAAAGTATTATTATTATTATTATTATTATTATCAATTGAGCACATTCCTTTCAAAGCATAATCTGTTAAATCCACTACAATCCGGCTTTCGCCATGGTCATAGTACGACTACTGCTTTAGTCAAGATCACCGATGATATCAGACAAGGTATGGATGATCAAAAGATTACGGTGCTGACTTTGCTAGACTTTAGTAACGCCTTCAACACTGTTGATTTTGACATACTACTTGCTGTACTGCGCTCTCTTAACATATCTCCTGAGGTGGTTGATTGGTTTCATTCTTACTTGTACGGACGCCAACAGTGCATTCGAATAGAAGATTCCTATTCTGAATGGTCCTTAACCAGTACTGGCGTCCCTCAAGGTGGCGTGTTGTCTCCTCTTTTATTTTCAATTTTTATTAATTCTATATGTCCTAAAATTTCTTCTCTCTACCACCTGTATGCTGATGATTTACAAATTTACGCACAAGGAACTCTCACTGAACTGCCTGGTACTATTGCAAGAATAAACAACGACCTTACGCAAGTTTCTATTTGGAGTAAATGTTTTGGACTGACGGTAAATCCTTTTAAAAGTCAATCTATTTTGATCGGCAGTCCTAGATTATTGAAAAAAATTGATAACTCACAGATTGCACCTTTAATAATCGATGGGGTTACTATTCCATATAGCGAGACTGTAAAGAACCTAGGTATAGTTATAGACCAACATCTGTCTTGGGAAACACAAGTAGGAGAGGTAAGTAGAAAGGTTTATGCTGCCTCTGCGTCTTTGCGAAGGCTGCGCAATTTCCTACCAATACCGACCAAAATTGCGCTGGCAAACTCTCTCCTATTACCAATTCTTGATTATGCGGATGTATGTTATCTTGATCTTAAAGAGGAGCATTAAATAAACTTGAGCGACTCCAAAATCTTTGCATCAGGTTCATATTTGGTATACGTAAATATGATCACATTTCCGAGTTTCGAAATAAGCTTAAGTGGCTCCCTATCCGCCTTCGCAGGAATACTCATATACTTCATCTTCTCTATTCTGTGCTGTTTAGTCCTTTTACTCCTCCTTACTTGAAGAAACTCCTTACTTGAGGCCGGCCGTGGCGCAGTGGCACGAAGTGTGACTGTAAAACCGACTGGTTGTGGGTTCGATCCCCACTCGAGGAGATGAAATATTTACTTAAATTTATATTTCCATTTCTTCGCTCTGGTCTCAAGGCAAAGCGCGGCGTTGAGTTCTGCCACTCAACACGCAATGCCTCCAAAAAATTCGGCAGAAAGTGGGGAACGGAGTGTCTTAACACTAGGTTCCCTCTGCCTACCCTGCTGTGTGCGGGATATAGCGTGAAGCTAATAATAATAATAATAATAATAATAATACTTGAAGAAACAGTTTATGTTTCTTCATGACACTCATCTACGTTCTCTACGCTCCGACAACAATCTTTTACTAGAAATTCCTCTTCACTCTTCCTCCTTTTTCTCCAATTCTTTTACTATTAAAGCTGCTCGTCTTTGGAATTGCTTACCTATCGACATCGGACGTGCTAAAAGCCTCTATGTTTTTAAGAAAATGCTCAAAAGTCATTACTTAAATATATAACATTATTTCCTCACTAAATTGATACATTTTGTTTTATTTATATAGTATTATTATTATTATTATTATTATTTTATATAAATTATGTTTTATGTTGTGGCGATCGTTCTCCACACTTTATTGATTTATTTTTCTTTATTAATTTTATATATGCGGACGAAATCCAGGTGCGCGCGCCTAGCGAGCTATACGGCTACGCTTGACCGTACAAGCGACAGCCGATCCTTTGTTCTCGCGGAACCGGTTACCGACGCGATCGGCGGCCGCGCCGCCGTCGGGAGCTCACTTGCCGAGCTGCGAAGAGTCAGTATTTTTCTGATTACTCGCGACAACCGCACGCTTGATTTCTTTCCGTGACTATTTATAATTACCATCCTATCGCTATTAATCCTTCCGTAATCTTACCTTCTGTACTTTCTTATTATTCTTACTTGCTTTCTTGTGCTTTCTTATTATTCTTACTTGTTTTCTTGTGCTTTCCTTTTTTATAATATATTCGTTATAAAACTACACGTTTTATATTATTTATTCCCTTTGTCTTATTTAGTGTAGCGTAGATTTTCCTTGTCCTATACGCTCCTTATTGGTGACCCGCGTTAAGAGTACGTGTGAAGGTTACGTGAAGGGCAGAAATAACGGACAACTAGATGTCGCGCGACGGTAAACCCGAACCGGAAGAGTCCGTGTGCCGAGTGGGCATGAAGATGCCGCCATTTTGGCCTAAAGAGCCAGCGCTCTGGTTTGCCCAAGTCGAAGGCCAATTTTTTATCAGCAGGATTACGTCAGACATCACCAAATTTTACTATGTCATCGCACAACTAGAGCACCAGTACGCCGCCGAGGTGAAAGATATTATAGTTAACCCGCCTGCTGATAACAAATATCAAAAACTGAAACTGGAACTTATTAAGAGACTGTCGGAGTCACAAGATGCACGGATCAAGCAGTTAGTGACGAGAGAGGAATTGGGTGACCGGAAGCCGTCGCAGTATTTACGGTGCCTGGAAGAACTTGCAGACGGGGCTGTTTCCGAGAGTTTTCTACGATCTATATGGGCGAGTCGTCTACCCACTAACATCCAGACAGTGATTGCGACGCAAATGAATACGACCTTGAAGGATGTTGCTGAGCTGGCAGATAGAGTGTACGACATTGCACCACCCGTTCCTGTCGTGGCTAGCGTGCAGCCGAGTACAAGTACTGGAAGCGGGATCGATGACATCGCGAGGCGGATGGAGGAACTTACATGTGAGGTAGCGTTACTCCGATCACAGGTACGTGCTCGTTCGCTTTCACGAGATAAAGGTAGACGGGATCGTAGTAGATCACGTCATAGGCCGCACAGTAGCAACGGTCAGTGTTGGTACCATACCCGTTTCCGTGACCGCGCCTTTCAATGCATCCCGCCGTGCACGTTCAAGACTACGAGTTCGTCGGCGGGAAATGCAAGCGGCAGCCGGAAGTAGCGGCTAGCGACTGCCATACGAAACCAGGCCGCCTTTTTGTTGTTGATCGTGTAACAAAACTGTCTTTTCTGATTGATACAGGTTCAGATCTGTGCGTCTATCCACGGTCTGCCCTCACTCAACCACGTGCAAAAACAGATTATACGCTATACGCAGCCAACGGTTCGCCAATACCTACCTACGGTTGGATCCATCTCCAGCTGGACATCGGACTGCGGCGTGCTTACACCTGGAGATTTGTGGTAGCTGAGGTGTCGAAACCTATTATTGGTGCCGATTTCCTCAAATTTTATAATTTACTGGTAGATTTACGAAACCATTGCCTGCTTGACGGTCTCACTTCACTCTCCACATCAGCTAGATTAGCAGGAAAAGCTGCGGAACACATCGCTTCGGTAAAAGCAGTCTGCGGAGACAGTGAGTACCATGACTTATTACGTAAGTACCCACAGATTACTATGCCAGCAGGTACTCAGCGAGTGGTGAAGCATGACACGCTACATTATATCAGGACAAAGTCTGGACCACCTGTGTCATGTCACCCTCGCCGCTTACCACCAGACCGACAGAAAATTGCCCTGAAGGAGTTTGAGGACATGATGGCGAATGGAACCGCGCGGCGTTCGGAGAGCCCATGGTCGTCACCTCTGCACCTGGTACCGAAGAAGGATAATGGATGGAGACCATGCGGAGACTACCGCGCTTTGAATTCTCGGACAATCCCTGACAAATATCCCGTCAGGCACATTCAAGATTTCACTCATCAACTGGCAGGTAGTTCCATATTTACAAAAATTGACCTGGTGAAAGCTTATAATCAGATACCAATTAATCCTGAGGATATATGCAAAACGGCAATCGCGACACCGTTCGGTTTGTTTGAATTTCCGTTCATGACGTTCGGGTTGCGAAACGCTGCTCAGACCTTTCAGCGATTCATAGACGAGGTGCTGAGAGGTCTACCTTTTTGCTATGCGTTCATTGACGATATCTTGGTATATTCGGCGACGAGAGCAGAGCACCTAGAACATCTCCAGCAGTTATTTCAGCGGTTGTCAGAATACGGTATACTGATCAATACCGGTAAGTGTGAGTTTGGTAAGCACACCATCACGTTTTTAGGACATGTGGTTACAGCAGAAGGCATCCACCCACTTCCAGATAAAATCCAAGCGCTTCAAGAGTTTCCAACCCCGAAAACGGTAAGAGAACTAAGGCGATTTCTGGGTATGTTTAACTTTTACCGTCGTTTTGTACCAGTTGCAGCTAGGGTTCAGGCGCCACTGAACGTTCTGTTGGCAGGGCCAAAGACAAAGCCATCGCAGAGCATAACCTTCACGCAAGAGCAGTCAGAAGCTTTCGATGCGTGTAAGACCAGTCTTGCGGATGCCGTCATGTTAGCACACCCTGAGGCTGACGCAGAGTTGGCTGTTTACACTGACGCTTCGGATAATGCAATCGGCGCAGCGCTCCAGCAGCGTGTAAGCAACACCTGGAAGCCCTTAGCTTTCTTTTCGAGACGCCTGACTGCAGCGCAAAAGAAGTACAGTCCCTACGACCGCGAGCTGCTGGCTATCTTTGAAGCCATTAGGCATTTCAGGCATATGGTAGAAGCCAGACCCTTCGTGGTCTACACCGACCACAAGCCGCTGACGTTTGTGTTTGACCATAATAGAGAGAAGTGTTCGCCCCGCCAGTTCAGGTACCTGGATTATATTTCCCAATTCACCACAGATATACGGTATGTAAAAGGGAACGATAACGTGGTGGCTGACGCATTTTCGAGGATCGAAGCTACGAGTACTGCAGTACCCATAAACCTGCAAGACCTAGCGCGATCTCAGGAGGACGATCCAGAGCTACAGGATCTTCTTGAGAACAAGGTGACGGCGTTAAAGCTGGAGAAGGTCAAAGATCCAATTTTGCAAACCGTCATTATATGTGACGTCTCCAAAAATCCCCGGCCTTACCTGACGGCTTCATTTAGGAAACCTGCATTTGTTGCGCTGCATAATTTGAGTCACCCGGGTGTCAAGGCGACAATCAAATTAGTAACAGAACGTTTTGTGTGGCATGGGGTAAAAAAAGATTGCAAAAACTGGACGAGAGAATGCACTGCCTGCCAGAGAAGCAAAGTCTCTCGTCATACCCACTCTCCACCTTCTTATTTCCCTGTTCCATCTCAAAGATTTTCCCATATTCACCTGGACCTGGTTGGTCCGTTACCTTATTCTTCTGGTTACAGGTACTGCCTCACGGTCATTGATAGATATACGCGATGGCCTGAGGCGTATCCACTTGCTGACATCACCGCCGAGACCTGTGCCCGCGCTCTTGTTGCTGGCTGGGTTTCTCGGTTCGGGTGCCCCCAGAGGATAACAACAGACAGGGGCCGCCAGTTCGAGTGCGAGCTCTTTCGCACTCTGACAGCGGTGCTAGGGGTGCAGCACCGCCCCACTACAGCTTACCATCCTGCCTGCAATGGCATGGTGGAACGTCTCCACCGACAAATGAAGGCGGCCATAATGTGCCACTCAACTTCATCCTGGACAGAGGTTCTGCCTCTGGTGCTGCTGGGCATCCGCAGCGCCTGGAAAGACGATGTAAAAGCGTCGGCGGCGGAACTCGTCTACGGAGAGCCTCTTCGCCTTCCTGGTGAATTTTTCGTTCCCACTTCCGAAGCCGACCACGATGCTACGGATTTCGCCGCACGTCTACGAGTTCATATGGCTAGACTTACACCAAAACCTGCCAGCTGTCACGAAAAAAGGACCTTTTATATTCCGCAGGACCTGGCAACAGCAAAGTATGTTTTCCTTCGTCAAGATGCTGTTAGGCGGTCGCTTGAGCCTCCATATACAGGCCCCTACAAAGTGTTGGAACGCTCGGCGAAGACGGTCAGGCTAGCTTTGCGAGGCAGAGACGTCACAGTGTCCATCGATCGGGTGAAACCTGCCTACCTTGCCGCAGACAGCTCTGTAGATGAACCAAGCAAGTTTTATATTACTTCGCATGGACGAGACGGCATTAGAGCAAAACCAGAATCATCACCACCGGATGACATCAGCGGAAAGAAGACGCGTTCCGGTAGAGTAGTGCGTTTCCCGGACTACTATCGACCTTAGCGAGCTTCGGTCTCAGGGGGGGTGTAGTGTGGCGATCGTTCTCCACACGATTTATTTTTCTTTATTAATTTTATATATGCGGACGAAATCCAGGTGCGCGCGCCTAGCGAGCTATACGGCTACGCTTGACCGTACAAGCGACAGCCGATCCTTTGTTCTCGCGGAACCGGTTACCGACGCGATCGGCGGCCGCGCCGCCGTCGGGAGCTCACTTGCCGAGCTGCGAAGAGTCAGTATTTTTCTGATTACTCGCGACAACCGCACGCTTGATTTCTTTCCGTGACTATTTATAATTACCATCCTATCGCTATTAATCCTTCCGTAATCTTACCTTCTGTACTTTCTTATTATTCTTACTTGCTTTCTTGTGCTTTCTTATTATTCTTACTTGTTTTCTTGTGCTTTCCTTTTTTATAATATATTCGTTATAAAACTACACGTTTTATATTATTTATTCCCTTTGTCTTATTTAGTGTAGCGTAGATTTTCCTTGTCCTATACGCTCCTTAATGTGTATATTTAGTATATATAAATATATATTTATGTGAATATTTATGTGTATGTATAACATTTATATATATATAATAATATATAATATTTATTTGTCTTAATAGATATATATATACCTATTTATATGTATTTATGTATATTGTATATATATATATATATATATATATATATATATATATATATATATATATATATATATATATATATATATATACAATATATATATATATATATATATATTAAAAATTATTATGTATGCACCGCCCACTTGTTTTTGTACAACTCCAAGTTCCAAAGGTTGCCTGGAAGAGATCGCTTTAAGCGATAAGGTCGCCTTGTTGTACTTTTTTATTATTATTATTATGTTTGTAAGTTGTTTTCCTTCTTTTAAATGAGCAATAAAGTATATGTTAGGTTTTGTAAAAAAGAGGGTTGTTGATAAATAAATAATGGTATAAAATCGACCAGTGTTAGGTCTTGTATAAAAAGGAGGGTAGTTAATAAATAGATAATTTATAAAAGCTGTACATATCGTATTGGGGGACACTCTTTCCCGGGACAGCATCGAGGCTAGATTAAGTACTACTGGTGATGGAATAAAGTGGAGGAGTTTATAAGATACAAGTGAGTGTTATTTTATTGTTTTATTTTATATCAGAAGTGGGATGTAACTCTGTAAAAATATTTTCATATATTTTTTCTATACTTTGAGTTTGACTTGCATTTTATACTAGCTGCAAATATAATCGTGATTCGTGAAACATTTGGTCAGGGCCACTCTCTGACAATGTGACATGTAGAATGATTATATTTTGATATAATTTTAATAAAGGAGAAAACAATTTGCGACGTAATTTCAAAGTAACTTAGCCTGTGAGACGCGTGGTTAGGGCTACTCTCTGACTGTGTAACGCAGGTTAAGCAAATATTGTTTTGTAAATATCGCGTAAATTTTTATATGCACAATTTTGTTGAAATACCTGCTGATATATTATTAATCTAAAATATTAAAATACTAATGATTTGTATAAATCTATTTTAATGTACCCTCGATTAGAAATCATATCGATTTGCAAATTTTATGATTGAATTTATCATGGCGGTATTTATTTTTTGGGTAATCTACCCAACATTAAAGCATTTCAGAACTAATTAACTAACAACTGGAAATAAACCTTCCAACACAAATAAATACCTGGGTGAATATTTGAAGTTAGACATATTTGGGATTCGTAAAATAAATTCAAATATTGTTTCCAATTACAAAATTTTTGGGCTTAATATGATGTTTATAGAAGCGACTATTGAAAGAAATCAAACGCACACTATTTGGACTACTCTATAGGTTTAAATCTGAAGCTAAAAATTTTCGTCAAACGGTGATGAGATATATAGCATACGGTAATTAGCATTAAAAAATGGTAATTATGCTTCGTTATTGGTGATTAGAAAAAAAAAAAAAAAAAAAAATCAGCTTGACGCTGTATCCCGCACACTGCAGGGTAGGCAGAGGGAACGTAGTGAAAGACACTCCGTTCCCCACTTTCTGCCGAATTCCGGAGGCATTGCGTGTTAAGTGGCAGAACTCAACGCCGCGCTTTGCCTCGACACCAGAGCGAAGAAATGGAAATATAAATTTTAAGTAAATACTTCATCTCCTCGAGTGGGGATCGAACCCACAACCAGTCGGTTTACAGTCACACCTTGTGCCGCTGCGCCACGACCGGCCTCTAGATTTAGAAATAAAATTAATAATATACTGGAATCACATAATTATTAGTCTTTTATATAATTAATTATCAAAAAAAAAATCTATTTGTTTGCCAAATATTCAAAAAGACCATATTTAACAAGTCAAATGATAAGATTTTTTTTTTGATGTGCTGCGACCGCATGATAATACCAAATTCAAATAAAAACAACACCATGATTGATTTGCTAAAGCTATTTATTAATGCACTTTGGTAAATGTAAACCTTACATAATCTGTAGAATGGAAGAAAACAACAACAAAAATAAAAGCAAAAATAACAATACTTATCTCTTTAGATTTCTAAATAAAATCAACTAAAACAAAATATGTAATAAAACGGTTTTAAGTAGGTGTAAATGGAATAAATCTTAAATGTTATGAGATCAGTAATAAAAACTAAAAAATATTTGTCTTTCTTTTTCTTTTCAAGAGCGTATAAAATAGGATCAGCTTTGTTTTTGGCGTATCGATTTCAGCGTGCGATTTTGGCTTTCCTCCTCTTTCCTATATCATTTGCTGTTTTTTCAAGACATGCTTACACTGAAAAAATATAACGTGTCAAGCGAAGGTTTATTTTTTTACTGAAGTCTCAGTTCATGAAGAACTATCACCTATCGATCATAATTGATAATAGTAATAATTCAACTTTTGGCTGGCCTAGAGGAGTAAAGCTTTATAATATAACAAGAGATCATTTTATACTGGTTCTAATTACCATTTTCAACAACTCGTTACCGTTTGCCCAAATACGAACGGGAAGAATGGTAATTATACAAATGGTAATTAGGCTTTGGTATACTTTTTTACATTAAACGTTCTTTATAAAAAGTATTAATTTCGGAATGTCATTATTGAAAAGAGAATCCTATGACGCGTATCACATCTTATAAAAATGTTTAACAAAAATAATAGACTTACCACGGCAATCTCAAACGGTAAGGAGATTTTTATTTGACAAACACGATTATTGGACGGTTAAGGTGGGCTAGACTTGGCACCAATACACTCTTAGACGTGTCTCCCGCACTAGTAAAGACGCGCTGGTGTACACTTCCGTCTAGAACTTACTCTTTCAATAGTAATACATTTCGCGGCAAAATATCCCCGCGACAGTGTGAACAAATGGTAGGGAGTGTAACGTGCTGGGACAATTTTCGAAGTTATTACAAATTATCTAAAAGTGTTCTTTAATGTGTATGGTTTTGTCAATTGATAAAAAAAATATAATGTATTACATAAATTACTGCTTTAAAATACATTCTTCAGAGTATATTTATAACTTTTCGAACATAAGCCGCTAAAATCCGGAAATTGGGACACGACTGGTGATGAGATTTGAGAAACGTTTTCAAACATAACTTAGCTATTTTTAACAATAGGAATATATTACTTAAATCAGTATATAGTGTTGTACCAGTTTTGTTAATTAATTTAAAAAAATACATGACATTTTATCTTACTTAGTAGTTATTTGGAGAAGGCCGCGTAATATGCACATATTCAAATAATCACCCACCTATACCAAAAACTATTTTATATCAAATTCTAGCATTCAATCTAAATTCATTAATAAATAACTCGCTAGTAAAAATTTTGTAAATTTCAGTAGTGTAGAAATTTTATTTAAGGGGGATTCTGCATCAAATACAAAACTCATTAATTATTGACAGAGTCGACGAGGCATTTGTAATTAGGTTATAGACGAATATTTAGATTTGCTAGTGCTAATATCGAAGTATATGAGAGTGCTAAAGAACCTCTTAGTTAATAGTTAGTAGTGGTAGTATTTTAACTAGTTTACTAAGTTTTATGACACGAATAACGAATTCTGTCTTTACATATGGTTCATTTACTTTACGAGTAGTAAGATCATGTAATAGACAAATCTGGACATCAAATAAGTGTAGTCGGGGGTGTATACTAAATTCAAAATAACATTGTCAATATTACTAAATTTCCGCACATGACATTTGTTCTATGAGAGAATATATTAATAGATCGGGGTGTTGTAGTTCAATATGGAAAATTGCTGGTGCATAAATTTAAGCAATTGGTGAATCTTTTAAGTAAATTGGTGCAGTATTTTCAGAGAAAAATGTGGAAAAAATATCGACAGACAGACGGACAGACAGACAAGAAATTAAAAAAAATATATATATATATATATTTTTGCTTTCTATTATTCTTTTTAGGTTATTCCCTCTATCTATTTCGGTCAAAATTATTAAGTTTTCTAATTAAGTATTACAGAATTAATACAGTAAATTTACAGACAAAATATTTTTACTGTTTTATTTTATAAATTATATAAGAGATTGAAGCTGTACTAGAAGTAATAAATGTATGACGAGATGGTCACGTTTCATAAACATTTAATGTTAATATTTATTTATTTATTTATTTAATGGGAAGCCAACATAATATATATAGTGTATTTTATCTTTCGTACATAGCTTAGTATAGAACATTTTGGGGTACACTGTACACTACACTTAACGATTAACTTAACACATATATTTGTTCCAAAACTTACATTATTCTATGAAAAAAATAAAGTAAAAAAAAAAAACGAGATTTTTAAGACAAATTGCATAAAATGTTAAAACTATTAAAAAAATAAATTACTGAAAAAAAAAAAAAAAAAACGAAAAAAATTAAATAGTTAAAAACAAAAACATTAAAAAAAATTATAATAATATGTAAGTCTTGTTAAAAACTTTAAGCAATTCACCACTATAGTTATAATATACTAGTAAAATTAATTATATATGTATAATAATAAAAATAATCAAACACTAAATACTTAATTTTCAAAAAATACATTTGAGCTTTCTTTAAATAGCTCTTCCTTACCATTTGTAATGAGATTATATAATTGTAGAATTCTATTTAAAGGTGCATTGAGGCCTAAATTAGTTCTAGGAGTCTTACTTACAAAAGTTGGCTGGAACTGGAAGTCCTTAACGGGTTTCTAAGGATTGCCAATTTTATTTTTTGTACTAAATTTGGGCAATCAATATCTCTATTTATAATTTTCTTCAATAAACAAAGATCTAAAACATTTCTTCTTGCAGATAGTGACGATATTTTGTAGTGTTTTAAAAGATTATTGTAATTATAATATAAGTTATCCTTATAGCATAACGTGCGTAACATTTTTTTTTGTACTCTTTCCGGTCAGTTTTTGTGAGTTTGGTAAAATAGGTTCCATACAATGGAACAGTATTCCAATGTGTTTTGGACATAGGAATTGAAAAGTGTTATTTTTGTGAATGTTTTTTTTTTAATCTTTTTGAGTCGAATAAAATATCTAGATCTTGTATTTCATTCAAGCGAGCTAAATTGTTACTTTCAATTTTATAATTATATTTAATGTTTCGAGTTTTACGACTAAATGTAATGCTATAATATTTTTGGTGATTTAGATTAAGGTTATTGTGTTTACACCACGAACAAGATTATTATGTTTAATATTGAGATAATCGTATTAATTAATTGTTTTAAAAGTTAATATAATGTGAAAATGCATTCGTGAATAAGTTAATAAATAAGTGTCAATATATTTATTTATATAAATAACCATTGTAAAATAAGTTGATGTTGCTGTTATACGTGATTGTGACAATGAGAATTCACATATCACTAAAACATAAGAATAAGTTTTTGTTGTAATAATTGTAGTTACAAATGACGATCAAATAAGTTTTGATTGTAACAATTGATAGAGTTGTAAACGATCGAATAAGTTTTGATTGTAACAATTAATGGAGTTGCAAACGATCGAATAAGTTTTGATTGTAACAATTGATGGATTTGCAAACGATCGCATAAGTTTTGATTGCAACTATTGATGGAGTTACAAACGATCGTAATAAGTTTTATTTGTAAAATTGATGGGTTCACAATCGTATGGATTTGTGCCTAAAATGTTGAGAATGGATGAGGTCATTATTGTAACATTTATAAATGATAATTGATTCAAATTTTTAAACTTTATTTGTAAACACGTGTTTATTTGTAAACACATTAATACATGTGTATTAAATAGTTATAAATAATTATTGTAAATCTAGCCTCCATGCCGAGTGTTAGGTTTAACTACGTGCATGAGGACATGCACGAAGTCAGGATGGTCGAGTGTTAGGTTTTGTAAAAAAGAGGGTTGTTGATAAATAAATAATGGTATAAAATCGACCAGTGTTAGGTCTTGTATAAAAAGGAGGGTAGTTAATAAATAGATAATTTATAAAAGCTGTACATATCGTATTGGGGGACACTCTTTCCCGGGACAGCATCGAGGCTAGATTAAGTACTACTGGTGATGGAATAAAGTGGAGGAGTTTATAAGATACAAGTGAGTGTTATTTTATTGTTTTATTTTATATATTTATTATTATTATTATTATCTTGTTTCCTCACTGACAAACTGTGACCATGTAATAGTACAACAGTACTATGCTCATTTAAATTCATGGACATAATTTTCTAAATATTGAACTCGTAACTGGCTCCAGGCGAACATGCGTTAAATACATTTGAAAAATGGTGACTAAGTAGGGACCCAAAGCCTTGACCTAATTTATCAGATATAACAATAATATTATTTGATGAGGAGCGGGAGGAATTGACAAAATTTAAATTATTTTTCTTATTTTTATTGAATGTAGAATGCACGACCGAGTCACCCACAACCTCAGAGTTGTTTTGGTTTTGCGAGAGAATTGATTTGGTGGGTCCTATAATTGAACACTATGACAATTTTACACCTTACGAGAGGCAGAATAGCGACGTACTACCCAATCCATCAAAAACGTCACTTAATATATAGCTATTCCCTCCTCTTCTATAAATAATTATGTGGGAGTTACGTTGGTTGCAGTTGGAGGGTCAAGAAAATACGATTTTTATACTTAAACTTATATTAATAAAATTTTAAAATTTAAATACACAAATTCAATCTAAAACTAAACTATATCTAAGATTACTGCCTTCAATGTTGGAAAAACAGTAATCTGCTTAAACCTAAATTAATCTAACTTAACCTACGACTTAATTACTCCACGATGGAATAATAAGTGTGGGAAAAGAATAAATTCCTTTCCCACCGGCGCTGTTCACCCGATCTCTCCTCTGTCAGCAGGTTTGTGGCGCACGGCCGCCTATCAGACGGACACATTATAATATTAAATAAGTTTTCCGCCTGTGACACCGAGCGCTATATAACATGGGTATTATTATTTTTATATTTTATAAATTACCCTAACACTGACGAGTCTCTTACAGCATATCCACGGTTTTGCTATCCGTGTGCGAGTGTTGTAGAGCAGCCCTACTGTCGCTTGGTTGTGGATTATTTAGAGTCAATCCCTTATTAGGCACTTGAATTTTCAGTGTGAACATGGGAGGTTTACCTAGAGGAGATTGTTATATCACAGCTCTGGATATTAGTCTTACAAGTGGGTAGGCGTAAATAAGTATACAACAGATTTTTGATCTTAGTATTTTATTATATTTACATATAGTTTTTACGTGACCAATGTGCTTGTGAAACCAAAAAACCTACAGCTAGTGTTATCCTATTATTGGTGGTCACTTCCCCTCCAGTACAACCATCGATGTTACGTCAATAAAAAGCGTGAAATGGAAAGCAGCGGCCTATTTCGTCGTTGTCACACGATCAGATCACATTTCCATATTAAAATAATAGAGTTAGCTAATATCAGAAGTGGAATACGCACGACGTTTTCATATCTTTGTGTGTATCCCATCGCCCAAAGTTTGTTAATCTCAAAATTAAGTGAGTTTTTATTTTTATTTACTTTATACCCTCTAATTCTATCGTAGTTGCATAAAACCCGATAAATGCCTCCTGGATCGAATCGAGGACGACAACGGCGAGGGCTCACTAGCCCTCAGCCTAATATAATAGGTCAGCAACTGGATATCATCCTGGATCGGCTGACGGCGTTGGAGCAGCATACAACTCCTACGGAACTCGGTCCAGTGGCATGACGTGAAACATTCGGGTATGAGCCCCGTGAACGAAGACGCGCAACGTGAACCACTGCTTTTGGACGTGTCTGTGGCAGAATCGGCTCCGTTGCCACCTCCTGCCCTCAACAGTACTACAGTGGCCGAAAAATTCCTTGAAGCACTCACTTCATTAAGCACGGTAAAACCAAATCATTACTATGTTTCGAATTTCGATCCTAAATTGCATAATGTGACTTTGTGGTGTCTAGTAATGATCTTTGTGCCCTAAACACGTGGATGTAGCTAATATTCTATTTGAAGTTATGTGCACTAGTAGTGATGACTACCCGACTTTAGATCGATATTACGATGAAAAATTATCAAAGGTTTGAGCGATGACTTACTTGTTGCAATTATATTACGCGGTATTAAAGAACCCCATATACGTGCTACGGCTATTAATTCCAATTTACAATCTACTGATTTAGTTGATTTTGTATCTATTTATGTAAAACCCAGCGTTAAAATAAGTAATAACTCAAATGTTAGTGATCGATCGTTAAAAAAACCGTTTCCAAAACTACCCACTTATTTTAATGACAATTATAGACGAAATCAAAAGCATATACCGAGAAAACGGCAAAGTAGTGATGTTAAGTGTTACGCTTGTAACAAATGGGGTCATTAGGGTGCCGCATGTCACAGCAAAAAATGTAAAGTCGAAGTTGAAAATCATAATAAGTCAGTTACCATAAACCCTGGCAATTGTCAGAGTGTTGCAACACTTTCGACAATATTTGGTTGGTAAGCATTTTAAAATAGTCACCGATTGCAATGCTCTTAAATTAACGCAAAGCAAAAAGGATCTCCAACCCAGGGTGGCTCGATGGTGGATATATCTTCAAGATTACGACTTCACTTTAGAATATCGCAAAGGTACGTACATGTCGCACGTAGATTATCTCAGTAGAAATCCTGTTAATGTCTGTACGACAATAAAACCTAGTACGTGGGCATAAATCGCACAGTCAGCAGACACGGAAGTTGTTATACTCATAGAAAAACTAAACGATGGGTTATTAGATGATACAAGATACAAAAATAAGTTTTTTGATTTTCACGATTATTACACATATTAAATGAAACTAATTTAACCGGATTAATCGCGTATATTTAAGATTTTACATTTTGGAAACCCGACGTTTCGAACACTTTACAGTAGGCCGTGGTCACGGGTAGACTGAGGTGGCATTCGTCTGTCAGTTGATATAATTATCATATCAAACTACCGCCAGCGATTTCTTAATTGCCTCGCGTACTGCCCTGGATTCTTGCAGAATGAGCTAACTGTATCTTGCCCTCTGGTATGGTGGGTTTGAGACTTCAAAGATTTTATGAGTGGGTCCCAGGTGTAAGAAAGCTTTCAGCCATCCTCTCTATTGAAATTAGGATATTTTTGTATTTCAATAGCCTCGCGGATCATTCTAGGAATGTATCTGTTTTCCTTAGCGAGGATGAGGGGCTTATCAAACCTTATGTAATGTCTAGGTTTATCCACAGTGTGCTCACATGCAGCTGACTTTGATACATGCCCATTCTTGATATCGGAGATGTGTTCCTTCACCCTAACACCGATGCTTCTCTTTGTTTGGCCGATGTATGACAAGCCACAGTCGCAATCCAGTTTGTGTACACCTGCACACTGTAAAAGAATGTTACTTTTCACTGGTCTCAATACAAAATATATCCAGGAGGCGCGGGTTCGAGTCCCGCTACGTTCAAATTTTTATACGTTTTCTAAATAAGTATTTATATTTCCTAAGTGTAGATTAACACTTTAAAAATGTTTAAAAATGATTAAAAAAAAATAGTATTCTCTCTTGCCAAACGATAATTCTTAGTAATTATCTTTGGGTAGCGGAAATTTGTAAAAATCTCCCTACAGAGATGAGATGAGATGAGAAGAGAACATAGTTGTAACAAGCGTGTAAGAATTTCAACGTAGCTTGGCGAGAACGTATGGCTCAGTGGTCAGAGCGCCTGGTCAGTTTCCAGGAGGCGCGGGTTCGAGTCCCGCTACGTTCAAACTTTTATACGTTTTCTAAATAAGTATTTAAAAATATACGCGATTAATCCGGTTAAAATAGTTTCATTTACAAGATACAAAAAATTAATGATATGCTGTACTACAAGTACGATGAGGTGGGTGAACGATCGCGACTATTATATATTATTATACTCTTTATTGCATTTTATGATTGACATTAATACCATAAAATTGTTACATTGTTGGCAGAGGTGAACTTATCTCTAATAGAGATTTCTTCCAGTCAACCTATGGGTATGAGAAAAGGTAAAAACTATTTGTAGGTCTAAAAGTGCAAGTGAAACATCTTAAATGTGTCAATAGATGTACTTTCCTGAATAGTTTTAGGCAAGTTATTCCAAAGCACAGCAGCGTGTACGGAGAATGATGTTTTCCCAAAACGTCTCTTGCTTATAGGGATGTCCAGCGAATGTGTTAAGCACAAACGTCTGGAACGGGTTGGGTGAGGAAGAAGGTTAAATCGTGAATAAAGATAGGAAGGAGAATAATTGTTGTTAAAAATATTAAAAAGGACAGAAAGGACGTGCATATCTCGACGAAGTCGGATTGGGAGCCAATTAAGTTGAGCACGAAAATGAGAAATGTGATCATATTTGCGTAAACCAAATATGAAACGTATCCCGTGTCTGTAGACGCTCTTATTTATTAAGTTGCTCCTCAGCTACATCCAAATAGCAAACATCGGCGTAGTCGAGGATTGGTAGGAGTAAAGATTATGCAAGCATAATTTTTGTTTTGAAAGGGAGAAAAAAATTGGAGACGGTTGAGAGAATGGTAGGAGAAATGCATACGTTTGCTAACTTCGTTGATGTGAGCAACCCAAGACGTCCTGCAGTCCATAATCAAACCTAAATTCCTTACCTTATCACAATTAACACCTAAGTACTGTATATCAGGCACCGCTTTCCCGTCTATTTTAGAACTGAGCCTGCTGCTACATATAATAATGGCTTGTGACTTATCTGGGTTAACCAAAAGGCCTAAAGATTCAGCCCAAGAGTTGACAGCATGAAGATTAGAATCTAAGCAGGTGACAGCCTGGGATAGCCCAGTCAAATCAAAGTATCTATATAATTTCAAGTCATCTGCATAGAGATGAAAGGGAGAAGAGATTATATTTGTGGGGTTAGGGTGAGACCTTTTTGATTTTTAAGTAGAAGGTCTTCTTGGCGCCTTCCTTTGAAGTTATCGAATTTTATTTATAAATAGGGGGACACATATTCAGCAGTAACAGTGCAAAAAATAAGTAATTACTGATGTTAGATATTTAAGTAGAACAAGGTAGATTATCTTAGCATTTAGACAAATAACTTTTAAAATCTAAAAATAAACAAATGAGGAAATCACTACAGGGTTGTATATATAAATAGCTATTGTATACGTGTAAGTAGTTTTTTGTTGAGTTTTGTATATGTGTTGTATATTGTACTTAATGAAACTAAAATTTAACACAATTTTATATACAGTATATATTTTATAAAGCAAAAAGTAAAAGGTAGTTATGCACTCACCCAAACCCTCAGTATTAGGTTAAGCGAGATTATTCCGCTGGCTCAGCGAGACCACCGGAATATTCCCATTATTGTTATAAGCACTTTTATTGTTTCGTAAAAATTCATGTTAAATGTCGCAATACATTATAACTTTTGTAATACAAATATTTTTAACTTTAAGAATTAATATTGTTGTGATCTCCAAATCGATCAGACGTATTAAATAGTTTTAATTTAAATTAGTATTTTATTTTTAAAAAAGTAAATTCTCAATTAGAAAGTTTAACTGGCGCAGCCGGTAGGATAGTCTATCAAAGGTCTGCGTGTCTTGTAGATTTGGGTGTCCAAATTCGCCCAAAAATCGCGAGTACAGTGCGAATAGACTTAGGCTATCCACGAACCAAAGAAATAAGTTGAACAAGAAGATGGGATCAGCGATCGGTCGGTGAGTAAAACTCTTTGCCTTCCTTTTTCTTATATTCCCACATTCTATTTGAGATTTACAATAATTATAAGTGGCGTTATTTTGGGATTGAACGTCTCGCATTATAACGTATCTGGTTTTAATATAAAACTCTATTAAACCTGTAGTTCTAAGAAAAGTATCTCCATAGACTAATTAACGTCTAGAAGTAATATTATTAAAATATTTTAGTAATTAAAGAAAAATATATATAATAATTAATGATCTAAAAATCGATCGTAATTGTTTTTATGTATTATGAAATAAAAAAAAAATAATAATTTTATTGTGTTTTATTTTCCTATTTTTATATTTTTAATTTACTGTGTGCTATTTTATATACATAATTGTTATATGTGTTTTTGATATATTTTATATTTTTGTGTGTTAAATTAGTTAAAAATAATTGTAATTGATTTGAAACTTCAGAGCTCTCTATTAACTTTTACTCTACAAAATGGAACAATCGCGAGAAATTCCTTTAGCGTCAAATAGCGTAGTACCAATACCCAATGAAATGTTACGGCTAATTCCTCTTTTCGGTGGTGACAAAAGAATATTAAATTTATTTTTTAGAAAATGTGAGTATATTATAAATAAATTTCGTGGTCATCAGCATCAGAATATTTATGTTTTACATGCTATAACTAGTAGATTAATAGATGATGCCGCCGCGTTATTATCTGAGCGTGAGGATATAGAGACTTGGCCTGAGTTAAAAGAATTATTGGAACAACATTTTGGTGACCCACGTAGCGAAGAATGTATAAAAATTTCTCTCGAATCATGTAAAATTAAATCAGGGGAAAGTTATTTAGAGTTTTGTAACAGAATACAAAATATTCGGTCCCTGTTAATATCTAAAGTAAATTTATCGGCAGATGAAGAAGTTAAAAATGCGAAAATTGCTATTTATAACCACACAGCCTTAAATGTTTTTCTCTATAATTTACCAGAAAATATGGTGCGTATTGTGAGACTTAAATCACCTAGTACATTAGAACAAGCTCTACCAATAGTTTTAGAGGAGGTTAATTTTCATGAACAGTATCAACTTCGTAATCGCATTCTTAATAATTCAACGGCACCGAGGCCAACACCTAACGTCGCAGGGTCGTCATTTACACAAAATAATCTTACCCCTCAGCAAAAATTTTATTTTGGAATCCATACTATTAGACCTCAATTTACACAACAACCAAAATTTGAATATAAACCGCAGCAAACATTACTAAAGCCTCAACCGTTCGGGTATAGGCCTCCCCAAAATCCACAATTCGGATATAGGCCTCCCCAAAATCCACAATTCGGGTATAGGCCTCCCCAAAATCCACAATTCGGGTATAGGCCACCCCAAAATCCGCAATTTGGGTATAAGCATTCCCAAAATCCGCAATTTGGGTATAAGCATCCCCAAAATCCTACTATGACACCACAACAGTTTGGTCAAAGACCACCTCAGAATAACCGCTTAGAATCAACTGACATATCTATGAGAACGGCACCCCCGCGACCTCAAATAGCGCAACAAGGTTTTAGGTTAAATGAAACTGATTTACAAAATGAAAATTTGGAATACGACTATTACTACGATTATGATCCTTATGACTATATGAATTACGAGCCGTATGTTGAGGACGTGACTTATGCACCTATTGACGAAATAGACAATTATATTGTAACTCCACCAGCCGAGGAAAATTTTCAGACAGAAGCCTCGCAAAAGAAGAAATCATAGAATTATATTGTGACCCGAATCTTAAATTACCTCATATTTTTATTCCAGAAATTAATGCAAAATTAATGATTGATACTGGCAGCACTCGCTCGTTTATTAGCCCCCGTATTGCTTACCAATATTTTCCTAATTTTATTAAATATGAACCTTTTAAAGTTATTAGCACACATGCTTCTAGCCTACACAATGAAATTATTGAAATTCCCTTATTTCCGACTTTTAATACTACAGATTATCATAAATTTCATTTATATGATGTAGATGAACGCTATGACGGACTTATTGGAAACGATTTACTTAAACAATTGGAGGCAATTATTGACCTCAAACATTTATTACTGAGAACTAAGACCACTGACATTCCTATAATTAATAATTTAAATTATCTCGTTCATTTACAACCTCGGTGTGAACAACGAGTAAAGATCCCTACTGATTTACACATGGGAGAAGCAGTAATTGAATTTAAAGAGTTTACACCTGGTATACGAATGCCTTCTGCATTAGTAAATTGTATTAATGGATATGCATCAACAATAATTCAAAACACTTTAGATAGACCTATGACTTTGACTATTAGCAAAGCGTTTAAAACATCGAGTATTAATATTTCAGAATGTAACTTCATACAAAATAATAACGAAACAATGACTGACACCGACGAAATATTGAAACAAAATTTAAAAAAAACTTAGATTAGACCACACTAACGAAACTGAACGTACTAGAATACTAGAATTATGTCACGAATATAGGGATATATTTTATTGTGATGAACTACCCTTAAGTTTTACCAACGAGGTTAAACATAAAATCCGTACTAAGAGTGAAGATCCTATTTTTATAAGACCATATAGGCAAGCTCCTGCACAAGCAGACGAAATTAATAGACAAGTTGAAAAATTACTCCAAGATAATGTCATAAGAGAATCACATTCCCCGTGGAATGCACCTGTTCATTTAGTTCCCAAAAAGCGTGATGCATCAGGTTTAGTAAAATGGCGTATGGTAGTCGATTATCGACGTCTTAATGAAGTGACTGTTGACGATCGTTACCCACTACCTAATATTACTGACCTACTGGACAAACTTGGCAAAAGTTTATACTTCACTACGCTTGACTTGGCAAGTGGTTACCATCAGATAGAAGTAGACGAGCAAGACATAAAGAAAACGGCTTTTAGCACGCAACATGGCCATTATGAATTCCTTAGAATGCCGTTTGGCTTAAAAACAGCCCCAGCAACATTCCAAAGGGCTATGGATAGTATATTAAGAGGGTTACAGGGAATACATTGTATGGTCTATTTAGATGATGTCATTATATTTTCAGCTAGCCTAGATGAACATATTCAAAAATTAAGAACCATTTTTGACCGACTTAGACAGACGAACTTAAAAATCCAACTAGATAAATCGGAATTTCTACGAAAAGAAGTAATTTACCTTGGACATACAATAACAAAAGACGGTCTTAAATCAAATGACGATAAAATTACTGCCGTATTAAATTACCCAATACCCAAGACGACAACTGAAATAAAATCGTTTTTAGGTCTCATTGGATATTATAGGCGGTTCATTAAAGATTTTGCTCATGTTACAAAACCATTAACGTCTTGCTTAAAGAAACGAAATAAAATTGTCTTAGATAAAAATGATATAGATGCATTCAACAAATGTAAGGAACTTTTAACAAATGCACCCCTCTTGCAGTATCCTGATTTTGATAAAACTTTTATTTTGACTACTGATGCTTCTTATGTCGCGTTAGGAGCAGTTCTGTCCCAGGGTCCCATTGGTAGCGATAAACCAATCGCGTATGCTAGTCGTACCTTAAGTGACACGGAATCTCGATATAGTACAATAGAACGTGAATGTCTTGCTATTGTTTGGGCTATAAAACATTTTAGGCCATATCTTTACGGTAAGAAATTCATGATATACACCGATCATAAGCCTTTATCATGGCTGAACTCACAAAAAGATACAAGTAGTAAACTTACTCGTTGGCGCATTCGACTTCAGGACTACGATTACGAAATAGTTTATAAAAAGGGAAACCAAAATTTAAATGCGGACGCTTTGTCAAGAATTAGAATAAATGCCACACATTCAGACGATGAAAAAGACTATGATAGTAAATTTTGATAAGAAAGAGAAAGGGCTACGGCAACGCAATGACTCTAGTACAATGTCTATATCAGAATGTAGTTCTAGGGAAAAACCTATAACCCTTTCCGATTCCGAAACTTTATCAGTGCCGAGTTCACCTAGGACATGTGACTATCCGGTTAGGTCACCGTCTGACACATCCAAAACAGACACAGTTCATTCCGCTAATATCGTAGAATCGTCAGGTATACCAATATTACACGAAGCAATAGATACAAAGCCAAATCAAATTCTAGTATATACATGGTTTAAGAATGAAATACAAGTTCGCGATCTTTCACGTGAAAAGCAAAAGGTGTTAGAAGTATTTTTACCCATTTATAATAGAGATTTAGTTAAACAATTTTAAAGGAGTATATTAAACCAAAAACCAAGTATTTCATTTATTTTGAAAATAATGAACATCGGAAACAGTTTACTAGTATTGTCATAGAATTATTTAGGAAGGATACCGTTCTATTATTCGAATGTACAGAGCGAGTAATTTTTATAGAAAATGAAAAAGAACAAAAAGCTATCGTATTAAAACATCACCAAGGTAAAACATGTCACCGCAGTATTAAGGAAACTCTAGCAAGTATACGTAGGAATTATTTTTGGCACAATATGCAAGAAACCATTTCAGCCATTATTAACGCTTGTGAAACATGCTGTAAAATGAAATACGATAGAAAACCTTTTAAACCTGTTTTACAGTTGACTCAAACACAAGACGCCCCGTTTCAAGAATTATTCATTGACCTTTTTCAGATAGAAGGGAATTACTATTTGACTATTATAGATGCATTTAGTAAATTAGGTCAAGCCATTTCAATAGATAATAGATCAACCGCGGAAGTAGTTCGTGCACTTATGAAATATTTTTCATTTTATGGTACCCCTAAAAAGATTAGTTCCGATCCTGGTAGCGAATTTAATAATGAATTAATGAAAGAATTTTTGAGTTTACATAAAATCGAAATCCATATCGGCTCCCCTAACAACTCTAATTCGATGGGATTGATTGAGCGTTTACATTCTACTATTAATGAAATTTATAGATGCGCGAAATACGAAGAGAAATGCACGGATGCAGCATCAGTGATGATGTATTCCATTATTGCCTATAATAGTTCTATCCATTCTGTCACAGGTCTAACCCCTTTCGAAGTAGTATTTGGTCATACGGATTCAAGTAGCTTATTTGATATAGATTTAGAGAAACAATACATACAGCAATTGGTTAAAGATCATGCAAAACGTTTAAAAGTATTATATAAACACTTAGCCGAAAAAATGATTGAAATTAAGCAGAAGGTAAAGGAAAGTAGAGGTGGTGAAGATGAATAGATCTTCCATTAGGAAAAATTATATTTACAAAAGACGTTAATAAACGGAAAAGCAAGGATAAAACCGCGATATCATAAGGCCAAAATTAATAGGAAAGGATTTAAATAATGTTATACCGATACAAATTGGTCAAAGAAAATCTAAAGTTCCCGTTAAAAATATAAAACGCCCTCCGCAGGTGGTGTTTGCTGATACTGATAATAATGGGATCTGTGCTGGCCCTTCATCTGCAATCTCTTGAAAATAATCCAGGTGTGTATCCTGTAAAGAAGGTCAGGCGTATCTTCAAACAGATTACTGGACTATAATTAAGGTTTTAATTTAAATAAAATATATGATGATTTAAACTTTGTTATAAATAAATACAATGAATTTAACAGTTTAATTAATAAAAATATTTCTTACTTACGTGATTTCCAAGTTGCAAGATTTCACTTGAATATATTCGCGATATCACCGTACAGAAATATGAACAGCTAGTTCCACAAAAACGTTTTAAGAGAGGCCTTTTCAATCCATTGGGTTCTCTTATTAAAATTATTACTTGGGAATTTAGACTATAATGACGCTGTAAGATATGAAAAAAAATCATTTCTCAGCTCGCAAATGATCAAACTACAATGAGGAACAAATTTACTTTAATATCTAAAATGCTTGATAGTTTTATAAATACTACTGAAGTTTTAAATCAAAATTCTTTTGTATTAAATGAGCGTTTGAAAATTGTTGAATCTATGATCAAGGAGTTAGTTTCTAAGGATAATCATTTAGTGTATACCACATATATAGTAAGTCTTTTAATTTATTCGTAAGTAACTTTCGTACTATATTCATTAAGTTAGGAGAAATAGAGACTGCATTAGCTTTCAGTAAAATATCCATATTACATCAAAGTATTATTAATTCTACTGAACTATTACAACATTTAGTTTTAATATCTCAAACTGAAAATTTATTATATACGCCGAGTGCGGAAAATTTGGTAAAACTAGAGAAAAACAATCAATATTAAATCATATATTAAGCAAAACCAGATTACGTTTATAATGGAGATTCCAATTACAGATAACATTACTTATAATTATTATAAATTATATTTCTTACCTATTTTTCGTAAATCAGAAAATAAACATTTTCCATTATCCCTAAACATCCCTACCTCTTGGCAAAGGGTACGAAATACTTACCGATCCTAAAACCATGCCGGTCACTTGCTGCTGGAGAAGAATTCTTGTGTAACGAAGATCATCAAACTCTTTATCCTGAGATAACTTGTATCGAGCAGCTCTTAAATTCGAAGATAACTTAACACAATGTAAGCAAAGACAGATTGACATAGAGAATATAAGGGTCCAAAGAATCACATCTACAAGTTGGATACTATTTTCAAAATTTAGAAACACCTAACTCAAACCTGTAATGGGGATGTCAATAAGTATTCTATTATTGGGACTTACGTTATGACCTTAGACGAACCATGTAACGTTGAAGTAAAGAATATAAAGATTCGTAGCCATGTCAACCTCATAGAGAGTGATCCTGTGGGAAACCAAGCAAGATTTAGTTTTGCCGCAGCTGCCTATGGCTAGAGCCCCTGTAGTATCCAGTACACGCGTACTCAATATGAAGAGGAAATCAATTTGGATGAAGTAAAATATATGTCAACGGTACTAAAGCAAAAGTGTTTTTCAGTGATAGTGAAATCATTAATAGTGAAAGACATCCTAGAGTCAGTGAAATTTTAATTTACATCTTTATATTTTTATTTCTTTTATGTATACTCTCATTTTTACTTTATATTTTTCGTTATAAAATCTTACATATAAATTGTTCGCGAAATCATCGGAAAGTTATTAAAAATGAACAACCCGATAATTTCGCACTTGGGGAGGAGGAGTTATGCACTCACCCAAACCCTCAGTATTAGGTTAAGCGAGATTATTCCGCTGGCTCAGCGAGACCACCGGAATATTCCCATTATTGTTATAAGCACTTTTATTGTTTCGTAAAAATTCATGTTAAATGTCGCAATACATTATAACTTTTGTAATACAAATATTTTTAACTTTAAGAATTAATATTGTTGTGATCTCCAAATCGATCAGACGTATTAAATAGTTTTAATTTAAATTAGTATTTTATTTTTAAAAAAGTAAATTCTCAATTAGAAAGTTTAACTGGCGCAGCCGGTAGGATAGTCTATCAAAGGTTCGCGTGTCTTGTAGATTTGGGTGTCCAAATTCGCCCAAAAATCGCGAGTACAGTGCGAATAGACTTAGGCTATCCACGAACCAAAGAAATAAGTTGAACAAGAAGATGGGATCAGCGATCGGTCGGTGAGTAAAACTCTTGCCTTCCTTTTTCTTATATTCCCACATTCTATTGAGATTTACAATAATATAAGTGGCGTTATTTTGGGATTGAACGTCTCGCATTATAACGTATCTGGTTTTAATATAAAACTCTATTAAACCTGTAGTTCTAAGAAAGTATCTCCATAGACTAATTAACGTCTAGAAGTAATATTATTAAAAATATTTTAGTAATTAAAGAAAAATATATATAATAATTAATGATCTAAAAATCGATCGTAATTGTTTTTATGTATTAGAATAAAAAAAAAATAATAATTTTATTGTGTTTTATTTCCTATTTTATATTTTTAATTTACTGTGTGCTATTTTATATACATAATTGTTATATGTGTTTTTGATATATTTTATATTTTTGTGTGTTAAATTAGTTAAAAATAATTGTAATTGATTTGAAACTTCAGAGCTCTCTATTAACTTTTACTCTACAAAAATGGAACAATCGCGAGAAATTCCTTAGCGTCAAATAGCGTAGTACCAATACCCAATGAAATGTTACGGCTAATTCCTCTTTTCGGTGGTGACAAAAGAATATTAATTATTTTTTAGAAAATGTGAGTATATTATAAATAAATTCGTGGTCATCAGCATCAGAATATTTATGTTTTACATGCTATAACTAGTAGATTAATAGATGATGCCGCCGCGTTATTATCTGAGCGTGAGGATATAGAGACTGGCTGAGTTAAAAGAATTATTGGAACAATCATTTTGGTGACCACTGTAGCGAAGCATGTATAAAAATTTCTCTCGAATCATGTAAAATTAAATCAGGGGAAAGTTATTAGAGTTTTGTAACAGAATACAAAATATTCGGTCCCCTGTTCTATATCTAAAGTAAATTTATCGGCAGATGAAGAAGTTAAAAATGCGAAAATTGCTATTATAACCACACAGCCTTAATGTTTTTCTCTATAATTTACCAGAAAATATGGTGCGTATTGTGAGACTTAAATCACCTAGTACATTAGAACAAGCTTCTACCAATAGTTTTAGAGGAGGTAATTTTCATGAACAGTATCAACTTCGTAATCGAATTCTTAATAATTAACGGCACCGAGGCCAACACCTAACGTGCAGGGTCGTCATTTACACAAAATAATCTACCCCCTCAGCAAAAATTTTAATTTTGGAATCCATACTATTAGACCTCAATTTACACAACCAACAAAATTTGAATATAAACCGCAGCACAAACATTACTAACGCCTCAACCGTTCGGGTATAGGCCTCCCCAAAATCCACAATTCGGATATAGGCCTCCCCAAAATCCACAATTCGGGTATAGGCCTCCCCAAAATCCACAATTCGGGTATAGGCCACCCCAAAATCCGCCATTTGGGTATAAGCATTCCCCAAAATCCGACCAATTTGGGTATAAGCATCCCCAAAAATTCCTACTATGACACCACAACAGTTGGTCAAAGACCACCCTCAGATACTAACCGCTTAGAATCAACTGACATATCTATGAGAACGGCACCCCCGCGACCTCAAATAGCGCAACAAGGTTTAGGTTAAATGAAACTGATTTACAAAATGAAAATTTGGAATACGACTATTACTACGATTATGATCCTTATGATCTATGAATTACGAGCCGTATTGTTGAGGACGTGACTTATGCACCTATTGACGAAATAGACTAATTATATTGTAACTCCACCAGCCGAGGAAAATTTTCAGACAGAAGCCTCGCACAAGAAGAAATCATAGAATTATATTGTGACCCGAATCTTAAATTACTCATATTTTTATTCCAGAAATTAATGCAAAATTAATGATTGATACTGGCAGCACTCGCTCGTTTATTAGCCCCCGTATTGCTTACCAATATTTTCCTAATTTTATTAAATATGAACCTTTTAAAGTTATTAGCACACATGCTTCTAGCCTACACAAGTGAAATTATTGGAAATTCCCTTATTTCCGACTTTTAATACTACAGATTATCATAAATTTCATTTATATGATGTAGATGAACGCTATGACGGACTTATTGGAAACGATTTACTTAAACAATTGGAGGCAATTATTGACCTCAAACATTTATTACTGAGAACTAAGACCACTGACATTCCTATAATTAATAATTTAATTATCTCGTTCATTTAACAACCTCGGTGTGAACAACGAGTAAAGATCCCTACTGATTTACACATGGGAGAAGCAGTAATTGAATTTAAAGAGTTTACACCTGGTATACGAATGCCTTCTGCATTAGTAAATTGTATTAATGGATATGCATCAACAATAATTCAAAACACTTTAGATAGACCTATGACTTTGACTATTAGCAAGCGTTTTAAACATCGAGTATTAATATTTCAGAATGTAACTTCATACAAAATAATAACGAAACAATGACTGACACCGACGAAATATTGAAACAAAATTTAAAAAAACTTAGATTAGACCACACTAAACGAAACTGAACGTACTAGAATACTAGAATTATGTCACGAATATAGGGATATATTTATTGTGATGAACTACCCTTAAGTTTTACCAACGAGGTTAAACATAAAATCCGTACTAAGAGTGAAGATCCTATTTTATAAGACCATATAGGCAAGCTCCTGCACAAGCAGACGAAATTAATAGACAAGTTGAAAAATTACTCCAAGATAATGTCATAGAGAATCACATTCCCCGTGGAATGCACCTGTTCATTTAGTTCCCAAAAAGCGTGATGCATCAGGTTTAGTAAATGGCGTATGGTAGTCGATTATCGACGTCTTAATGAAGTGACTGTTGACGATCGTTACCCACTACCTAATATTACTGACCTACTGGACCAACTTGGCAAAAGTTTATACTTCACTACGCTTGACTTGGCAAGTGGTTACCATCAGATAGAAGTAGACGAGCAAGACATAAAGAAAACGGCTTTTAGCACGCAACATGGCCATTATGAATTCCTTAGAATGCCGTTTGGCTTAAAAAAAGCCCCAGCAACATTCCAAAGGGCTATGGATAGTATATTAAGAGGGTTACAGGGAATACATTGTATGGTCTATTTAGATGATGTCATTATATTTTCAGCTAGCCTAGATGAACATATTCAAAAATTAAGAACCATTTTGACCGACTTAGACAGACGAAACTTAAAAATCCAACTAGATAAATCGGAATTTCTACGAAAGAAGTAATTTACCTTGGACATACAATAACAAAAGACGGTCTTAAATCAATGACGATAAAATTACTGCCGTATTAAATTACCCAATACCCAAGACGACAACTGAAATAAAATCGTTTTTTAGGTCTCATTGGATATTATAGGCGGTTCATTAAAGATTTTGCTCATGTTACAAAACCATTAACGTCTTGCTTAAAGAAACGAAATAAAATTGTCTTAGATAAAAATGATATAGATGCATTCAACAAATGTAAGGAACTTTTAACAAATGCACCCCTCTTGCAGTATCCTGATTTTGATAAAACTTTTATTTTGACTACTGATGCTTCTTATGTCGCGTTAGGAGCAGTTCTGTCCCAGGGTCCCATTGGTAGCGATAAACCAATCGCGTAGCTAGTCGTACCTTAAGTGACACGGAATCTCGATATAGTACAATAGAACGTGAATGTCTTGCTATTGTTTGGGCTATAAAACATTTTAGGCCATATCTTTACGGTAAGAAATTCATGATATACACCGATCATAAGCCTTTATCATGGCTGAACTCACAAAAAGATACAAGTAGTAAACTTACTCGTTGGCGCATTCGACTTCAGGACTACGATTACGAAATAGTTTATAAAAAGGGAAACCAAAATTTAAATGCGGACGCTTTGTCAAGAATTAGAATAAATGCCACACATTCAGACGATGAAAAAGACTATGATAGTAAATTTTGATAAGAAAGAGAAAGGGCTACGGCAACGCAATGACTCTAGTACAATGTCTATATCAGAATGTAGTTCTAGGGAAAAACCTATAACCCTTTCCGATCCGAAACTTTATCAGTGCCGAGTTCACCTAGGACATGTGACTATCCGGTTAGGTCACCGTCTGACACATCCAAAACAGACACAGTTCATTCCGCTAATATCGTAGAATCGTCAGGTATACCAATATTACACGAAGCAATAGATACAAAGCCAAATCAAATTCTAGTATATACATGGTTTAAGAATGAAATACAAGTTCGCGATCTTTCACGTGAAAAGCAAAAGGTGTTAGAAGTATTTTTACCCATTTATAATAGAGATTTAGTTAAACAATTTTTAAAGGAGTATATTAAACCAAAAACCAAGTATTTCATTTATTTTGAAAATAATGAACATCGGAAACAGTTTACTAGTATTGTCATAGAATTATTTAGGAAGGATACCGTTCTATTATTCGAATGTACAGAGCGAGTAATTTTTATAGAAAATGAAAAAGAACAAAAAGCTATCGTATTAAAACATCACCAAGGTAAAACATGTCACCGCAGTATTAAGGAAACTCTAGCAAGTATACGTAGGAATTATTTTTGGCACAATATGCAAGAAACCATTTCAGCCATTATTAACGCTTGTGAAACATGCTGTAAAATGAAATACGATAGAAAACCTTTTAAACCTGTTTTACAGTTGACTCAAACACAAGACGCCCCGTTTCAAGAATTATTCATTGACCTTTTTCAGATAGAAGGGAATTACTATTTGACTATTATAGATGCATTTAGTAAATTAGGTCAAGCCATTTCAATAGATAATAGATCAACCGCGGAAGTAGTTCGTGCACTTATGAAATATTTTTCATTTTATGGTACCCCTAAAAAGATTAGTTCCGATCCTGGTAGCGAATTTAATAATGAATTAATGAAAGAATTTTTGAGTTTACATAAAATCGAAATCCATATCGGCTCCCCTAACAACTCTAATTCGATGGGATTGATTGAGCGTTTACATTCTACTATTAATGAAATTTATAGATGCGCGAAATACGAAGAGAAATGCACGGATGCAGCATCAGTGATGATGTATTCCATTATTGCCTATAATAGTTCTATCCATTCTGTCACAGGTCTAACCCCTTTCGAAGTAGTATTTGGTCATACGGATTCAAGTAGCTTATTTGATATAGATTTAGAGAAACAATACATACAGCAATTGGTTAAAGATCATGCAAAACGTTTAAAAGTATTATATAAACACTTAGCCGAAAAAATGATTGAAATTAAGCAGAAGGTAAAGGAAAGTAGAGGTGGTGAAGATGAAATAGATCTTCCATTAGGAAAAATTATATTTACAAAAGACGTTAATAAACGGAAAAGCAAGGATAAACCGCGATATCATAAGGCCAAAATTATAGGAAAGGATTTAAATAATGTTATACCGATACAAATTGGTCAAAGAAAATCTAAAGTTCCCGTTAAAAATATAAAACGCCCTCCGCAGGTGGTGTTTGCTGATACTGATAATAATGGGATCTGTGCTGGCCCTTCATCTGCAATCTCTTGAAAATAATCCAGGTGTGTATCCTGTAAAAGAAGGTCAGGCGTATCTTCAAACAGATTACTGGACTATAATTAAGGTTTTAAATTTAAATAAAATATATGATGATTTAAACTTTGTTATAAATAAATACAATGAATTTAACAGTTTAATTAATAAAAATATTTCTTACTTACGTGATTTCCAAGTTGCAAGATTTCACGTTGAATATATTCGCGATATCACCGTACAGAAATATGAACAGCTAGTTCCACAAAAACGTTTTAAGAGAGGCCTTTTCAATCCATTGGGTTCTCTTATTAAAATTATTACTGGGAATTTAGACTATAATGACGCTGTAAGATATGAAAAAATCATTTCTCAGCTCGCAAATGATCAAACTACAATGAGGAACAAATTTACTTTAATATCTAAAATGCTTGATAGTTTTATAAATACTACTGAAGTTTTAAATCAAAATTCTTTTGTATTAAATGAGCGTTTGAAAATTGTTGAATCTATGATCAAGGAGTTAGTTTCTAAGGATAATCATTTAGTGTATACCACATATATAGTAAGTCTTTTTAATTTATTCGTAAGTAACTTTCGTACTATATTCATTAAGTTAGGAGAAATAGAGACTGCATTAGCTTTCAGTAAAATATCCATATTACATCAAAGTATTATTAATTCTACTGAACTATTACAACATTTAGTTTTAATATCTCAAACTGAAAATTTATTATATACGCCGAGTGCGGAAAATTTGGTAAAACTAGAGAAAACAATCAATATTAAATCATATATTAAGCAAAACCAGATTACGTTTATAATGGAGATTCCAATTACAGATAACATTACTTATAATTATTATAAATTATATTTCTTACCTATTTTTCGTAAATCAGAAAATAAAACATTTTCCATTATCCCTAAACATCCCTACCTCTTGGCAAAGGGTACGAAATACTTACCGATCCTAAAACCATGCCGGTCACTTGCTGCTGGAGAAGAATTCTTGTGTAACGAAGATCATCAAACTCTTTATCCTGAGATAACTTGTATCGAGCAGCTCTTAAAATTCGAAGATAACTTAACACAATGTAAGCAAAGACAGATTGACATAGAGAATATAAGGGTCCAAAGAATCACATCTACAAGTTGGATACTATTTTCAAAATTTAGAAACACCCTAACTCAAACCTGTAATGGGGATGTCAATAAGTATTCTATTATTGGGACTTACGTTATGACCTTAGACGAACCATGTAACGTTGAAGTAAAGAATATAAAGATTCGTAGCCATGTCAACCTCATAGAGAGTGATCCTGTGGGAACCAAGCAAGATTTAGTTTTGCCGCAGCTGCCTATGGCTAGAGCCCCTGTATTATCCAGTACACGCGTACTCAATATGAGAGGAATCAATTTGGATGAAGTAAAATATATGTCAACGGTACTAAAGCAAAGTGTTTTCAGTGATAGTGAAATCATTAATAGTGAAAGACATCCTAGAGTCAGTGAAATTTTAATTTACATCTTTATATTTTTATTTCTTTTATGTATACTCTCATTTTTACTTTATATTTTTCGTTATAAAATCTTACATATAAATTGTTCGCGAAATCATCGGAAAGTTATTAAAAATGAACAACCCGATAATTTCGCACTTGGGGAGGGAGGAGTTATGCACTCACCCAAACCCTCAGTATTAGGTTAAGCGAGATTATTCCGCTGGCTCAGCGAGACCACCGGAATATTCCCATTATTGTTATAAGCACTTTTATTGTTTCGTAAAAATTCATGTTAAATGTCGCAATACATTATAACTTTTGTAATACAAATATTTTTAACTTTAAGAATTAATATTGTTGTGATCTCCAAATCGATCAGACGTATTAAATAGTTTTAATTTAAATTAGTATTTTATTTTTAAAAAAGTAAATTCTCAATTAGAAAGTTTAACTAGGTAGATAGTAAAATAAACAAACAAGAGGTCGCATATTTATCGAGACTATATAGTAAAATCACATTAACTTTCTGAGATCTTCTTGTTCCTCTATACGAGTAATAGGAGATTTTTCTTGTTTTTGGATGAAAACTCTGCTGAAAGAGGTCCAGCACCCGTAGTAGTTGTGCGCTCTTGCCTGTTGCCTGGCTAAAAAATATAACCGACGAGCCTTCGTAGTTAAGAAGTTTGATATAAATATAGTTTTGGGTGGGCCTTGTATATTAAGGTTCGAAGTATTGAGAGTTGGTTGGTGCTGTAGTTTTTGTGACTTATTGTAGGCAATAACATGTTTTATGAACGTTGATTTCCTTGTAGTCGCTGTGAAGTCCACTACAACAGTTTCATTATTAGTTTTAGGGCGATAAATTTCTCTTATTTCGAGATTTTCGTGGATGTGTGGTTGCGTCACTATGGAACACACTTTGTTTATGATTTCAATTAAGTTGTCTTTGCTTTCTTTATCTAGTTTAGCAATATTTCTAATCTCAACCGTAGTAGACCGGAGTTACGTTCTTGAGCTTCCAATTTTTCTTCTAATTCTTGTATTCGAGATTTAGAACTTCTAATTTCTGATTCCAATATTGCTACTTGATTCATTACCTCGTCATACTTTTCCGATATAAAGTCAACTGATTTTTTAATTTCAAAGTTTTATTCCTTAATGGAGTTCAGTGTTTGAGTGATACCTTCAATTTTTTTATTTTGCTGGGTTATAAAATCAGCTATCATCGATCTTATTTCTGTAGTAAACGAATTCGTGTTGCCCGTTATTTCTTCAAACGACCGTTTATATCTTTTTTTAATGTTTACATTGGTTTCGTGTGTGTCTAAATCATTAAATGATGATTCATGGAGCTGAGGAGTGCTTTTTGATATGATTGTGTTTGGCGGAGTGTGTTGCAAAGCCATTTTATAATATAATAAAGTATAGTGTAGGCCTATTTGTAACAGTAGCCGACGGCAAGCAATGCGAAAAACCAACTATAGATGGGAGTCGCTAGAGTGAGACAACGCAATTAAAACTACGTCACAGTGTCGTTGCAGTTAGTGATTGGTTCAAAAAGCGCAGTTGCAATAAAACGGCAATTAGTGCACCTTATTTGTTCCTTTCTTAAGGTGTGTGTGCTACTCACTGTTTGTAGAATTAAGATACAACCGAAAACACGTCCGAATATATATTGGCAGGCGTGAATAAATTGAACAGCTGATTTTTAGTGCTCTTTATTTATTTTTAGTTTTTACATAATTACAAGTATTTTTATGTCTTATATGTGCTTGTGATATAATATAACCTACCTCTAGTTATATCCTTATAATTATTAATATACACGGAACGACAATTTTAAATTGTAAGCCATGGATGAAAGAGTCCATTACTGCTTTGGCAGAGATGTTTAATGTTAGAATGAACGAGATTCAGCGCGATCTAAGTAAAAATGCATCACTGGCGATGGTATCAACTTTAGCTGCAGATTTCACTTCCTTCAAGAATTTCATCCACACTGCACTGAGTTCTTTGCAAAAGCAGATGCAACTTCTTAATCGGGATGTTGATCGCATGGAGATGTCGAGAAGGCGTAAAAAACTTTTAATCCATGGTTTAGCCGAGAATAAATCAGAAGATGTTGGCACTCTGGTCGTAAATGTCATGGCGAATAATTTCTCCACTTCAAATATTAGAACAGAGTATCGCCTGGGCCGCTCACACGGTGATCAGCATCGACCCGTAGTAGTATGTATTCGTTGGTTCCAACAACTACGTTCCTTTGGAAGTGTGCCTGAACCAGTGCGTCAGACCCCGCGAGTCGACTCGTCGATGTGTCGGACCTAAAAAAAAAAAAAATATAACTATATGTTATAAACATATGTAACATATAGACGCTTCTTGTATTGTTTTGTTATCTATTTCTAATAGAGGAAGAGGACATTTTTGAAACGAATTAGCTCTACAAATAATTTCTATATCTTTACGTAAACTTGTCAAAAATACCTCAGCACAATCTTCGCCGGTATAAGTAACATATTTAGATAGCTTATTATCATATGAACATTTGACATAATAACCAAAGCTGTACTCATCATGTCTTTGAACGTTGGTAGTGAAAGATTTAAAAGGATCATTGGAACATGAATCGATTGGATTGAGAAAAGACTCAAAATCTGCGTAGATCACAAAGGGTACTCTCTTTTTCTTTTCATAACCTTCGAATTTTATCTTGTCACTTGGTACATTTTCACCACGCCAGTTTTTTTTACTTATATCTTTATTTGGAAGATCGGTTCTGACATGTGTGCAATCATTCAATCTATGTCTATCGAGAGCTTCCTGACTGTTAAAATAAATAAGGCAGCCGTCACAAATGTAAATGGCATTATTTCTTGATGTAACCTGATGACTCACTAAACGAGATAAGTTTTTTATATAGCAATAATGGCCATTACTTCCACTCGTTATGTAAAGTAAATTAATATGAATAGGTTTGAGACACTTTGTAAAATATAAAGGACCAACCACAGAGTTAGACTTACTCAAACCATTGTATTCCAGTCCATAAACGTTAACACTCAAATTATTCAACTTTTCGACTTTATGAATGTCTGTTAACTTCACAGGAAAAGGAACACCAACAAAATTTAACTTGTTTTCATATTTTGAATATGAAGTGACTCGATCTGAACTTTTATTTGTTGGGTACAATGCTGAGAGTAAAGCCCACTTAAAGCACTGAACATCGCTATTTTTTACATTTATTACTGCCGTTTTGTTTCGTATGTCGTGAGGCAAATCAATGTATGAAGATCCGCGAAGTGGATTAAATTTATTCACATTCATATCCAAACTTAATATTTTCTGAATAGACAAACCGCTGTCTTTCTTTTCAAACTCGGTTATTTTGTTTGCAAATGTTTCATTTAAAGACTCGAGAAATTCATTTAGATTAACAGATTCGTTAATGACGACATTCGGAGTTTGAAAATCAAAAGTATTTGTCAATTCTTTACATTGTTGAATAAAATTAGCTTGGAGTATAAAACTAACTTTGAAGGTTTTCAAAGCTACTATACTCTCACTAACTAAAGTAAAAGAGTATCTTTGACGGAATTTAAAAACAAATTAAAATCTAAAAGCTCATCACTAACGGAGAGTGGAGTTATTCTGTAAGTATAAACACGTTTTCCAAATGCTTTTTCGATTAATGTTACATTAGGTAAACTGTGATGAATGCGTAATGCATTATTTTTATGAATATTGCTTCGGTAATGATTTGCTAGATATCTCCTTTTAACAAGTATTTTGCATACCTCACACTTGATCATGTCAATGTTTACTGGTTGAACTGATGGTTCTGAATCCCTCGAAGTTGAAGGTTCGCTTGGACGTCTCATTTTCACAACTTTTTTATTGTTATCTTGAGCTACGCGTTTCAAGCCTCTGCCAACTTGTAAGCTGGTTAACAAAGAAAAAATAAGTTTTAAATTCAATATCTCATAAATTTAAACAGGAAAAAAAAGAAATAAATAAAAAAAACATTAATAATCATTATTACTTACTGCTTTTCCACGCTTTCACTTATGTTGAACAAAGCTTCATCAAATTGTGAATCAAAAGTCTTTGACTCAATACTTGTGAATTTATCGTTGAAAACTTCCATAGCACATTCTGCTGATTCAACAATCTCACAAATTTCATCCAATTCCTTGTCAGTCCAGCAATTACTTTCAATCTCCTGTTCTTTAGTAAAAAACACACTAGTAACATGATCACAGTTCGACATTTTCAACTACTATTTAACTCAACACGAATTAATGTAACGCAAGACGGTTTAAATGTGAGTATGTTAGAAACGTTTTTGGCTTTTATAGATTCTTTACAAATGAACAAACCTATTAGACTATCGCAAATGATAACGATAATATTCAAACTAATGCTTATGACTTAAGAGTTTTTAGTAAAATAATTTATTTAGTCTTTTTGTTTAAAGTGATATTTTTTTAGGTTTGGTGCACTAGAAATTTCTTTGGTGATACTATGTACCAACTTTCGTGTAATTTGATGGTGGCTATTTTTGTTATTTTTCTTGTTATAATATTTGACCCTGACATCTGCATGTTTCCAGTGCTCCTCCGGTGGTATATCAACCAGTTTTTTCAGTTCAAATATCTCAATTTTTATGAGATGTTTTGCATTGGATCCATCATCTTCGTTGGTAGTAATATATGAGGTACCATCGTTCGTCGCTCGCCCCACCGATGAAGAATGTAGTTTTGTCTTTTTTATCTTCGGAGGTTCTTGAAAGAACTCGTTTAGAGAGTCACTGCTTTTTGATCTCTCCCGTTTCTTGATAGGGTATGGCGAGATACGTTCATCGTCAGATGTTGAGAAATAATACTGTTTATACGTGTTTTCTTCGTATTCTGCATTATTCCCACCCACGCAGCGTGTAAGCTACAGCAATGAATACAAAGGAAAATGAGTATAAAAATAAAATAAATTTCTACGCTACCTAAAAAACGTTAGAGTGGTAAAAAACACACGTTGTAAAAAATCACAGTAAAATATAGAATTACATCAATAAAAAGTAATACTCACCTCCATAATGATATCCATGTGGTATGTGGCACTTACTAGACAACACTCGCACAACAGTTCTTAACAAGAAGACACTGAACAACTTAGTGATGAATTCAAAAAACACAGTCGTTTTATACTAACTAAGACAATGTAAATGAACAAACCTATTAAACTATCGCAAATGATAACGAAAATATTTAAACTAATGCTTATGACTTATGAGTAATAAAGAAACAATGCCATTAGTAATAATGACAAATCCATTACAAGTTAGAGCAGGTTTAAAATTTCACAATAACAACTAAATAATAAATAAAAAAAAATATATTAAATCGAGAACTATTTAATAAACAAAATATTGTGTTACCGGTGCGCCATTATTTCAAACATTGTATGATAAAAAATACAATAGAACCATTTAGATTTCATAAAAATATACATATTAAATGGGAAGTTTTAATAAACAAAATATTGTTTCACCGGCGCGCCATTATTTCAAACATTGTATAATAAAAAATACAATCGAACTATTTAGATTTCATGAAAATATATATATTAAATGGAAAGTTTTAATAAACAAAATATTGTATCACATTAAAATGACAGAAATTGCATTAAGTATTTATTATTTAACATAGCGACAAAGAGACAGGCACTGTGGCGTCGTGAGGTGATGAGTAATGCAAGAAAGAGACAGCAACACTGCACTGTGACGTAGGTCCGTGAGCGATAAGGCCGGGCAGGAGCTTAATGAGGGTGACTTATAAGCGAATAGACTAGTGGGATGTAATTAATCGAAAAGCTATCTTTGGAACGGTTAGAGATACAGCTCTGGGACCCAGCGCAATCGATTCAAATGGGGGGCTAAACCTTTTTTTTTTTTTTTTAGTTCCGACACATCGACGATTCGACTCGCGGGGTCTGTCGCACTGGTTCAGGCACACTTCCAAAGGAACGTATTCGTTGGTTCTGGCGCTTGCGCCAGAACCAACGAATACATACTACTACCCGTTGTGGTAAAATTTTCAGATGCTCAGGTGCGGCACAGCATTTGGCTTGCGAAAACTAAGCTGAAGGGGTCCGGCATCACTATATCAGAATTTCTCACGATAACCCGCCATGAAGTGTTTATGCTCGCTCGACGACGTTATGGTGAGTGGAAGTGGACTCGTGATGGGACCATCAACGTCATAGCCCCGAATGGTTTAAGCGTGTGGTAGAGTCACGTCGCCAGCAATGGCAACACGCATGGGCAGACTCGACCGGATCATTACCACCCCCGGCATTTAAAACCGGCGTGAAGTAGTGGCTTTATGCCACTGCGTTTCGCATCAGGTAATGCCGGGCCCCGGCGCCCAACCCATCTTGAAGGCCGGCAACGCACCTGTAGCTCCTCTGGGGTTGCACGGGGTAGTGGGCCGCGGTAATCACTTACCATCAGGTGACCCGTACGCTCGTTTGCCGTGTCTTTTCCATAAAAAAAATAAAAGCTATCGTGTGGAGTGTATGGCCGATCTCCAGATTATACCCGCTGCTCCAGGAAAGTCTCCGCCGACGGTGCAGGACAGTGTGGTGGCTTCTAAAAACACTGACAACAAAGTTGTAGTGCAACGGTGTAAGCGAGTAGTTAAAAAGTGTTGATTAACCAATTAAATACTTATTATTACTATTCCTATCAGTATTCGTAAAATACTTATTATTATAATCACTTACTTTTAATAACGTAATATATATATTCGTAATAACTTACTTTTTACAATGTGATCTGTCACGAAGCAACGCTCAACTGACACTATATGATATTATGATGGTCAATATAGGTTATTACTTTATTGCATTAGAAAGATGGCTTTTGTTTGATTTTATCAACATGTTATTTAATTATTATTTTTATTATTTACTTATTATTATAGAGGTACTATCTAATAAGTAAATAATAAAAATAATAATTAAATATTTTTAATTTTACTATCCATAATTTGGTATTGTTTTATTGTTATTATATTTTCCTGTTTCTTTTTTTTTCTTTGTTTTTTATGTATAGAAAGGTAAATTTTATGCAAAGTATTCTATTGTTGTGTTTTTTTAATTCGTGATAGATCTGTTGTAAGTTTGTTTTTATTTTATTTTTGTAGTTTAGTTTTTGTTTTTTTATTTTTTTGTTTTTTCGATTCGCGCTTCGATATTCGTCGCGAGTACACGACTGTTTGCGTATTTATTTGAGCGTCTAAATTTTTTTCATTCTACCTATGTGGCGATCGTTCTCCACACGATTTATTTTTCTTTATTAATTTTATATATGCGGACGAAATCCAGGTGCGCGCGCCTAGCGAGCTATACGGCTACGCTTGACCGTACAAGCGACAGCCGATCCTTTGTTCTCGCGGAACCGGTTACCGACGCGATCGGCGGCCGCGCCGCCGTCGGGAGCTCACTTGCCGAGCTGCTAAGCGACAGTACCTTTCTGATTACTCGCGACAACCGCACGCTTGATTTCGTTCCGTGGCTATTCATAATTACGTACATCCTATCGCTATTTATCCTTTCTTTATTCTTGAGACTTTTGCTTTTAAATTCTATTGTAATCCTTCCGTAATCTTACCTTCTGTGCTTTCTTATTATTCTTACTTGCTTTCTTGTGCTTTCTTATTATTCTTACTTGTTTTCTTGTGCTTTCCTTTTTTATAATATATTCGTTATAAAACTACACGTTTTATATTATTTATTCCCTTTGTCTTATTTAGTGTAGCGTAGATTTTCCTTATCCTATACGCTCCTTATTGGTGACCCGCGTTAAGAGTACAATACAATACAATACAATATACTTTATTGCACTTAAAATTTGAACAAATGATGTACAAAACAAGTAAAAAAACATCATGTACAATAAGGCGGCCTTATCGCTTAAAGCGATCTCTTCCAGGCAACCTTTGGTCGCTGGAGTTGTATAAAAAAGAGAGTGTGGGTGGTGCAGTAAATTGCAGGAGAATATTTAATAGCAGAAATAAAAAAAATAAACAAAAATTAAAATAATAATAATAAAATATATACATATACATATATAATTATTATAAATAAATATTAATTTCAATAAATATGTTAATAAACACTAAACAACATTTATAAAATTAATTTGAAGATTAAAATATATAAATATACATAGACACATACATACATACATATACACATATACATATACATACATATATATACACATACACATACATATACATATATATATGTAATTATCATTATTATAATAAATAAATAAATATACAAAGGCTCAATTAAATATTCATAAAGTGGTTTTTAAGTAAGGCTTTAAATTTCTGTAAACTTTTGGCATGTCTGATGGGTATCGGTAAGGAATTCCATAGTCGGGCAGCTTTAATGGTAAAGGAGTTAGTCAGAAAAGAAGAAGAGTGAGGAGAAATTTCAAGTAATAAATTTTTCTGGGAACGCAGGGAAAGTGAGTGGACATCATGTAGGAATCTGAATTGTTTCTTCAGATAAGGAGGAGTACAAGGATTAAATAGCACGGAATAGAGAAGATGAAGAATATGAGTATTCCTGCGAAGGCGGATAGGGAGCCACTTGAGCTTATCACGAAATTCTGAAATATGATCATATTTACGTATTCCAAATATGAACCTAATGCAGAGGTTTTGAAGTCGCTCAAGTTTATTCAGTTGCTCCTCTTTAAGGTCGAGATAACAAATATCAGCATAATCGAGAATTGGTAATAGGAGTGAGTTTGCTAGCGCAATTTTGGTAGGTATTGGTAGGAAATTGCGTAGCCTACGCAGAGATGCAGAAGCAGCATAAATCTTCTTACTTACCTCTACTATTTGGGGTTCCCAAGACAAATGCTTATCCATAATTACACCTAAGTTCCTAACTGATTCCCTAAATGGAATGGAAGTCCCATCGATCATTATAGTTGCTATATGCGATAAGTTAATTTTCGACAGTAATCTAGGACTACCGATAACAATTGCTTGACTTTTTAAAGGATTTATAGTAAGTCCAAAATGTTTGCTCCAAACTGAAATTTGCTTAAGATCACTATTTATTTTCTGGATGGTATTGGGCAGCTCAGTGAGAGCACCTTGTGAGTAGATTTGTAAGTCGTCCGCATACAGGTGGTAGAGGGAAGAAATTTTAAGACAGATGGTATTAATAAAAATTGAAAAAAGGAGAGGGGACAACACGCCACCTTGTGGAACGCCCGCACTAGTAAAAGACCATTCAGAATATGAATTATCTATTCGAATGCGCTGTCGGCGACCGCACAAGTAAGAACGAAACCAATCAATCATTTCAGGAGATATGTTAAGAGAAGTCAGTAAAGCAAGTAGAATGTCAAAATCAACAGAGCTAAAAGCATTACTGAAATCTAATAATGTCAACACCGTTATTTTCTGATCATTCATGCCATGTCTGATGTCATCGGTGATCTTGACTAAAGCAGTAGTCGTACTATGACCATGGCGAAAGCCGGACTGTAAGGAGTTAAGGAAATTGTGTCTCAAAAGGAATGTGCTTAGTTGTTTATGAACAAGGCGTTCTAGCATTTTGACAACAGTGGAAGGATAGAAATCGGACGATAATCGGAAAAGGAAGATGGATTTGTTTTTTTTGGTAATGGGAGAATTTGGGCATCTTTCCAAATGGAAGGGAAGTCACCATGATGAATGGAACGATTCAAAATGGATGTAATGACAGGAGCTAATAGATCTATTAAAAGAATGATCATTTTACGACTAATGCAGTCAGCACCAACTGCATTCGACTTAATAGCGATAATATTTCTCTTAACATCACATACAGTGAATTGACTAATTTAAAAGGAGGAATCTGTGGAGTGGGTAAAGAGGAAAGATCAATTAAAGTTTTCAATTTATTCGTACTATCGATTGTACTAGAAGAAGTGAAATGTTGATTAAGAGAATTTAAATCTAAATTTGATGGATTAACTTTATGTTTGGTTTTACCGACTCCAAGGGATTTGAGAAATTTCCAGACCTTAGCTGGATCATCTTCTTCGATTACTGATTTATAGATATGGCGTCGTTGACTATCTCTACAAACCCTGTTGCAGCGATTACGAGCTCTCACATATTTATTTCTATTTGCGTCACTTCCATCAGAGATATATTTACTCTTAGCTTTATGTTTTTTTTCCTGCAGTTTTTTAATGTCCGCAGTAAGCCATGGTGCAGGAAGATGTTTCATTCTGACCGGTCGGACTGGTGCATGAGTATCATAAAGAGTTATTAAAAAAGCATTAAATATGTTAATTTGTTCAACTACTGTACGAGCATTATCAATGACAGTCCAGTCAATTTTACTGGCGTCTTCAGTTAACCGCTCCAAATCCATACCTCCAAAATTGCGCTGCAGAAGAATTCTCGATTTTGCCTTAGGAGGTCTAACTTTGTAAGATATGTAAAGAAGATCATGATAGGAGAATGCTAGCGCAGGACATTGGCCATGGCTCACGACATGGTCAATAGAAGATACTAAAATTAAGTCGAGAAGAGAAGGATTAGAGTGTGGAAAGTGATGAGTTGGTGACAGAGGTAGAATATTTAAATTCGCCGAATTTACTAAATTTTGTAGACGGGACGCTCGACCATCGTTTTTTAAAAGACAAGTGTTAAAATCTCCCATTATCAAAGTATGCTCATAAGAGGGCATAAATTGATCCACCAGGATTTCAAATGACGAGAAATAGTCAACTGTAAGGTTAGGACTGTAAAAAACCCCTAGAAGTAGTTTGGTGTGATTTAATATCACTTCGATTAGTAAATGTTCAGCATATGCGTTGTTCAGTGGCTGTGATGTACTTACAATTGAAAAAGGAATATGGGCACGCAAATAAATTGCTACACCCCCACCAACTCGTCCAATGCGATCATTTCTAATCAAATGAAATCCTGGCAGTGAGTAGGCGGTCGACTGTAAAACATGGTTTAAGCCATGATTCAGATATTAAGATACATGCCGTCTTTACTATCGAAAGATGACAATAAATCAGGATAATGTGCTGGAATACTCTGAGCGTTAATATGAATAATATTAAAGTTTTTCGGGACATCCGAGAAGTATGAATTAAGATTTTCATTTAGTGATGGGATGCTGGGAATACTGCCGTTGCTGTCGGTGCCTTCGGAAATAGAAGATAAAGATAGGATGGAATTAATACTCGTATCGTTTGTAGCCATTATTTTGTATATAAGATACTATAAAATAAATAAGTATAAATACTAATAAATAAATATAAAAATAGCAGTATAATATGTAAATATATATGAAATAATAATAATAAACTCAAGGCTTTATACAACATTCCCGCCAGTTGCAAGAAAGACATCAAGAAGAAAAGCAAAACAAAAAAAAAAAGTCACTTTAAAATAATAAATAAGGACAAAAAAAAAAAATGAATCAATTGACTACATTAACTGAGAAAAGAATAATAATGAAACATATATATTAAAAGAGTAATGAGTTGCTAAGTTCAGTAAACATTCAAATTTATATAAAGTACAAGAATCCGAACTAAGCTCTTGTTATAAGTTATATGTGCTTCAAACAATGTTATTTGACAGCAATTTACAAAACACAAACATTCTAGTCTTAGAACAAGAATAACAACTAATACACACAAAAAAAAAATAATGTAATGTTTCAATAAAAGTTAACTATCTTAAAAATAAACTACAAAATAATAATGAGTGGTAAACAAAACAGAAAATAATAGTAAAACATAAGGGTAAGCTGGCATTAAATGATAAATAGAACTACAGTTACAGTAAAATCAACAAAAAATTAATATAGAAATAATAAGAGAAAGATATATAAAAGAAAACTATTTTTTTACCACTCGTTTGGCTCGGGGAACCATAATTTTGTCGGATGTTCTCCTCGACCAACACTTATTAACCCCGAATTGCTGTCTTGCTTCGAGGAATGCTTTATGACGTTCTTTAGTGAGGTACTCGGATTGAGTGATACCGCTGCCTTTTAATTTTCCTTTGGCAAACCAAACCATGTCCCGTGTCGATACATCAGCAAATTTCACAACTATAGGCCTTGGTTTTTCAGCATATTTACCCAAACGATATGAAGATTTTATACTGGAAGAGGAAAAATTAGGCAACATTAAATGTTTACCTATCAACCCAGTAATACTTGTTTTAATATCTTCTGATCTTTGTTCGGGCACACCGTGAAATAAAAGAAACTTATGCCTTCTTTTCATCTCCTGCCGATCTACAATACAATACAATACAATATACTTTATTGCACTTAAAATTTGAACAAATTATGTACAAAACAAGTAAAAAAAAAAACATCATGTACAATAAGGCGGCCTTATCGCTTAAAGCGATCTCTTCCAGGCAACCTTTGGTCGCTGGAGTTGTATAAAAAAGAGAGTGTGGGTGGTGCAGTAAATTGCAGGAGAATATTTAATAGCAGAAATAAAAAAAAAATAAACAAAAATTAAAAATTAAAATAATAATAATAAAATATATACATATACATATATAATTATTATAAATAAATATTAATTTCAATAAATATATTAATAAACACTAAACAACATTTATAAAAAGTAATTTGAAGATTAAAATATATAAATATACATAGACACATACATACATATATATACACATACACATACATATACATATATAAATGTAATTATTATTATTATAATAAATAAATAAATATACAAAGGCTCAATTAAATATTCATAAAGTGGTTTTTAAGTAAGGCTTTAAATGTCTGTAAACTTTTGCCATGTCTGATGGGTATCGGTAAGGAATTCCATAGTCGGGCAGCTTTAATGGTAAAGGAGTTAGTCAGAAAAGAAGAAGAGTGAGGAGAAATTTCAAGTAATAAATTTTTCTGGGAACGCAGGGAAAGTGAGTGGACATCATGTAGGAATCTGAATTGTTTCTTCAGATAAGGAGGAGTACAAGGATTAAATAGCACGGAATAGAGAAGATGAAGAATATGAGTATTCCTGCGAAGGCGGATAGGGAGCCACTTGAGCTTATCACGAAATTCTGAAATATGATCATATTTACGTATTCCAAATATGAACCTAATGCAGAGGTTTTGAAGTCGCTCAAGTTTATTCAGTTGCTCCTCTTTAAGGTCGAGATAACAAATATCAGCATAATCGAGAATTGGTAATAGGAGTGAGTTTGCTAGCGCAATTTTGGTAGGTATTGGTAGGAAATTGCGTAGCCTACGCAGAGATGCAGAAGCAGCATAAATCTTCTTACTTACCTCTACTATTTGGGGTTCCCAAGACAAATGCTTATCCATAATTACACCTAAGTTCCTAACTGATTCCCTAAATGGAATGGAAGTCCCATCGATCATTATAGTTGCTATATGCGATAAGTTAATTTTCGACAGTAATCTAGGACTACCGATAACAATTGCTTGACTTTTTAAAGGATTTATAGTAAGTCCAAAATGTTTGCTCCAAACTGAAATTTGCTTAAGATCACTATTTATTTACTTCAGTAGCAAGAAATTCGACTTGAAGCTGCAAAGTGTTCAAGAGCGAAAGTATGAGACCTTTAAATTGATGGAATTCAGCTGCTAGCGAAGATGTTGAGACTGGTGAAGCTGTCTTGTGCAAGTCATGTTGAAATTCATTCATTTTCGTTGTGAATAAATCAGTTAATGCAGTCATTGACTCATTGATTGACTCCATATTTTCGAAAAGTAAGGAAAGTAAAAAGTGAATTTATGTAGGATTCTTCTTGCTGGTGGGTAATGTTAATCACATTGGCATATCTTTGTAAAAACACATTGATTATTATGCTTATTATCGAATTTAATAAATCAGCTGTTATGAACAGATGTTATTAGTTTCACTCCTACCCACAGAAAAAAAAAAAAAAGAAAAAAAAAAGAAAAAAAAAAAAGTACGTGTAAGAGTACGTGTGAAGGTTACGTGAAGGGCAGAAATAACGGACAACTAGATGTCGCGCGACGGTAAACCCGAACCGGAAGAGTCCGTGTGCCGAGTGGGCATGAAGATGCCGCCATTTTGGCCTAAAGAGCCAGCGCTCTGGTTTGCCCAAGTCGAAGGCCAATTTTTTATCAGCGGGATTACGTCAGACATCACCAAATTTTACTATGTCATCGCACAACTAGAGCACCAGTACGCCGCCGAGGTGAAAGATATTATAGTTAACCCGCCTGCTGATAACAAATATCAAAAACTTAAACTGGAGCTTATTAAGAGACTGTCAGAGTCACAAGATGCGCGGATCAAGCAGTTAATGACGAGAGAGGAATTGGGTGACCGGAAGCCGTCGCAGTATTTACGGTGCCTGGAAGAACTTGCAGACGGGGCTGTTTCAGAGAGTTTTCTACGATCTATATGGGCGAGTCGTCTACCCACTAACATCCAGACAGTGATTGCGACGCAAATGAATACGACCTTGAAGGATGTTGCTGAGCTGGCAGATAGAGTGTACGACATTGCACCACCCGTTCCTGTCGTGGCTAGCGTGCAGCCGAGTACAAGTACTGGAAGCGCGGTCGATGACATCGCGAGGCGGATGGAGGAACTTACATGTGAGGTAGCGTTACTTCGATCACAGGTACGTGCTCGTTCGCTTTCACGAGATAAAGGTAGACGGGATCGTAGTAGATTACGTCATAGGCCGCACAGTAGCAACGGTCAGTGTTGGTACCATACCCGTTTCCGTGACCGCGCCTTTCAATGCATCCCGCCGTGCACGTTCAAGACTACGAGTTCGTCGGCGGGAAATGCAAGCGGCAGCCGGAAGTAGCGGCTAGCGACTGCCATACGAAACCAGGCCGCCTTTTTGTTGTTGATCGTGTAACAAAACTGTCTTTTCTGATTGATACAGGTTCAGATCTGTGCGTCTATCCACGGTCTGCCCTCACTCAACCACGTGCAAAAACAGATTATACGCTATACGCAGCCAACGGTTCGCCAATCTACCTACGGTTGGATCCATCCCCAGCTGGACATCGGACTGCGGCGTGCTTACACCTGGAGATTTGTGGTAGCTGAGGTGTCGAAACCTATTATTGGTGCCGATTTCCTCAAATTTTATAATTTACTGGTAGATTTACGAAACCATTGCCTGCTTGACGGTCTCACTTCACTCTCCACATCAGCTAGATTAGCAGGAAAAGCTGCGGAACACATCGCTTCGGTTAAAGCAGTCTGCGGAGACAGTGAGTACCATGACTTATTACGTAAGTACCCACAGATTACTATGCCAGCAGGTACTCAGCGAGTGGTGAAGCATGACACGCTGCATTATATCAGGACAAAGTCTGGACCACCTGTGTCATGTCACCCTCGCCGCTTACCACCAGACCGACAGAAAATTGCCCTGAAGGAGTTTGAGGACATGATGGCGAATGGAACCGCGCGGCGTTCGGAGAGCCCATGGTCGTCACCTCTGCACCTGGTACCGAAGAAGGATAATGGGTGGAGACCATGCGGAGACTACCGCGCTTTGAATTCTCGGACAATCCCTGACAAATATCCCGTCAGGCACATTCAAGATTTCACTCATCAACTGGCAGGTAGTTCCATATTTACAAAAATTGACCTGGTGAAAGCTTATAATCAGATACCAATTAATCCTGAGGATATATGCAAAACGGCAATCGCGACACCGTTCGGTTTGTTTGAATTTCCGTTCATGACGTTCGGGTTGCGAAACGCTGCTCAGACCTTTCAGCGATTCATAGACGAGGTGCTGAGAGGTCTACCTTTTTGCTATGCGTTCATTGACGATATCTTGGTATATTCGGCGACGAGAGCAGAGCACCTAGAACATCTCCAGCAGTTATTTCAGCGGTTGTCAGAATACGGTATACTGATCAATACCGGTAAGTGTGAGTTTGGTAAGCACACCATCACGTTTTTAGGACATGTGGTTACAGCAGAAGGCATCCACCCACTTCCAGATAAAATCCAAGCGCTTCAAGAGTTTCCAACCCCGAAAACGGTAAGAGAACTAAGGCGATTTCTGGGTATGTTTAACTTTTACCGTCGTTTTGTACCAGTTGCAGCTAGGGTTCAGGCGCCACTGAACGTTCTGTTGGCAGGGCCAAAGACAAAGCCATCGCAGAGCATAACCTTCACGCAAGAGCAGTCAGAAGCTTTCGATGCGTGTAAGACCAGTCTTGCGGATGCCGTCATGTTAGCACACCCTGAGGCTGACGCAGAGTTGGCTGTTTACACTGACGCTTCGGATAATGCAATCGGCGCAGCGCTCCAGCAGCGTGTAAGCAACACCTGGAAGCCCTTAGCTTTCTTTTCGAGACGCCTGACTGCAGCGCAAAAGAAGTACAGTCCCTACGACCGCGAGCTGCTGGCTATCTTTGAAGCCATTAGGCATTTCAGGCATATGGTAGAAGCCAGACCCTTCGTGGTCTACACCGACCACAAGCCGCTGACGTTTGTGTTTGACCATAATAGAGAGAAGTGTTCGCCCCGCCAGTTCAGGTACCTGGATTATATTTCCCAATTCACCACAGATATACGGTATGTAAAAGGGAACGATAACGTGGTGGCTGACGCATTTTCGAGGATCGAAGCTACGAGTACTGCAGTACCCATAAACCTGCAAGACCTAGCGCGATCTCAGGAGGACGATCCAGAGCTACAGGATCTTCTTGAGAACAAGGTGACGGCGTTAAAGCTGGAGAAGGTCAAAGATCCAATTTTGCAAACCGTCATTATATGTGACGTCTCCAAAAATCCCCGGCCTTACCTGACGGCTTCATTTAGGAAACCTGCATTTGTTGCGCTGCATAATTTGAGTCACCCGGGTGTCAAGGCGACAATCAAATTAGTAACAGAACGTTTTGTGTGGCATGGGGTAAAAAAAGATTGCAAAAACTGGACGAGAGAATGCACTGCCTGCCAGAGAAGCAAAGTCTCTCGTCATACCCACTCTCCACCTTCTTATTTCCCTGTTCCATCTCAAAGATTTTCCCATATTCACCTGGACCTGGTTGGTCCGTTACCTTATTCTTCTGGTTACAGGTACTGCCTCACGGTCATTGATAGATATACGCGATGGCCTGAGGCGTATCCACTTGCTGACATCACCGCCGAGACCTGTGCCCGCGCTCTTGTTGCTGGCTGGGTTTCTCGGTTCGGGTGCCCCCAGAGGATAACAACAGACAGGGGCCGCCAGTTCGAGTGCGAGCTCTTTCGCACTCTGACAGCGGTGCTAGGGGTGCAGCACCGCCCCACTACAGCTTACCATCCTGCCTGCAATGGCATGGTGGAACGTCTCCACCGACAAATGAAGGCGGCCATAATGTGCCACTCAACTTCATCCTGGACAGAGGTTCTGCCTCTGGTGCTGCTGGGCATCCGCAGCGCCTGGAAAGACGATGTAAAAGCGTCGGCGGCGGAACTCGTCTACGGAGAGCCTCTTCGCCTTCCTGGTGAATTTTTCGTTCCCACTTCCGAAGCCGACCACGATGCTACGGATTTCGCCGCACGTCTACGAGTTCATATGGCTAGACTTACACCAAAACCTGCCAGCTGTCACGAAAAAAGGACCTTTTATATTCCGCAGGACCTGGCAACAGCAAAGTATGTTTTCCTTCGTCAAGATGCTGTTAGGCGGTCGCTTGAGCCTCCATATACAGGCCCCTACAAAGTGTTGGAACGCTCGGCGAAGACGGTCAGGCTAGCTTTGCGAGGCAGAGACGTCACAGTGTCCATCGATCGGGTGAAACCTGCCTACCTTGCCGCAGACAGCTCTGTAGATGAACCAAGCAAGTTTTATATTACTTCGCATGGACGAGACGGCATTAGAGCAAAACCAGAATCATCACCACCGGATGACATCAGCGGAAAGAAGACGCGTTCCGGTAGAGTAGTGCGTTTCCCGGACTACTATCGACCTTAGCGAGCTTCGGTCTCAGGGGGGGTGTAGTGTGGCGATCGTTCTCCACACGATTTATTTTTCTTTATTAATTTTATATATGCGGACGAAATCCAGGTGCGCGCGCCTAGCGAGCTATACGGCTACGCTTGACCGTACAAGCGACAGCCGATCCTTTGTCCTCGCGGAACCGGTTACCGACGCGATCGGCGGCCGCGCCGCCGTCGGGAGCTCACTTGCCGAGCTGCTAAGCGACAGTACCTTTCTGATTACTCGCGACAACCGCACGCTTGATTTCGTTCCGTGGCTATTCATAATTACGTACATCCTATCGCTATTTATCCTTTCTTTATTCTTGAGACTTTTGCTTTTAAATTTTATTGTAATCCTTCCGTAATCTTACCTTCTGTGCTTTCTTATTATTCTTACTTGCTTTCTTGTGCTTTCTTATTATTCTTACTTGTTTTCTTGTGCTTTCCTTTTTTTATAATATATTCGTTATAAAACTACACGTTTTATATTATTTATTCCCTTTGTCTTATTTAGTGTAGCGTAGATTTTCCTTATCCTATACGCTCCTTACCTACATAAATATTTTATTTGATTATGGATGAAATAAATCAAGACACGGAAGTAATTTTGGTACCCAATGATTATGAGGGTGATCCAGTTTTATAATATGATAATTCAGTGCATCAATTATCATCATCAATTACATTCTGTTGGAGAAACTTGCCTTTAATGGGATCCGTGGTAATTTATGGCGTTGGTTTAAGTCATATATTACTAATCGTAATCAAAAAGTTGCCGTTGGCGGTTACGAGTCAGATATTGAGCCCATAACCTCTGGCGTCCCACAGGGTTTCATATTAGGCCCCTTATTGTTTTTAATGTTTATTAATGATATTAAGAAATGTTTTAAGTTCTGTAACATTCTACCCTACGCGGATGACCTCAAAATTTATCATACTATAGATAATCTCAATGACCAACTTCAAGTTTCAAGAAGATCTTAATAACTTTTCAGCATATTGTAAAGACAATAAACTTAAATTATCTGCCGTGTTATCCCGGCTTAGAATAGGATCATCCTGGTACTGGTGGTGTCGTAAGAGGCAACTAAAGTACGTGTGGTAGAGTCACGTCGCCAGCAATGGCAACACGCATGGGCAGACTCGACCGGATCATTACCACCCCCGGCATTTAAAACCGGCGTGAAGTAGTGGCTTTATGCTACTGCGGTTCGCATCAGGTAATGCCGGGCCCCGGCGCCCAACCCATCTTAAAGGCAGGAAACGCACTTGTAGCTCCTCTGGGGTTGCACGGGGTTTGTGGGCGGCGGTAATCACTTACAAACGCAGTAAAAATGTTAATTCGGAACGCGACGGAGGCAACGACAAAAAGCATTGTGGAATATAATTTAAAGATGGCTTTGAAAGATAGGAACGCAGCAGTCACCTCTTCCACCATAGCGATCATGCCCTTATCCTAGTGCAAAATTCCTCACATCCAAATCAATTATTATAAAATTTTAGCATGTACTTATAATTATGTAATTAAATATATATTGTAATATGTAAAATTGTTAAATATATATACATATAAACGTTCGCTTAATCTTAGATCTAAGTAAAATTTTGTACAATAATGTAAAGTTTTTTTTTTTTTCCTTTCAGTATATTTGCAATCAGTCCTGTGACTATGAGCAAATCTGTTCTGTGATGCTGTCGTGCCGAGTGGCATCCCATCGGATGCTTCAACTCGTATGCTGCCCAGAGCTAATGGCGGGCTTCTAGCTTTAGGATGTGGTGTCGTTTTAATCGTTTCACATAACGGTCCATGGTGAGTTGGCGGGCAAGTTCATTGGGGTGATGAATCAGCCTCTCTTTGTACTTAGCTGCCACACTCCGAATTTCCTCCCTAATTGTTCTCATTCCGAGGTGCTCGTGGATTTCATTATTGGTTATATACCAAGGTGCTTTTGCAATTGTTCTTAAGATCATGTTCTGTAGGCGCTGGATTATATTTAGGTTGGAGTCACTTGCACTGCCCCATAGTTGCAAACCGTATGTCCAGATCGGCTTTAGGATGACTTTGTATATAAGCAGTTTGTTGTCCGTAGAAAGTCTTGAGTTCCTTCCCAGCAAAAAGTACAGGCTATTGTACTTAGTACTTAGTAGGCTTAGTTGAAGCTCTTGCTTTTTACATTTCGTGTGGTGCTTCCAGGTTAGCCTACGGTCAATGTGCATGCCAAGATAACGTACATGGTCACTGTGGGGTAGAGGACATAGGCCTAACTTTACAGGGGGGCAGCTTCCTCTTTTCAGAGCGAATGTCACCTGAACTGACTTCGTAGCACTAGCCATAATTTTCCATTTTTGCTGCCATTCGTACACTTTATCCAGGCCCTTTTGCAGGTTCTCTGATGCCAGTTTTGGGTCCTTATGGCTCGATAATATAGCAGTGTCGTCTGCGAATGAGGCTGTAATTGTGTCTGGTGTCAGCGGTAGGTCTGCAGTGAACAAGCTGTAAAGCATTGGGCCCAAGACAGATCCCTGAGGCACCCCGGCGTAGATCTCTCGGAAGTCAGAGGTCACGTCACCTTCTTTCACATAAAATATACGATCCTCCAGGTAAGACTTGAATACAGGAAAGTATGAGTGTGAGACATTCTGTTTGATCTTACATAATAAACTTTTGTGCCAGACCTTGTCAAATGCCTGCTGGATGTCCAGGAATGCTGTCGAGCAGTACTCTTTTTGTTCTAGGGAATTTCTTATAGTGTCACATACTCTATGAACCTGTTCTACTGTGCCATGGTGTTCTCTAAAGCCAAATTGGTGATCTGGTATCACTCCGCGCTCCAAGAGGCTTGGCATAATTCTACAAAGTATTATCTTCTCTAGTACCTTGGATAGTATAGGCAACAGACTGATGGGTCGATAGGATGTCTTATCAGTAATTACTTTGCCAGGTTTCGGGATCATAATGATTTCCGAGACTTTCCACGCATCAGAACCCTACTCGCAACATGGCGTTGAAGATGACGGTGAGGAAGACAAAAGCCTTTCTGGGTAGTTCAACCAAAACTTCTTTGGTTATCAGATCGTAACCTGGTGCCTTTTTGCTGTCCAGCCGTTTAATTATTTTTATGAATTCCGCGGGCGACACAGGTCTAGGGGGAAGGTCCGTTTGAAGATCTTGTTTTAGGATGTGATCAACATATTCTTCTGATGGTTTATCTGGAATTACGTTTGGTTTAAAAACGTTTGCTAGATGCTCCGCAAACAGATTTGCCTTGTCTTGGCTGGTTCTGGCCCAGTCATTTCCTTTTTTTATAGGGGGCTTAGGTACGTTAGGTCTGTCACAGGAGCGGCTGGCTTTCCAGAGCGAGTAATTGGTGGCTTTAGTAGCGGTTAGAGATTCCAACTTTGCTTGCATTGTTGAGTCATTTGCATTCTTCAGAGCTTCTTTTAATTCTATAATGGCGTTGTTAAAGGCAGTCTTGTCTTGCGGGTGGCGGCTAAGTTGCTAGGTTCTGCGTAATTTGCGCTTTTCCAGGATCATGGTCTTTATTTCCAGAGGTATATTTGTGCCTTGGGTTCTATACTCGGCAATAGGTGTGCACTTCCATGCGGCAACTTGTATGCTATTAGTGAAGTCTACTACCGCTGTTTCAATTTCTTCTGCCGTTTTGAGTCTGATGTTTAGAACAAGATTCTCCTCTATGTAGTCTCTGAAGGAACTCCAGTCCGTATGCTGGTTGTATAATAATGTGGGTCTTTCAACCTCGACTATAGTTGAGCTTATAGTTAGGAAGACTGGAGTGTGATCTGATGACCCATCATTACATTGTATTTGGTCAGTTTTATATTCAGGCATTAGGTGGTGCTTTATTTTGTCGCGGATGATTATGGCTGATCCTGCATGACCTGTGCCATCTGGGTGATTTGTTGTATATGTCTGAAACCCTTTGATTTTTATATATGTTTTGTCCGTGCAGTGACCTTCGGATATTAGAACTATGTCCAGTTTGTGCAAGGCGATCAGCATGTCGAGCTCATCTTTGTTGGGTGAAAGTCCATTTATGTTCCAAGTAGCCAGTCTTAGCCCAAGGCCTTTTATCCTTGTAATTTGGTTATGAGTGTAGTTATGAGGCTCATAAGAGTACTCATTTGTTGTAAGACCAAATAAAAATTGTCATTTTGTTTGGTGAGAAGAGTTTCCAATGCCGTAGGGTTTTTATTTATGTCAGGTAAGGCATTTTCTGGGGCAGCCTTGTGTGATTCATTTCTAGTAACTTCGGCGTATGAGAGCGGTTCATTTCCCTTATGAATGGAGGTATGTTGTTGGGCAGTATTACTTGGGCGGTTTTTGTCTCGATTTGCGTTGTCTGTTGTAGTAGCTCTACGTTGACCATATCTGTTATTTTTTCTGGCAAGGATTTCTCTATATACCTGACAACCTTTGTAATTTGCTGGGTGGGAGCCATGGCATAGTGCACATTGAGCTGGTGTATTTCTATCTTGCTTTGGACAATCTGAAGTTTTATGAGCCTGCGCGCATTTTACACAACGGAAGGGTCTCATACAATAGTTCTTTGTGTGCCCATATTGCTGGCACCGTTGGCACTGCACGATTGAATTTTTCTTCTTCGGATCCTCGACAGTTACAGCCTGGTGGTAGATGTATTTGATTTCTTTAGCTGCTTTGTTATTGGTACTAGGTAAGAGATTTACGAAGAATGTTGAGGTTGGCTTTTTGTCCGGGCCGTATCTGGAGTTAATAATTTCCCCAATTACAGTATTCCCACTTTTTTCAATTTCTTCCTTAATCACGTTTTTAGGTGTTGTGTGGTGGAGGTTTCGAATGACAATACGACATGGTCGTTCTTCCTTTTTTTTTAATGTGTGACCAATTAAGCCACTTTCGCGAAATTTGGTGATGATTCGCTTGTATGCCTCCATATCTAGGGTGTTGATTCTCAGCTGGTTTCTATTTGTAGTCCGATATGTGAATGATCTTGAACTTTTAGAACATTGCCTAACATCTGGATATCTAATGTTCAATCAAGAATTCTATTTACAAATAGATGGCATTGCTATGGGTTCGCCTGTGTCCCCGGTAATAGCAGATATATACATGGAGGACTTTGAGGAGATGGCTCTTAGCTCTGCACCCTGTCTACCTAGGATATATAAGCGGTACGTAGATGACACTTTCACCATTTTACCTACGGACAGTATTTATATATTCTTAAACCACCTCAATTCTATTAACGACAATATTAAATTTACAGTAGAATTACAGGCAAATAATTCCCTAACTTTTCTAGATGTTTTAGTCATTAGAAATCCCAATGGCACAATAGGCCACACAGTATATAGGAAACCCACGCACACCAATAGATACCTCAATGGTGAATCTCACCATCACCCTACACAGTTATCTACCGTTGGCAAATCTTTGTTTCAGAGAGCCCACCACCTCTGCGACGCTGAACACCTAGGGGACGAGCTTCGCCAAGTGAAGAATACTCTTCATCAGAACAAGCTGCCAGTTCCCCGCCAGCGTTCTCAGAATACCAACAAGCCACACACAGTAGAGAGACAGCCTGCATTTCTACCATATGTGAAGGGGGTTACAGACAGGATTGGCAACATTTTAAGAAGAGCTTCAATAAAAACCATATTCAAGCCTAACAGGAAAGTGAGCCAATTCTTGAGACCAATAAAAAGTAATATTCCTTTACAGAGTGCAGGTGTATACAAACTAGACTGTGATTGTGGCTTATCATACATTGGTCAAACAAAGAGAAGCATCGGTGTTAGGGTGAAGGAACACATCTCAGATATCAAGAATGGGCATGTATCGAAGTCAGCTGTGTGTGAGCATACTGCGGATAAACCCAGCCACTACATTAGGTTTGATAATCCTCAAATCCTCGCTAAGGAAAATAGATTCATTCCTCGGATGATCCGTGAGGCTATTGAAATACAAAAACATCCTAATTTCAATAGAGAGGATGGCTGGAAACTTTCTACCACCTGGGACCCACTCATAAAATCATTGAAGTCTCAAACCCACCATACCAGAGGGCAAGATACTATCAGCTCATTCTGCAGGAATCCAGGGCAGTACGCGAGGCAATTAAGAAATCACTGGCGGTAGTTTGATATGATAATTATATCAACTGACAGACGAATGCCACCTCAGTCTACCCGTGACCACGGACTACTGTAAAGTGTTCGAAACGTCGGGTTTCCAAAATGTAAAATCTTAAATATACGCGATTAATCCGGTTAAATTAGTTTCATTCAATATGTGTAATAATCGTGAAAATCAAAGAACTTATTATCAGAGACATGTACCACGATTCTGCTTCTATGGTTAGGACTGCTGTTGGCGATACTAAACCCTTCCACATTACAGTAGGGGTTCACAAGGGCTCGGCTCTTAGTCCGTTCTTATTCAATGTGGTGCTCGATACTGTCTCGGCTCACATCCAAGACCAGCCTCCATGGCTGATGATGTATGCCGATGATATAGCACTCATTGATGAGAACCGACTGATGCTGGAGCGTAAATTGAACCTGTGGAAGGGTACGCTTGAGAACGGCGGTCTTAAACTTAACGTGTCGAAGACCGAGTACATGGCCTGCGGGAGCCCGGACTCGAGCACTATCCTTATAGGTCCTGAACCAGCCGTTAAGTCGGAAAAGTTCAGGTACCTTGGATCCGTTATGCACGAGTCTGGAGGCATCGATCACGATGTCTATAGCCGGATAAGCGCTGCTTGGGCCAAATGGCGGGAGGTCACTGGTGTGGTCTGCGACCGCAGGATACCGCCCAAACTTAAGGGTCTGATATACAAGAGCATCATCCGACCGGTTCTTTTATACGGCAGCGAATGTTGGCCGGCACTATCTCGGCACACTCAGGAGCTTCATGTCACGAAAATGAAGATGCTGAGGTGGATGTGCGGCGTAACGCGGTCTGACCGCATACGCAACACATTCATTCGAGGTAGTCTTGGAGTCCGTGACGTAGCGGATAAGGTCCAAGAGCATCGCCTGAGATGGTTTGGTCACGTTACGTGCCGGCCTGAGAACTATGTCGGATGCAAGTGCCTTGCTATGTCAGTCCCTGGAGTGAGACCTCTCGGACGCCCAAGGAAGCGCTGGTTGGATGTCGTGAAGCAGGACATGAGAGCCAATGGTCTAACCACCGAGGACGCTAAAGACCGTGCAAAGTGGAGTAGGTTGAGCAGGAAGGCAGACCCTGGCAAATAGCCGGGATTAATGCCAGGAAGAAGAAGAAGCTCTCTATTAATTTTTACTCTACAAAATGGAACAATCGCGAGAAATTCCTTTAGCGTCAAATAGCGTAGTACCAATACCCAATGAAATGTTACGACTAATTCCTCTTTTCGGTGGCGACAAAAGAATATTAAATTTATGTTTTAGAAAATGTGAGTACATTATAAATAAATTTCGTGGTCATCAGCATCAGAATATTTATGTTTTACATGCTATAACTAGTAGATTAATAGATGATGCCGCCGCGTTGTTATCTGAGCGTGTGGATATAGAGACTTGGCCTGAGTTAAAAGAATTATTGGAACAACATTTTGGTGACCCACGTAGCGAAGAATGTATAAAAATTTCTCTCGAATCATGTAAAATTAAATCAGGGGAAAGTTATTTAGAGTTTTGTAACAGAATACAAAATATTCGGTCCCTTTTAATATCTAAAGTAAATTTATCAGCAGATGAAGAAGTTAAAAATGTGAAAATTGCTATTTATAAACACACAGCCTTAAATGTTTTTCTCTATAATTTACCAGAAAATATGGTGCGTATTGTGAGACTTAAATCACCTAGTACATTAGAACAAGCTCTATCAATAGTTTTAGAGGAGGTTAATTTTCATGAACAGTATCAACTTCGTAATCGCATTCTTAATAATTCAACGGCACGAAGGCCAACACCTAACGTCACAGGGTCGTCATTTACACAAAATAATCTTATCCCTCAGCAAAAAATTAATTTTGGAATCCATACTATTAGTCCTCAATTTATACAACAACCAAAATTTGAATATAAACCGCAGCAAACATTACTAAAGCCTCAACCGTTCGGGTATAGGCCTCCCCAAAATCCACAATTCGGGTATAGGCCTCCCCAAAATCCACAATTCGGGTATAGGCCACCCCAAAATCCGCAATTTGGGTATAAGCATCCCCAAAATCCTACTATGACACCACAACAGTTTGGTCAAAGACCACCTCAGAATAACCGCTTAGAATCAACTGACATATCTATGAGAACGGCACCCCCGCGACCTCAAATAGCGCAACAAGGTTTTAGGTTAAATGAAACTGATTTACAAAATGAAAATTTGGAATACGACTATTACTACGATTATGATCCTTATGACTATATGAATTACGAGCCGTATGTTGAGGACGTGACTTATGCACCTATTGACGAAATAGACAATTATATTGTAACTCCACCAGCCGAGGAAAATTTTCAAACAGAAGCCTCGCAAAAGAAGAAATCATAGAATTAAATTGTGACCCGAATCTTAAATTACCTCATATTTTTATTCCAGAAATTAATGCAAAATTAATGATTGATACTGGCAGCACTCGCTCGTTTATTAGCCCCCGTATTGATTATCAATATTTTCCCAATTTTATTAAATATGAACCTTTTAAAGTTATTAGCACACATGCTTCTAGCCTACACAAAGAAATTATTGAAATTCCCTTATTTCCGACTTTTAATACTACAGATTATCATAAGTTTCATTTATATGATGTTGATGAACGCTATGACGGACTTATTGGAAACGATTTACTTAAACAATTGGACGCAATTATTGACCTCAAACATTTACTACTGAGAACTAAGACCACTGACATTCCTATAATTAATAATTTGAATTATCTCGTTCATTTACAACCTCGGTGTGAACAACGAGTAAAGATCCCTACTGATTTGCACACGGGAGAAGCACTAATTGAATTTAAAGAGTTTACACCTGGTATACAAATGCCTTCTGCATTAGTAAATTGTATTAATGGATATGCATCAACAATAATTCAAAACACTTTAGATAGACCTATGACTTTGACTATTAGCAAAGCGTTTAAAACATCGAGTATTAATATTTCAGAATGTAACTTCATACAAAATAATAATGAAACAATGACTGACACCGACGAAATATTGAAACAAAATTTTAAAAAACTTAGATTAGACCACACTAACGAAACTGAACGTACTAGAATACTAGAATTATGTCACGAATATAGGGATATATTTTATTGTGATGAAATACCCTTAAGTTTTACCAACGAAGTTAAACATAAAATCCGTACTCAGAGTGAAGATCCTATTTTTATAAGACCATATAGGCAAGCTCCTGCGCAAGCAGACAAAATTAATAGACAAGTTGAAAAATTACTCCAAGATAATAAGAGAATCACATTCCCCGTGGAATGCACCTATTCATTTAGTTCCCAAAAAGCGTGATGCATCAGGTTTAGTAAAATGGCGTATGGTAGTCGATTATCGACGTCTTAATGAAGTAACTGTTGACGATCGTTACCCACTACCTAATATTACTGACCTACTGGACAAACTTGGCAAAAGTTTATACTTCATAGAGGTAGAGTCACGTCGCCAGCAATGGCAACACGCATGGGCAGACTCGACCGGATCGTTACCACCCCCGGCATTTAAAACCGGCGTGAAGTAGTGGCTTTATGCCACTGCGTTTCGCATCAGGTAATGCCGGGCCCCGGCGCCCAACCCATCTTAAAGGCCGGCAACGCACCTGCAGCTGCTCTGGGGTTGCACGGGGTCGTGGGCGGCGGTAATCACTTACCATCAGGTGACCCGCACGCTCGTTTGCCGTGTCTTTTTCATAAAAAAAAAAAAAACTTCACTACGCTTGACTTGGCAAGCGGTTACCATCAGATAGAGGTAGACGAGCAAGACACAAAGAAAACGGCTTTTAGCACGCAACATGGCCATTATGAATTCCTTAGAATGCCGTTTAGCTTAAAAACAGCCCCAGCAACATTCCAAAGGGCTATGGATAGTATATTAAGAGGGTTACAGGGAATACATTGTATGGTCTATTTAGATGATGTCATTATATTTTCAGCTAGCCTAGATGAACATATTCAATTCAAGGAAAGTAGAGGTGGTGAAGATGAAATAGATCTTCCATTAGGAAAAATTATATTTACAAAAGACGTTAATAAACGGAAAAGCAAGGATAAACCGCGATATCATAAGGCCAAAATTATAGGAAAGGATTTAAATAATGTTATACCGATACAAATTGGTCAAAGAAAATCTAAAGTTCCCGTTAAAAATATAAAACGCCCTCCGCAGGTGGTGTTTGCTGATACTGATAATAATGGGATCTGTGCTGGCCCTTCATCTGCAATCTCTTGAAAATAATCCAGGTGTGTATCCTGTAAAAGAAGGTCAGGCGTATCTTCAAACAGATTACTGGACTATAATTAAGGTTTTAAATTTAAATAAAATATATGATGATTTAAACTTTGTTATAAATAAATACAATGAATTTAACAGTTTAATTAATAAAAATATTTCTTACTTACGTGATTTCCAAGTTGCAAGATTTCACGTTGAATATATTCGCGATATCACCGTACAGAAATATGAACAGCTAGTTCCACAAAAACGTTTTAAGAGAGGCCTTTTCAATCCATTGGGTTCTCTTATTAAAATTATTACTGGGAATTTAGACTATAATGACGCTGTAAGATATGAAAAAATCATTTCTCAGCTCGCAAATGATCAAACTACAATGAGGAACAAATTTACTTTAATATCTAAAATGCTTGATAGTTTTATAAATACTACTGAAGTTTTAAATCAAAATTCTTTTGTATTAAATGAGCGTTTGAAAATTGTTGAATCTATGATCAAGGAGTTAGTTTCTAAGGATAATCATTTAGTGTATACCACATATATAGTAAGTCTTTTTAATTTATTCGTAAGTAACTTTCGTACTATATTCATTAAGTTAGGAGAAATAGAGACTGCATTAGCTTTCAGTAAAATATCCATATTACATCAAAGTATTATTAATTCTACTGAACTATTACAACATTTAGTTTTAATATCTCAAACTGAAAATTTATTATATACGCCGAGTGCGGAAAATTTGGTAAAACTAGAGGAAACAATCAATATTAAATCATATATTAAGCAAAACCAGATTACGTTTATAATGGAGATTCCAATTACAGATAACATTACTTATAATTATTATAAATTATATTTCTTACCTATTTTTCGTAAATCAGAAAATAAAACATTTTCCATTATCCCTAAACATCCCTACCTCTTGGCAAAGGGTACGAAATACTTACCGATCCTAAAACCATGCCGGTCACTTGCTGCTGGAGAAGAATTCTTGTGTAACGAAGATCATCAAACTCTTTATCCTGAGATAACTTGTATCGAGCAGCTCTTAAAATTCGAAGATAACTTAACACAATGTGAGCAAAGACAGATTGACATAGAGAATATAAGGGTCCAAAGAATCACATCTACAAGTTGGATACTATTTTCAAAATTTAGAAACACCCTAACTCAAACCTGTAATGGGGATGTCAATAAGTATTCTATTATTGGGACTTACGTTAAGGGGCGTATAGGATAAGGAAAATCTACGCTACACTAAATAAGACAAAGGGAATAAATAATATAAAACGTGTAGTTTTATAACGAATATATTATAAAAAAGGAAAGCACAAGAAAACAAGTAAGAATAATAAGAAAGCACAAGAAAGCAAGTAAGAATAATAAGAAAGCACAGAAGGTAAGATTACGGAAGGATTACAATAGAATTTAAAAGCAAAAGTCTCAAGAATAAAGAAAGGATAAATAGCGATAGGATGTACGTAATTATGAATAGCCACGGAACGAAATCAAGCGTGCGGTTGTCGCGAGTAATCAGAAAGGTACTGTCGCTTAGCAGCTCGGCAAGTGAGCTCCCGACGGCGGCGCGGCCGCCGATCGCGTCGGTAACCGGTTCCGCGAGAACAAAGGATCGGCTGTCGCTTGTACGGTCAAGCGTAGCCGTATAGCTCGCTAGGCGCGCGCACCTGGATTTCGTCCGCATATATAAAATTAATAAAGAAAAATAAATCGTGTGGAGAACGATCGCCACAACGTTATGACCTTAGACGAACCATGTAATGTTGAGGTAAAGAATATAAAGATTCGTAGTCATGTCAACCTCATAGAGAGTGATCCTGTGGGAACCAAGCAAGATTTAGTTTTGCCACAGCTGCCTATGGCTAGAGCCCCTGTATTATCCAGTACACGCGTACTCAATATGAGAGGAATCAATTTGGATGAAGTAAAATATATGTCAGCGGTACTAAAGCAAAGTGTTTTCAGTGATAGGGAAATCATTAATAGTGAAAGACATCCTAGAGTCAGTGAAATTTTAATTTACATCTTTACATTTTTATTTCTTTTATGTATACTCTCATTTTTACTTTATGTTTTTCGTTATAAATCTTACATATAAATTGTTCGCGAAATCATCGGAATGTATTAAAAATGAACAACCCGATAATTTCGCACTTGGGGAGGGAGGAGTTATGCACTCACCCAAACCCTCAGTATTAGGTTAAGCGAGATTATTCCGCTGGCTCAGCGAGACCACCGGAATATTCCCATTATTGTTATAAGCACTTTTATTGTTTCGTAAAAATTCATGTTAAATGTCGCAATACATTATAACTTTTGTAATACAAATATTTTTAACTTTAAGAATTAATATTCTTGTGATCTCCAAATCGATGAGACGTATTAAATAGTTTTAATTTAAATTAGTATTTTATTTTTAAAAAAGTAAATTCTCAATTAGAAAGTTTAACTAGATTGCATATTATACTATTTGTAAACAAAAGAAAAAGAGAAAAGTTTAAACTAGTTTGCATAATAACAAGACAAATTTAAGTAAAACAACAAAGAGATTAAGCAAAAGTTGCAATAAGATTAAATATTAGAATATAATAAGTTATATATACACAAAGCAATTTTATATGACAAATTGAATTAACTTAATAAAGTAATATTTTGGAATTAACCAAATTAATAAATAACTAATAGTTACTTCTTAACTTGTCTCTTTGTACGTGAGGCCAAAGTAGTTTTGTTGTTTTTGGAGTCAGTAGCCGTCATTGTCCCGGGTAAAGTGTGCTGTGGCCTATTTTCAGAAACACTAGAAACCTTTTTTAACTTTTTTTTAGCTAATAACATTAATAACACCGTCCTTTGTCCAACACTTAGACATCCCAAACTGTTGTCTAGCGGCTAGGATCGCTTCATGTCTGGGTTTTGTCAAGAATTCAGACAAAGTAATCCCAGTATTCTTTAGTTTGGTTTTACTAAACCAAACTTGATTTCTAGAATTGAGATCTTTGAACTTAACAAGTATTGCTCGCGTCCTATTGGAGGAAGAAGTCCCCAACCGGTGACATCTGCTCACATCATTAACCGATAGATCAGGGATTTTCAAATGTTCGGATAGTACCTGGAAGACTGTAGCAGATGTATTTTCTTTCTTATCCTCTGCTACCCCTTGGACTAAAAGAATCTTTCTTTTGCTACGCATTTCAAACTGGTCATATTGTTTGGACAACAATTGTACCTGGGTTTGAAGACCTTTAAGTGCAGACAATACAAAGGATCGGAATGCGTTAAATTGTGTTGCCAAGTGAGAAATTGGACTTGTAGCTGGTACACTATTAGTACATGAATTTAAATTTTGTTGAAATTCAGTCATTTTGCTGTTGAATAGCTGTGAAAGTTCTTGAATTGAGTGCTTTATTGTGTCCATTATAATAATATTCTATAATGTTGAGTACTCACAGATGGTCAGACTCACCTCAACCAATGTCACAGTCAAAGTAATGCTTATGTTATATATCTTGAAGAATGGATGTATTACTGGCAGGTTAGTTAGCTTCTAATTCATTGTTTTACTTGTAATAAACATGTATTTATAACTTTTACAAAATATTAAATAGAGAGCTCACAAAAAGACGTTAACAATTTTTGCGTCTACCGCCGATTTTTTTTAACTCCAAATCCAGTTCCAGCTTGATGGATGTAATATTGTTGATGTGGACAAATATTATCACTACGTTTCTCATACATAATTTTATTTAAATTAGTTGCGTTTAAATGTAACTTAACACAGCTCCTTCCAAATTCAAATGGTATATTTTCTCCGGTGTTAGACCTTATATCTATTTCAATTGTATTAAACTCTCAACGCATTACTGGGATATAGTGCGGTGGCGAAAAAAGTTGCATTTTGTTAGATCCATATGCATATATAACTGGATCCAAGGAAATAATCCGTAACAATGAACACATTACTTCTCCCACTATTTGAGGTTCTACGATATCACAGTAAATTAATAGTTGTGATGGTAAACCTAAGTAAAGGTTAGCTGGAAATTTACCTGTAGTTTTAGTTCTTACATCAGTATTTGGATCAAAACCAAGCTGAAGACTTAACTTTGAAGAAAACTTAAGAGAAATGAGGTCATCGATATTTCCGGTTAAAGTGATGTATTTTGAAATTTTATCGTAGTGTAGTTTAAATGATTCTCTAGAATTCAATGCTGATCGAACATCATCTATATTTTCATAACTAGATGCTGGGATATGATTTTTATAAGTAACAATCTGTGGTTCAGCTTCATTGGGAACCTGCTCTCTTTGACTTATATACATTATATTTTGTTTACTTTGAACAGTGAACATACATGGATACTGAAATTCAACAATTCCTACCGACCATTCTCCTTCTAGTTTGATAGATTTTGGAAGTTTTGTTGAAAAGTGTGTTGTCTTATTATCAGGAAAGTATAAAAATGAGCTGTTACTAAGTAGCGTTAAATAAAAATCTTCGTTATTCATGACTCTAAGCTCGATGCTAATATCCAACTGTTAAATGTATTCGGATAACCTTTCCACTTCACGAACAACTCCTTTCTGAGACCTGAATACCGAGTACGTATAATTTTATCTATTTTGTGTTTTGTAGTGGGATCATATGTTACTTTTTGTAACTCTTTTTCATAGAATGTTCCTATTATAGGTTCATCTTTTAAATCTTTTAAAGTATACACTAACCACGATGTAATTATAAATATTTCATCACTCCAATTTGTTTCATATCCTTTTTGAAATATGTGTTTATATTTTGTTATTCTAACATGATCACCAATTTGAAATTTAGGAATGGCTTTATACTGACTATTTGTGTTACCATACAAATTACGCCAAACTGTCATTATATTATTTTGATTAACATCACAAGGACGCATCTTAATACTTCGATGAATGCTATGGTTATATGAATAAAACAAATCTTGTAAAATGTCAACATATCGATAAGTAATTTTATGTGTAAAATATCGCCACATTTTCATTTTCAATGTTCTCTGAAATCTCTCAACAATACTGGCTTTGATATCAGGATTGTTCGTCGTCTAGTAATTAATATTTCGCATTTTTAAAAACTGTTGTACATCTTTCGATATAAATTCAGTACCTTTATCAGTTTGTAAGTGTCTGGGAATAGTATTAGCTTCTAAAAATATACTTGAAAAACCTTTTTTTATAGATTCAGAGTTCTTTTTTTGCAAAGGTCTAGCAAATGCGTATTTACTAAAAACATCGATAACACATAAAATATATTTATTTCCATCATTATATTCACTGTAATTTCTTATGTCAATTAAATTAGCTTGCCAAAGATCGCTAATATTAGATAAAACATTAGACAAAAATTTTGCCGTGTGATCCCGGCCTAGAATAGGATCATCCTGGTACTGGTGGTGTCGTAAGAGGCGACTAAAGTACGTGTGGTAGAGTCACGTCGCCAGCAATGGCAACACGCATGGGCAGACTCAACCGGATCATTACCACCCCCGGCATTTAAAACCGGCGTGAAGTAGTGGCTTTATGCCACTGCGTTTCGCATCAGGTAATGCCGGGCCCCGGCGCCAAACCCATCTTAAAGGCCGGCAACGCACCTGTAGCTCCTCTGGAGTTGCACGGGGCCGTGGGCGGCGGTAATCACTTACCATCAGGTGACCCGCACGCTCGTTTGCCGTGTCTTTTCTATAAAAAAAAAAAACATATTTATTTCTCGAAAATCGTCGCTGAACAGGTTTATGTAAGGTATAAGTTTCTTGAGACTCCAACCATTTTTTTGTATCTTCTTTAGTCATTTTACTTTTCATTGCTTCAGATAATTTATTTAAACTACTATAACCAGCAGGATTAGAAACATCATAATAAATATTTTTGATTTCTAATAAGGGGTCCATCTTTCCCAAGCAATTTTTCGTTTTACTTTTTCTTCGTTCGATTTTGGATATGTTCGGGGAGTTAATTGATTTGCAGTGCTTGAAGATTCTGTCACAGCTTGTGACGTTTTCCCAAAATCAGGTGTCTTTGACATGACATTTATGAAAATCGCTCGTCTTGGATTTCCTATATAACTCAATGGTACTTTTAAATCCTTCAAAACTTTCGAAAATTCTACCCAACCATGTGGCGAACTGTTTTTGAGTGGTCTTACAACATCATTGATTAAGTCAACAATATTACTTTTATAAACTTTCTTGTTGTCTATAAAAATTGTACCGTCATCGTTCCAATTAATCTTATTTTTATTTTTCAATAAAATATCAATTAACAGCTCACCTTTTATTTTATATGTCTTTGGTATGAGTTGAAGCAGTTGAGATTTAGTGTAATAGTCATTACTTTTGTGTGGAATATTCTTATTAATCGGTCTTTCGTGTGTTTTCAAAGAGTCTTCTTTAATGTCTGCAGTTTTCTTTGTTGTTACATCTTCTTTTATATAATTTCCCGACTCACCAAAATTTACTAAGGGTATTTCTATTGGTTTTCGATCTTTAGCAATAAAATACAAATATCTCTGAAGAGTTTGTTGATAAAGTGACCATTTCTCTCTGTCGTCTAATTTAGTTTTTAAAACTTTACTCATCAAGTTGCGATAAATTGTTAACGGTAGTATTAGCATTATCTTTCTTAAGTCTCTCTATTGCTTCAGGTTCAATTAATATCATTTTCTTTGCGTTCTCCATTTTTATTCTAAATCAATGAATTAAATAGTGCACCCACAACTGTACTCAAGATAATTGGTAAGAAAGTTCCACCTTTTTGTATTATAATATTTTTTCTAGCTTTGTTCTTTGCCTTTGAAACAAGCTTTCTTAAAACATTCTTATACTTATGTAATTTATTTTTGTGTTCGTCTTGCAGCGGAATTTTCCCTTTCAAAACATTGTATATGCACTCACAAATACAATCGATTTCTTCTTTATTACAAGCGCCAAGTAAAACTTTTCTATATTTTGGTTTTAAGGAATGTAACGCTCTTAAAAACTCTTTATGTGTCTTTACTTTATGTGTCATTGTTTAATAATGATGGAATTGTCTTTAGAGTTATTGTATTTATATCCCTTCTTAGGAATGTAACAAATAGTATATTCATCAGGAAATATGTTAAAAAATTTAGGTATTACATTGGATCGACATTTGTCATGGGAGCCGCAAGTCAATGAACTTAGTCGAAAGGTTTTTGGAGCAGTCGCTTCTCTTCGAAGACTGCGAAATTTTCTTACCATACCTACTAAAATTGTGCTAGCAAATTCTCTATTACTACCAATTCTTGATTATGCTGATGCTTGTTATCTCGATGTTAGTGATGAGCATCTTAATAGGCTTGGGCGACTTCAAAATCTTTGTATAAGGTTTGTATTTGGTCTTCGCAAATATGACCGCGTTTTCGACTTTCGCAAAAAGCTCAAGTGGCTTCCTATAAGGCTTCGCAGAAATACTCACATATTACATCTTCTGTACTGCTTGCTGTTTAATCCCTTTACCCCTCTTTACCTAAAAGAACAGTTTAAATTTTTAAGTAACACACACGTTCGTTCCCTCCGATCCCAAGAAAATCTTTCCCTAAAAATTCCTTCTCACTCCACTTCCTTCTTCACTAACTCCTTTACAGTTACGGCTGCTCGTTTATGGAATTCCCTTCCCCTTGAAGTAAGACGACCTAAGATTCTTAACCGCTTTAAGTCACTCCTTAAAAAGCACTACTTAGCACTTTGAAAACTTTCCTCTTATACTAGCGTTATGCGTGTGTCCTTCTTTTTTTTTCTTTTTTTTTAGTCTTTATTACTCTTTTATTTTTATGTATCTCAACATTATGTATTATTATCTATTATATATATGTATGTGTATAATGTAATGTCCTTTGTATGTATGTAAGTCTTTATGTATATATTTATATAAGTATGTATGTATGCATCTATTTATATATTATGTATTGTGTGCTATATTTAGATTTATTTAAGGCAAGTACACCCCTACCGATTTAAATATTCCTACACCTTAAGGTTGCCTGGCAGAGATCGCTTATAGCGATAAGGCCGCCTGCTGTACATTTCATCCTTATTTACATTTGTGCTTTGTTTTTCTTTTTATTTTGTGTGGTGTACAATAAAGTATATATTATTATTATTATTATTAGTTTTTATTCGGTAAATATCATCTGTATTTTGTTTTAAATCTATCATTAAGTATCCGTGTGGTTTACTAGTGGCATCTTTGTATGCTTCTTCAACATATTTAGGATTCTCAGGTACTATTTGACGAGCAAGAAAACGTATTTGAGTTTTGTCTCTAGGAATACAATAAAAATAACATCTTAATACTATCTTAACTTATAATGACCCCAAATTAATGTATCCATTGAGTTATGCAATATATGTCGCTTGGTGTCGTTGTATGACAAACAAATTTTATTATTTTTTAGTGTAAATATAATATGTTTGATGCTTCTAAATCTATACATTTCAGCGAGTTGTATTTTTTTATTAAATAAACATGACTTATAGTCACTAACATTTAATTTCTTAGTAACACTTTTTATTAGATATGTAACATAAATAAAACACTGAGTTCACAACAAATATTGTATTAGCTAAGTAGCCTGCCAATGAACTAAACTTGTCATACACAATTCCAGCTTACCCACTTAAATTCACTTTATTACTTAACAAAGCAAATAAGTACCTTCTAAAATAATAATCTTCAACAATTCAATAACTTATACTACTTTATATATGACATACCTCCCCAACAAGATAGCTTTACAATAATTTTAAAATCAATACAAAATAACACTTAAGATACAACAATCAATTTAAATAATGAGCATCTCCAACCACCTGCGGCCTCTGATATGGTGACTTTGAACGTACACTAAACTTATTTTTTATTTTTCCTGTGCTATCTGAGGTACTAGGAATCCCTAACATTTCGGCCTATTCTGTGGCATCCGGTATAGTAATGATTTCTTCCTCTGCCTGACTATTCTCCTTGTCTTTGCTTTCATTGATATAATCCTCATCTTTATCCATACTCACATCTATACTTTCAGTGGTGATATTTGATGATAAATGTTCACGATTATCATTTACCTCTCCCTCAGTTTGAGTTGCTGCCGGAGTCATTTTTATTAACTGGTCAATATGTCTGTTAATAATCGTGCCCTCGCTTGTCTTCACTTTATAATTAGATGGACCTGACTTTTCATTAATTATACCAGGAAGCCACCTTGGACCACTCTGATTGTAATTTCTATACATTACTTTCTGGTTTACATTAGTCTGACGTGGTTTCTTATTATTATTATTATAAATTTCCTGTTCAATTTTTGTATTTCTCAAATTATCCGGATGCAAAGTATCTAATAGAGTACGCAGACGCCTCTTCATAAGTAATTCTGATGGACTTTTATTAGTTGTTATGCATGGTGTACTCCTAAGAGCCAACAACAAATTAGGAATTCTAACAGCCCACGATAAATTATCCATTTTATTTAGTTTTCCTTTTATCGTTTGAACCATGCGCTCAGCCAAACCATTAGTGGCTGGGTGGTAAGGTGCTGTCGTTACATGCCTAATATTATTGGCCTTCAGAAAATTCTGCATTTCGTTTGATAGAAAGGAAGTGCCATTGTCCGATACTAAGATTTCACACAAACCATGGGTGGCAAATACTGATCTTAATAAGCCAATGGCTGTTGCAGACGTAGTATTATTTACTACAAACACTTCTGGCCACCTGGAGTATGCATCCACCATGATCAAGAAATATTTATTCTTATATGGTCCGGCCCAATCAATGTGGATCCTTGACCAGGGTCTTGTGGGCGTAATCCACTCATGCACTACCTTAGGTGGCTATTATGTCTATTTTCCAAGCATTTCGGACAACTGCCAATCATTAATTCAATATCTTCATTGAGACCTGGCCACCAGACGTAGCTCCGAGCGACTGATTTAGTTTGAACTATTCCTGAATGTGCTTTATGTAGAACTTGTAATACGTGTTGCCTTAGTGCACTTGGTATAAATACACGTCAACCGAGAAGTATGCAATCATCTTGCAGTGACAGTTCAAGTTTACGTAACCAAAATGGACGGAGACATTTGTCATTAATTTTTGTTGGCCACCCGTGCTTTATATAGTGCGCCACTTGACATAAATTTTTGTCTTGTTTTGTTGCTAACGCAACACGTTCGGCGTCATAAGGAAAATCGGCCGGTGCTTCAGCCATTAATAAAATATCACTCAAATGTTGCTCTGGTTGTTCGGCCACTGGTTGAGGCCATCTACTGAGACTATCGGCATATCCAATTTTAGATCCAGGTTTGTATACTATATCATAATTATGTGCAGTCAATGCAATAACAATTCTAGTTAGTCGAGGTGAGAGCATAGTTGGCATAGGTTTTTTAGGATCGAAAATGCCAAGTAGAGGTTTATGGTCCGTGACTATACGGAAACGTCTGCCCATCAGGTAATTATGAAATTTTGTTATACCGAACATAATAGACGCTGCCTCTTTATCAAGTTGCGAATAACGTCTTTCGTGTGAATGAAGAGTTCTAGATGCCATTGCTATCGGACGTTCTTCCATATCCTCCATTTCATGAGATAATACTGCGCCAACTCCATACTCTGAACTATCACAGGTGAGTATTAAAGGTTTGTTCACATCATAATGTACCAAGGTTACATCGAAGGTAAGTAAACGTTTAGCAGTTTCGAATGCACTCTGCTCTACTTCAGACCATTTCCAACTACTTTTAGCATCTAATAAACGATGTAAAGGCTCTAATATCGTAGCTTTCTGTGGAACGAATCGCTCATAAAAATTATAAAGACCAAGAAATGCTTGCAACTCTTTCTTGTTTTTTGGTGCAGGAGTCTTCACAATAGATTCTACTTTACTAGGTGCTGGGTGTATGCCTTCTGCATCTATGACAAATCCAAGAAATTCGACCTTCTCTCGAGCAAATTTACACTTCATTTTATTTAAGCGCAGACCTGCTTTTTCTATTTTACTGAGTACCATGTCTAACCTATCTATCATTTCTAACATCGACTGCCCACTAATGATAATGTCATCAATCAATACTGCAACACCTGGAATGCCCGCTAATAACGAAGTCATTAAGCGCTGGAATATTCCGGGACATGCTTTAACGCCAAATGCTAACCTATGTACAGTGTATAGACCCTTACAAGTGTTTAAAGTGAGTAGTTTTGATGTATTATCATCCACAACCACTTGGGTATATGCTCTGTCTAGATCTAATGTTGTAAAAATTTTTCCACCAGCAACAGTGGCAAAAACTTCATTAGCCGTTGGCATCGGGTATGTATCCGATTCCGTCGCCTCATTCACTGTACTGCGGTAATCTCCGCACAGTCTTATTTCACCAGATTTTTTTACTATAGGGACCACAGGTGTAGCCCACTCCGAGAATGACACAGGACACAAAACCCCTTCTTGTTCTAATCTATCGATCTCGTTTTCCACCCGTTCTCTAAGGGCATATGGCACAGAGCGTGCTTTTAAAAATCGGGGATTTGCACCAGATTTCACATGTATAGCAACGGGATTACCATTGTAAGTACCAAGGCCATCTTTAAACACATCCGTATGAGTTGTTATAACCTTCTCCAATTGCGCCAGATCATCGCTAGCAATAAAATTAATGTTCATTGATATATTTAGAGGTGCGAGCCAATTGCGACCAAGCAGATTTGGGCCATTACCTTTAGCTACTATCATAGTTAAATGTATTAAAACATTCCTATATCGCACTGGCAATATTGCCTGCCCGAGCAACTTCACTGGTGTTTCATTCCATGTACGCAATGATAACTGGACCTGTTTTAATGTGTTCTGCGGCAAGAGACTGCGAAGCACATTCCATGTGCGTTCGTTGATGAGAGAGAAACTAGCCCCAGTATCGACTTGCATCCGCACGGGCACGTCAGCAATAAAAATATCGACTTCGTAAGGTGGCACCCGCGTAGCACTCTGCATATTGTAAATGCCATTTAATAGGTCTCCATTATCTTCAATCTGTGTGAAATTAACGTCCTTCTGGTTAGCTTTTTTCTTTTTAATACATATTTTTTCAATGTGCCCTCGCTTCTTACAAAATCGGCAAATTGCATAGACAAAACGACATTCTCCCGCATGTCGGTTCCCACATCGGTAACACAACCGATTAGACACTGCAGTTTGTACTGCGTTAACGTCCATCGGCTCGCCGGCGTCGACATCCGATGTCTCTGCGCGCATCCTCACGTCCGCGACGGCGCCTGTGGTGATACTCGTGGTACCGTGTATCATGCGCACATCACGAACTGCACTTTCTGATGCTAACATTGCATTCACTACGTCCTGATACTGTAAATTGTCCCGTTTCAATAGTTCGTATTGTAATCTACTGTCACTCATACCGCACACGAGTTTGTCGCGTAACATTCTTTCTAAATCTGTAAAATTACACTTAGAACTAAGTTTTCTCACATCCGCAATAAAGTCTGAAGCTGATTCACAACGTTTTTGTTCCCTTTTATAAAACTTAAATGACATTGTTATTTCATTTGGAGTAGGACTGTAATGCCTACTTAGAATTGCTTCTATTTCGGTAAAAGTCACATCGGTCGCTTTTCTGGGCGTAATTAACGCAAGCAAAGTATCATACACTCGCGAACCACACACTGTGAAAAAATTTGCATGCTTAACATTGTCCACGATCACGCCATTTGCCTCGAAACAAAACTTTAACCGATCTATGTAACTGTCCCAGTTAGCCGAATCTGGATTATATTCTTCGAATCTTATAGCTTTTTTATCCATTTTGTATAATGTTTAACTTCTCGTCGCCAATATTAGATATGTAACATAAATAAAACACTGAGTTCACAACAAATATTGTATTAGCTAAGTAGCCTGCCAATGAACTAAACTTGTCATACACAATTCCAGCTTACCCACTTAAATTCACTTTATTACTTAACAAAGCAAATAAGTACCTTCTAAAATAATAATCTTCAACAATTCAATAACTTATACTACTTTATATATGACAGTACTAAAACACATAATAGATAAAAACATTAAAACAAAATCGTGTACAAAGGTGGACTTGTCTCTATAAGAGATCTCTTCCGATCAACCAGTGGAAGTGGATGAGTGAAAAGTTGCGAGTTGCGAGTAAAAACAAAGTACAATCAAAGAAATTTAAAGTTATATACTAGTAATTAAATATAGCTAAAATTATACATAAGTGTATACTATTATAATATATAGATACACATAGTTACATATATATATATATATATATATATATATATATATATATATAGAAAGATAAATATATATAAGATGAAAATGCAGTAATTAAGTTAGTTGTAACCACTGTTCAAATTCTACGGGTTTAAAGAAGCGAGTAAATATTTTTTTAATTTCGCATAACAAAAACTAGTTTAGTGCCGACATTGGATTTCATAGCAGGATGATATTTTATTAACTGCTTGAGCTCGGACAGCGATGAAATTTTACTCTTGATTTTGTTAGGGAGTAAAATAATTCACTCCTTCAGATGTCCAGCATTTCTTTATTCCATAATGCTTACGAGCTGCTATGAAAACCTCTTGACGCGCTTTAGTTAAAAATTCTATAATTGTTATTTTACTGCCCTTTGATGTTGTTTTAGCCTTCCACACACTAGAACGGAGCTGTATATTAGTGAATCTAACTATAATGGGTCGGGAAGTATCCTTTTTGACACCCAATCTGTGGCAGGATTCGATTGCTGTAGATCTTACATCAGGCAGCTTCATGTGGTTGGATAATATACCGGTTACTTTCTGCAACACATTTTCATCTTCATCTTCCCTTACACCGTGAAATAGAAGAACCTTCCTCCGTGACTGTGTCTCCAAGCGATCCATGCCACTAGCAACAAGCTCAATCTGTGATTTTAATATGCCAAAAGTTTTCCAGACAAGCCAAAAGTTTTCACGTCTTGAAGGTGAGAAATTCAGCTGTCAGGATAGTAATTAAAAATAGTAGTAATTTTAAAGATATTAAAAAAAATGTAAACAAAAAGTATACTATTGGTGCATGTTGTGTCTACCTGTAAAGGGAATAACACTTACCAATGTATTTTTTTATTATTATCATTCTAGAAACACTTTCCAGTACCTCTACTTTGTTACGACTTATTTCAATTTTTAAATGAAAGTGACGGGCAATATGTATATATTTTAATTATTAATCATTTTAATAAATTAATTAAAATTACATTTAAATCCACCTTCAATTTTTTATTACAAAATTATTTTTCGTTTAAATAAATTTATTGTAATCCATCTTAATCTTAATTAAAATCTGCATCTTGATCTGAATTAATTTCTATTTTAAATTTTAAAATATTATTTTTATTTAAAAATATTTTTTTAACAATGATATACAAAATTTTTTATTAAGTAAATTTATTCGTGGATTATCAATTACTAGACAGATTCCTCTAAATGAACTAAAATACCGCCATTTTATTTAAGTTTCAATATAAATTATCTACTATTTTAGTATTTAAAATTAAATTTTTAATAATAGGGTATCTAATCCTAGTTTATAATAAAATTTATTAAATAATAATTTTTAAATAAATTTTAATTGAATTAAAATTTCACCTTATAATTTAATATTTTTTAAAAAATTTAATATTTATTATACACTGAATAAATTTATTTTAACTTTTGTTTAACCGCAACTGCTGGCACAAAATTAGTTATTTATTTTTATAATACTAAATCTTAATTTCTTAAATTTTTAATATTAATTACTACAAAATTAATTCATTATTATTTCAATAATTAAAATTATATACTAAAATTTATATGTAAAATAAATTAAAAATAAATTTTTAAAAATATAAAATTTTATCTATTATTTTTTTATTTTATATAGATTTTGTTTTGTGTACTGTGTATATTCTGTTGGTGGACCTTATAAATAAATAAATAAATAAATAAATGGGCACGAGATGGATGTATTAAAGGCGAATCTACATTATTTAAATGCTCTAGATGTTTAGCGGACTGCGATTACAAAAAATGACTTTCAAAGAATTATTGATGACTAAGTTCCTGTTCAAGACTGTTTAGGTGTAAGTATCCAAACCAAGTTTAACGTATAATTTTATTAGTTACATACAAATTCATATGAAGAAGCAAATATAATAAATGTAAGAATAAATGTATTTTTTGTAAATAGTTTAAAAATAAAAATTATATAACAAATGAATAATATATAATAAGTTTACAAACGCGATTTATAGGTTACGTTTTGACATTTATTAATTTTGTTATTGTTAATGCTAATAGGTGAATTTTTGTAGGTAGTCATTAATTTCTTTTTCGAGTCAGTACCTATAGTCTAGTGGAGCGAGCGTTCCTTCGTTGTTATTTCAATTATCAAAATCTTGTGACAAATCAACATATTGCGAATACACACTTGAATAATAATTAATAAAACATTAAAAGGCAAAAATTAATTTTATACACAGCTCCCTTAAAAATTTTTTACGAGATATCTTTGATCGCGCGGCGATTACGATAGCTATTGGATTTAGAGGATATTTTATTATGTTTGTTTGTAGTGATATTTTATATTAAAATTATTTATTTTAACATTTTTAGTATCCACTACGAGAAGAAAATGCCGAAACAAAATGATAAAACAAAAAAGGAAGGCACTTCATTTAAGGCATTGACAAGAAAAAAATCTGTCTCATGCAGCTACTGTAACAAGATATTTAAAAACAGGTAAGAACTGTGTTTAATTTAGTAAATAACATAGTACAATTGGTTCTTCAAAATATTGTACTATGTTACTAATATTGACTATTTATTCTATCCCCTCGGATATTTAAGTGTGATGGACGTGTGTTTTGTTATTAAATTATTTAAAATAAACATTTTCCAATCAAAAATATATTAAAAATAATAGGAAAGATAAAAACCGCGAGGAAGTATCTGTTTTAGTGCAATGCAGTGACCCTGTGCTGGTGTTATGGTCTTTGTATATGTGAGTGCAAATACGCTAAAAAACGCACACTATAAAATAATATTATAAACGAAGCGCATATTTTAAGCTGCTCTGTTAGAACGAGGCGACATGATTACATGCACCTTATATTCAAAGGAAACACTAATTAATCAATTTGCATAAGAGAGGTCTACTTATAGTGGACTAAAAACGAAAATATATGAAGTCGTCGATCGCCCGTCCAGTTACTTGACCCCTACGGCAAGTTTCGTTGTATTCTACTGTTGTTTTTGAGCTCCTTGCATCTTATTGCCGCCTGGTACTTTACATTGTAGTGCAAGATGGCGTTAGACTGCACGCCTCCCGCCTCACCCTTTAGCTGATATCGAAGATGTATATAAAACCGATAATTTGCCGTCATTGCGTCAACACTTGTCGGAGCCCGACATTTCTTCTCTGGCTGCCCTCAACGTGACGGTGCGGGAAAAACGAAACGGATATTCACGTATGCACCCGAATATCAAAATAGATAAAACGAATCCGAAGCCACGCTCTGTTCTCTTAAAATTTGCTAGTCCCAGAATTCGAGACTCTTGCATCGACAATGTTTTTTTAATAAGAAACAAAAAGGCCGAAACGAAAAGCTTAACTCAAGTCGTATAGGAATATCAGGTGAACGAAGGCCTGTGTTTGTAATGGAGCATTTATCTCCATCAATTAAGTCTCTTCGTGCAGCCACTCGTATAATCATTGAGAAATCTACTAACTCTAATTTGCTTAATTACGTTTCATATCTTATCGATTCAGTTGACAAAAACCTACAAGTGGATGTAATTTACACAGATTTCTCTAAGGCATTTGATAAGGTAGACCTTAATATACTGGTTAGAAAACTGTTAAGCTCTGGTATATCTGATATTCTTCTTGATTGGTGCAAATCTTACCTCTCTAATCGTAATAGCAGAGTGGTGATACATGGTGAGAGCTTTTTAGTGCTACTTCTGGGGTTCCCCAAGGGTCTAATTTGGGGCCTTCATTCTTTGTGTTATTTATCAATGATATAGCAGATATATATAAAAATTGTCAGATTTATTTGTTTGCGGACGACCTAAAAATTGCTAAAATTATAACACAGGAATCAGACGTGATGGCGTTGCAAGGCAATCTTGTTGAACTTGTTAAATGGTGTGATTTAAATCGAATGGTCCTCAACCCAAGCAAATGTAGTTTTATAAGATTTTCAAGGAAAAAAAATATTATGAGCTGCTACAATATCTCAGGTAAAAATCTTGATGTAAAAGATTCTATTAGGGACCTGAGCGTAATATTTGATAGCAAATTGTGATTTGAAGAGCACGTTAATACTGTTGTGACAGCTTCCTTCAAGTTACTCGGTTTTATTTTTAGGCAATCAAAGGATTTTAAAAATCCGACAACAATTCTACGCCTTTACAACAGCTTAATCCGTACTAAGCTTGAATATTGTTGCCAAGTATGGTCTCCTACTTACAGGAAGCATATTAATGGACTCGAAAGCGTTCAAAAAAGATTTATTAAATATTAAGTTTACAGGTTTAAGACTGTAAGTCAAAGTGAACGCTATGAAGACATAATGGGCAGCTTTAAGTTGCAATTGCTTTCAACCCGTAGATCTCTCGTAGACATAAAGATTCTACATAATTTATTCAATAGAAAGATCGATGATAGTGAACTGTTGAGTAGATTTAATATTAAAATACCTCAGAGATCCCCTCGCAACCATGCCTGTTCTTCAAGACGGACAAAACTAAAACGAACCTTGGACACAACAGTCCAATTAATCACATCTCTCGTTCTTTTAATGAGTACTTAAAAGAAGATGTAACTTTAGACATTGGTTGCGACGGGCTCTTAGCTTTCTTAAGAAAATGCAATCATATATTTAATAGATTTAATTAATATCAAATTTTAAGTAATCAATGTTAGTAGCCTGTAATTAGTAACCTTTAATTTTTATGTTTTTGTTATTTTTTATATAGCATAAATTAATCCTTGTGTTCATTTGAATGATGTGTTCCCCTATAATTAGTTATACATAATATTTATTTATTTAAAGTCTTTATTACACCAACATGATTAGATGAAAAAAGTTAATAAAAAAAAAAAAATACAGAAAAGAATTGGTGTAAGGGCGGCCTTATCACCGCAGGTGATCTCTTCCAGGCAACCCCTACAGTAAAAAGATCATAGAATACAGGATTTTAGGTTGGTGTACAAATGAAATAATTATCTATAATAGACTTACTTAAAAGCTACATTCTATATGTTACAAGATAATAAAAAAGAAAATAAATAAATAATTAAAATATAAACTTACATAAACGATACTTACATACATACAAGTAAATATTATGAAGAAAGGAAATAGTTTTTGACGCGACGCTTAAATATGCTAACAGACTTAGCCGCTCGTATATCACGCGGAAGCGCATTCCAAAGTACGGCAGCTTTAACGGTAAAGGATATGTTTGAGTGCGGCTAATTGGTAATTTTAATCTATTATCACTGAGTGATCTGAGATTGAGAGAATGGTTGGAGCCGAGGAAACTAAACCTAGTTTTGAGGTACTCTGGGGTGCAGGGATGGAACAGGATGGTGTAAAGGAGCGAAAGTATGTGGAGATTACGTCTCTGCCTGATAGTGAGCCATTTGAGCTGGATCCTATGCTCTGTAATATGGTCAAATTTTTTTAAAGAAAATATGAACCGGATGGCCATATTTTGCAAACGATCCAATTTGTTGAGGAGAATTTGAGGGAGATCACAACAGCAAGCATCGGCGTAATCAAGGAGAGGAAGGAGAAGAGTCTGGGCAAGGGATATCTTGGTTTTTATCGGAAGGAGTTTTTTCCATCTTCTCAATCGGCAGATCACAGCAAAAAATTTTCTACTTACCTCTGAAATGTGGGGTGACCAGGAAAATGAACTATCCATTATAATGCCTAAGTTTTTAACTGTATTGTGAAACTCTAAGTTAGTTCCGCCAAACATTACAGGAGATAAGGATGACAAAGGTATTTTAGATAATTGCTGACGACTACCAAAGATAGCAACCTGAGATTTATCAGCATTAATTGACAGCCCAAACGATTTGCTCCATGTGCTTACAGAGTTGAGATTAGAATTAAGTACAGCAATAGCGTTGTGCAGATCGTCAATAGGTGCCGTTACATAGATTTGTAGGTCGTCAGCATAAAGATGGTAGGGTAAGGTGAGAGAATTAGAAATGGAGTTAATAAAAATGGAAAAGAGAAGAGGAGACAGAATTCCGCCTTGAGGAACACCAGTCTTAAGATAGGATGGAGATGAATATCTATTATTGACTCTGATGCACTGTTTGCGGTCATACAAGTATGATCGGAACCACTCGAGAGCTTTGTCAGAGATGTTAATAGACTTCAGAACAGCAAGAAGTATATCGAAATCTACAGTATTAAAAGCGTTGGAGAAATCTAATAGGGCGATAATACTAACTTGCTGATTGTCAATTCCGTGCCTGATATCATCACAAATTTTTATGAGTGCAGTGGTCGTACTGTGACCCTGGCGGAATCCTGATTGAAAAGGAAAGAGAATATGGTGCTTGGAGAGATGTGAAGAAAGTTGATAATAGATTATCCGCTCCAATACTTTTGAAAGGAAAGGAAGGATTGAGATAGGACGGTAATGGGAAAAAGAAGTAGGATGTGAAATTTTAGGTATAGGGATAACGTAAGCAGTACGCCAGCTGGAAGGAAAGGTACCAGAGGAAAGAGAATAGTTGAGAATATGACTAAGAACTGTTAGGATATGATCAAGGGCTAAGCATATCATCTTGCGGCTCAACCCGTCACAACCGATCGCCTCCGAGGTAACTGCCAATATATGTTTTTTAATTTCCTTACATGACACAGATGAGAAATTGAAAACTTCAAAGTCTGATTTTGAATTTAGTGAGAGGGAAATAAGAGTATTAGATTTGGTGGCATGATCTAATACAGAGACTGAACTGAAATGTGCATTAAGGGATTCAATGTCAACTGAACCATCAACAAAGGAGGATTTACGATCCCGGCTAATTCCCATAGAGTCTAAAAACTTCCAAACCTTAGCACAGTTCTTATTGTTGACAGACGTGTGAATATATTTACACTGAGCAGTTCGGCACAGTCGGTTACACTTGTTCCGTAAAGCCTTGTATTTGAGCAAGTTTTCTGCCGTGGGATTATGTTTATATTTAAACTTTGCCCTATTTCGCTTATTCATCAAAACTTTTATGTCAGCACTCAACCAAGGAGCAGGGAGATGTTTCAATTTAATCGGCCTAAGTGGGGCGTGTACATCAAAGAGTTCAGCCAGAATCGAGTTGAAAATGTTGACTTTATCCTCCAATGAGGAGGCATTAAGGACAACATCCCAGTCGATTAAATTAAGGTCTGTCAAAAAGTTGTCGTTATTAAAACTCTTGAAGCTACGCCGCATCACGATAGTGGGTTTGACTTTGGGAGGGCGAATTTTATACGATAAGTACAGCAAGTCGTGGTACGAGAAACCTTCAGCCGGGAGTTGACCATAAGCACTAACACGATCGAGAGATGAGACAATTAAGAGGTCGAGTAACGAAGGTGTGCAGTCAGGAAAGAAATGTGTTGCATTATTAGTATTAAGTATGTGAAGATTACTACTATTGACTATTTGAATAAGGTGTTTTGATCGAGAGTCATCTTTAATTAAGCAGGTATTAAAATCCCCCATGATTATAGTATGATCTGCATTAGGAATATATTTCTCCAGTAGTGCTTCAAAATTACTAAAATAATCTATACGTAGCGAGGGACTGTATAAAACTCCAAGTATCAGCTTCAAGGAACCAAATAGTAGTTCAACGAGAAGATGTTCAGCAGATTCCGAATATTCAGAAGGTGATTTGCTAAGTATATTGAATGGTATGTTGCTTCGCAAGTAAATAGCTACACCCCCACCACCCTTTCCAATTCTGTCATTTCTAATTAAGTGGAAACCAGGTAAAGCATAGGAGGTAGAGGGAAGACAAGGCTTGAGGAAGGTTTCTGAAACCAGGATTGCATGTATGTCTTTAGCCTCAAAATTAGTCAGTAAGTCCGTATAATGTGCAGGGATACTTTGCGCATTAATGTGCACAACGTTAAAATTTTTAGGGTAAGGCGAAAAAGCAAATCCCAAATTAGCACCTAGGTTGATAGAGGAACTTTTAAAGCTGTCTTCGGATGGAGAGGAAGCACAAGGATAAAACAAGTTGCTGTCGTCAGAGCAAAAACTGTCGCTATTCATGACCATATAATAATTGTATATATTAAAATTTAAAATAAGAATAAATATATAAAATGGGTTAAATATATAAAATAATTGTTTATATAATAAAAGAATATATATATAAAAAATAATAATATCAAATAAAGCGTAGTAATATCATTTATACACCCACCAGCTCACCCTAAGCACAATTTGCCTACCTAATAAAACAAAAAAAGAAAAAGAAAATATATACCGCATCATACAGAAGCCTAAGAGACTTAACTAAGTAAAACAAAGGAAAAATTTATATACAAAAAAAAAAAACAAATAACAATAATAAAGTAACTAAAATGTGACAGACAAGAAAAAAAAAAATGTGTGAAAAAAAAAAAAAATAATAAAAACACACATAATAATATTGAAACAATTATAAGTTGTTAACAGCATTTACTGAGTTAAAAGTTTTCAGAACGCAATCGCTAGCGCGTTGACAGCTGTCAGTTGTCACAGATCAGATAATATCAAAATATTAAAGTAAAATTAACGAAAAGAAAAAAGAAAAAATTGTTAACTAAAGCGGGTAAAATCACAGAAACAAACCAATTAAATAAATAATAAATTAACAGGAAATAAAACAACACAGAACACCGATAAACACGCACAAAAGTAATTGTAGTATGCAAACATCAAGCCGGAACAAGGTTACTTTTTGATACATCGTTTAGGCCGGTTAGCGAGCATCGTTGGGGCTGTTCTTGGTTTCGGGATGACGACGTCAGCAGCAACCGGGCCAGCCGTTGGCAAATGAACATCAGAGAGGCTAGGAATGCTGTTTAATTCCAATCTCGAGCTGATGCGGTGTCGAGACCCATCTGGTCCAATTACAAAGACAACCCCATCCTTAGTCCAACAGTTAGAGAGGCCAACACGGTGTCTAGCTGCCATAAATGCATCATGTCTAGTTTTAGTGAGGAATTCAGAGAGTGTTAAACCAGACCCTTTAAGTTTCGTTTTGGCATACCAGACTTGGTTCCTAACAGATAATTGCTTAAATTTTATCAGCACTGCACGATGCTTGTCATCCTTAGGGCTACCAATACGATGACAACGACTGATATCCACTATGTTGAGATCAGGCATATGTAAATGATGCGACAAAGTTTCAACTATCTCCTTAGTAATATCTTCAGATTTTGTTTCTTTTAAACCATGAACCAATAAAATCTTCTTTCTACTAAGCATCTCAAGCCGATCCTGTTGGTCACTAAGACATTTCACTTGAAGCTGCAGATTTTCAAGAGAAGAAAGAATAAATGTTCTAAAAGAACTAAATTGAGCGGCCAAATTTGAAGTGGGACTTGTTGCTGGGATAGCTGTACTCAAGTTCTTCTGGAATTCACCCATGGTAGTGTTAAAGTGCAGTGCCAAGTCATCAATAGATTGCTTGATGGAGTCCATTGTGTGAGAGTGAAGTGATTTAGAACTTTTGTGATCTTTTAGGCAATGAGTAATAATGGAAATTAAAGTAAGGACTTACTGCTGGTAGGTTAATTACTTTCAGCACATATTTATTGAATAAAATACTATTAAAACTTATTTAAATTCAATAATAAAGTAGAGCAAACTTAAAAAACGTCTTGATCATTTGTGCACCTACCGTCCAAAAAAAAGTATAAATATATCTTAAGAATGTATGTCATATTAACCAATATGTACGACAGTTGGAGATCCATATACATAAATAAATAAATAAAAATAAATAAGAGAGACGGTGACCTTAATATTACCTCAGTTCTTAAGGATATGTTTGTTGCATTTTCGAAGGAACAAGAGAAAAATTTTCTACAACTAAAAATGAGTGTAGAAATGATGTCACATAAATATGATGAGTTTTTGACTCAAATTAAGATTTTAGAACAGGGAAGAAAGGAGGATAAGAAATTAATAGCGCAAATTGAGGATAGAATTGAATATATGGAACGTAAATCTAAGGCTACTGGGCTTGAAATGAAAAATATCCCTAAAATGGAAAACGAGACTAAAGATGACCTTTGTGAAGTCGTATCTAATTTGGGTAAAGCTGTCAACCTCGATATTGATACAAGTAATATTAAGGATATATATAGAATAACCACGAAGAATGCCTCCAAATCTATTATAGTTGAATTTAATTCGATTATACTAAGAGATAAAATTTTAAAACAACTAAAAAACTTGAATAGAAATAAGAAAAAAAGAGAAAAACTTAATACGTCTCATTTAAAGTGTAAACAATTTTAAGACAATTTTAAAATCTCTTGAGGTTGCTCAACGTTCAGTTCTCAAAACTTGCACCTTCAAGCCATTGCTGTCTCCAGCTTTTGATCTATATCAATATTGTCAAATATTAACTGTATGTCAGATATTTATACTTAGTATTTTGTTAAAGCAGCATACGGAAGTAAAATATAAAACTACAACACTTCATAAACGCAGAAAGCATGCTGTAAAACTAAAAAGCTCTAAAAGCTCTAAAACTTTTAAAACTATATTCATACATAAATTCTATTCTTATTTAGGACCAATAATATATAATATAGTAAACAAAGACTATGACATTTATTCTGCCAATTATAAAACATGTAAGACCAAAATGTTTAAGTTTTTGTTAACCTTATCATATGATGAAACCGAGAGACTTTTGTGCTTATAATAACCAGGTATGTACAATTGTATATGAGAGTATGTGTAAATACTCTTACATGCGCACACACACGCACACACGCACACCCACACACACACATACACATACATAATTTACTTACCTAAGTGGGATGTGAACCCACAACTCGAACAATTGATATACTTGACTTAAATATAATATAATGTGCATAAATGAGATGATTTTGGAAGATATTAATAATTTAATGATAAGGAACTGGGCAAACATGTACATTATTTTGTAAGAGACTTGTCGAGGTTGATAATAAATATGTTATGGGTTTTTTGTTAGTAAATAAATATATAAAACTATTACTGGAGAACCCTCCCAAATTCACAACTGTACTGAATGATGGAATTCAACAGTGAACAGCAAATCCTGAAAAGTCTGGATGAAATATAAGAATACATTATTTTTCATTTCAGATTTGATTTAATAATTCACAATGCGTCACACATGACAATACCTCTAATGAAACAACCAGACCTTCCTAGCCAAAGTATAGTAAAACAAGATATTAATAAAAAAAAATATGATTTAAACATGAATCAAATACATGGAGCTATCAATCAAAAATCAATTACAAAGAGATTGGATTTAACGGAGCAATATCCTGAGGGGCATTATGTTAATTTAATAAAACCAGTGAAACAAATTTGTAAATATTGCAAACGAATCTTTCCTAATAGGTGAGTGTTATATAATATTTAGTTAGAATAAAAGTGCCATATTTAGTTAGAATGTGGTGCAGTCATACACTTCCCACATTACCGGTTCTCTTCTCAAATGGTATAAATATAAAGGAAAGCAATACATTTTCACTCTTCTGTAAGAAGGATAAACCATAAAGCTATTGTTTATATTTCAGATTCTCCCTTATAAAGCATCAGGCTGTTCACTTGTATGTATCATGTGCATTAAAGCCTCAAATATGTCGACGTTGTGACAGATACATTCCGGGCTACCCTTACAATCTACAAAAACATATTAAAAAAGTACATAGAGGAAGTTCTAAAATCAGGCGACGTTTGGCGCTCTTAAGTTATATAAAATATTGTAAATTAAATAAATAAGGCTGATTAAAATGTTGATTTTGTTGTTGATGAGTTGATTTGATTAAAACATTATAATAAATGAATAAAGAAGACATGATTGAAACTAATGAAGTTAATTAAAAAAAAAAATGATTTATATATAATTTTTATTTGTTTGTTTCAACTGTTTTTATTGAATATTTCTTTTTAAATTTGCCTAAAAAAATTCTATTATATTTTTAAGTTTTTATTTTTATTTTTAAGTATTTAAAGTGATTTTCTATTTTTTATTATTTAAGATGAAACTAGAGGATGATTGTTTTTTCAGTCGCTACTGATTAAATTTGTTATAATTTAAGATGGTGTTTTATTAATCACAAACCTACACTGTACATCTGTGTTTTTCAGAAAAAATGACCCTATGACGAATAATAAATATAATTTTCGCATTACATTAAATTATTTAATGTCTCTGGTTTTAAGAAATATATTATTAACTATTTAAGTTTGGGGGTCCAAGATGGAAGGCTTGCTCGCAGCGACCCCTGCCAGCCCTTACGAGGGCTGCAACGTTCCATCCGCCACGTGCACCTCGAGAGAGCGCACTGATAGGGCGTCCCCCCAAGGCGACGCGCACCAGTGCGTCCCCGCTGGTATGTCAAGTGGCGACGAATGCGGCGTTGGGGACCGCCACCCAACACGCCATGTCCGGAACGGCGAGAGGTGGAGGACGGAGCTACAAATAGCTACATGGAATGTAAGAGGAGGGATGGAAGAAAAGATGAATGAATTATTAGATGTGATGGATGATAGAGATTTAGATGTCGTTTGTGTGACTGAGACCAAGCGAAAGGGCAATGATACAACTGATTTGCCGGGCAGTCGGGTCGCTTTCTGGTCTGGCGTATCAGAGAGCGAGCGGGGCTGTCAAGGTGTAGGTGTATTATTGTCCTCTCGATTGGTTAGTGCAGCGGTTGAATACAAGGCGATCAACTCGAGACTGGTCTGGGTTCGCTTCAAGCTGGGGTTAACAAGAGTATTCTTGTTAGTGGCGTATGCGCCAGTATCCTCAGCTCCATTAGGCGAACTCGAGGAGTTTTGGGAGAGTGTCAGGGATGTTCTAGGTAGCGTTAGAGGGAATGAAAAATTCCCTTTCTTCTCTGGCTGCACTCAACGTGACGGTGCGGGAAAAACGAAACGGATATTCACGTATGCACCCGAATATCAAAATAGATAAAACGAATCCGAAGCCACGCTCTGTTCTCTTAAAATTTGCTAGTCCCAGAATTCGAGACTCTTGCATCGACAATGTTTTTTAATAAGAAACAAAAAGGCCGAAACGAAAAGCTTAACTCAAGTCGTATATCTAATAACGGGAAGCATACTTCTCAATGTCAGTTAGGCGCTGGCGTTCCGCAAGGAGGTGTGCTGTCTCCCTTACTCTTCTCCATTTTTATTAACACACTCACCCCACGTATAACGACATCATATCATCTTTACGCCGACGATTTACAAATTTATAGAACGGTCCCTGCTAATGACATATCCAGAGCGATAGATGAGATTAATTCCAATTTACATGTAATTAGTTCTTGGAGTAAATCGTTCGGGCTATCTATTAACCCAAGTAAATCTCACGTATGTATGTTTGGACATTCTAAGCAGCTATTTAAAATAAAATCAAATCTCCCTCAAATCTTTTTGATAATGTTTGCTTAGAACTTAGTGATAGTGTTAAGAACTTGGGAGTCAGAATGGACAGCACATTTTCCTGGTCGCCTCAAATTGCCGAGCTCAGCCGTAAGATCTTCAGTGCTATAAGAAGTTTGAGAAGATGGAAGAACCTACTACCATTAAAAACTAAAATCTCATTGGCTCAAACTCTTCTTCTCCCTATACTTGATTATGCTGACTCGTGTTACTTAGATTTATCTCAACAACTACTTAATAAGCTTGAACGGATGCAGAATGTCATAATCCGATTTATATTTGGATTGCGAAAGTTTGATCACGTAACACAATATCGTACTCAACTTAAATGGCTCACTGTAAAAGACCGACGACAATTACACTCTCTCACACTCCTTTACACAATCCTTTACCATCCTGTCACTCCTTCGTACCTCAAAGAACGATTTAAGTTCTTGGGGTCGAACACCCTCCACTCCCAACACCTTCGCTCCCGCAACAACAATCTCCTAGAAGTCTCATTATGTCACACTAAATGCTATGGAGACTCTTTTACTGTTCAAACAGTAAGACTTTGGAATGCGCTGCCAGGTGAAGTAAGACGATCTCCATCGGTAAATATTTTTAAGCGCAGGCTTAAAAATTACTACCTAGAACAACACTTATAATATGGTCATATAATATGTACGTATATATGCATTTCCGTATTATTTTAGTATGTATATATGTATGTATTTGTATGTATATGTATGTATATGTATGTATGTACTTTTATGTTTGTTTATTATTATGGTTATTATTATTATTATTTTTTTTCTTGCTTTTACTATGTTAAGTAATACTTTTTGCGCCTGACTGTATCTTTTACATAAAGTCCTGCACTTTTAATGGTTGCCTGTAAGAGATCACTTGTAGTGATAAGACCGCCATTGCACATGTTAATTTAAGTATTTTATGTAAATTGTGTTGTTTTTATTTTTTCATCTGCAATAAAGTATTATTATTATTATATTATTATTATTATATTTATATACAGATACATTCATAAACTTACATATATGTACAAAACAGATACAATGCCTATAGCGATAGATAATATTCTTTAAGACGACGCTTAAAGATACTAAGTGATTTCGACTGCCTGATGAACCGGGGTAGATCGTTCCAAAATTTCACCGCTTTGACGGTGAACGATTCATTGTAAATGAAACTATTTTTACCGGATTAATCGCGTATATTTTGTATTTTATACATTTTTGGGGAACCCGACGTTTCGAACACTTTACAGTAGTCCGTGGTCACGGGTAGACTGAGGAGGCATTCGTCTGTCAGTTGACATAATTACTATATCAAACTACCGCCAACGATTTCTTAAAATACACAAAAACGATATACCTCTTAGACCAATAGTCAGCCAAATCGATACACCAACGTATAAGCTCACTCAACACGTCGCTAAAGTACTTTCCCCACTGCGTGGCCACACAACATCTTATGTCAGGGATTCTCACCATTTTGTTAACGGGCTGAAAGATCTTAAGCTAGCTAACAATGAAACCATGGTCAGTTTTGATGTCCAGTCGCTGTTCCCCAATATACCTATTGAGGACTGCATCAGGATTGTTAAGCGGAAACTAGAGGAAAACAATATGCCTATGGAATATCTTGAACTTTTAGAACATTGCCTCACATTTGGATATCTAATGTTTAATCAAGAATTCTATTTACAAATAGATGGCGTTGCTATGGGTTCGCCTGTATCCCCGGTAATAGCAGATATATACATGGAGGACTTTGAGGAGATGGCTCTTAGCTCTGTGCCTTGTCTACCTAGGATATATAAGCGGTACGTAGATGACACTTTCACAATTTTACCTACGGACAATTGTTATATATTCTTGAACCATCTTAATTCTATTAATAAAAATATTCAATTCACAATAGAATTACAGGCTAATAATTCCCTAGCTTTCCTCGACGTGTTACTCATAAGAAATCCCAATGGCACAATAGGCCACACAGTATATAGGAAACCCACGCACACCAATAGATACTCCAATGGTGAATCGCACCACCACCCTACACAGTTATCTAACGTTGGTAAATCTTTGTTTCAGAGAGCCCACCACCTCTGCGACGCTGAACATCTAGGGGACGAGCTTCGCCAGGTGAAGAATTCCCTTCATCAGAACAAGCTGCCAGTTCCCCGCCAGCGCTGGCAGAAGACCAACAAGCCACCCACAGTAGAGAGACAGCCGGCACTTCTACCATATGTGAAGGGGGTTACAGACAGGATTGGCAACATCTTAAGAAGAGCTTCAATAAAAACTATATTCAAGCCTAACAAGAAAGTGAGCCAATTCTTGAGACCAGTGAAAAGTAACATTCCTTTGCAGTGTGGTGTATACAAACTGGATTGTGACTGTGACTTGTCATACATCGGCCAAACAAAGAGAAGCATCGGTGTCAGGGTGAAGGAACACATCTCCGATATCAAGAATGGGCATGTATCAAAGTCAGCTGTATGTGAGCACACTGTGGATAAACCTAGCCATTACATAAGGTTTGATAAACCCCTCATCCTCGCTAAGGAAAACAGATATATTCCTAGAATGATCCGCTAGGCTATTGAAATACAAACATATCCTAATTTCAATAGAGAGGAAGGCTGGAAGCTTTCTAACATCTGGGACCCACTCACAAAATCTTTGAAGTCTCAAACCCACCATACCAGAGAGCAAGATACAGTTAGCTCATTCTGCAAGAATCCAGGGCAGTACGCGAGGAAATTAAGAAATCGTTGGCGGTAGTTTGATATAGTTTCCCCCCTTCCTTCCGGACACCCGACCCGATCAGACGTGTTTTTAGTAATTTCCTTGTGCAAATATTATTTAAAATATAAAAACAATTTAATTAGTGTCGACATAAAGCCAATCTTATGCAATTGTCGCAGGGATTTTTTTTGCATAAACACTGCCTACTGACTTAACACGTGAGTACAACTAAAGCAATTTATCCATCACTCTCACGCATGCGCAAAATAAACAAGAAGAAAATGATAGATGCACTGAGCGGTCAAAGATCAAGTTACAGTTGACGGAAAGCTCACTCGTACGTAATCGCCGCGAGCCATCAACTTAGGTTGAGCTCCCTTCACTTTTCTTGTGGAAGCGCATAGATACTTTATCGACGTCAGCCGATTTTGACCGTTGCCTAGTATTTCAACAAGTATGCCTGTCGATCGCACTCCGCCGCCGGTGACACCACAACAACAAATTGCGCTGCCTGCGCGCTCGGTACAGCGTCAACGCAGCGACTCGGAACCAAGCTTATGTGACAACCAGCCTAACGTGGAATCAGTAAATATCGCGGTGCGCACAAAACGAAAACGTTCAGAAGATGGTTGTAATGTTAAACTGTCGGAATTTATGGCGGAAATTAGGCAGATTTTGTTTGATTTTAAAACTGAACAGGAGCATAAGTTTAAAAAAGTTCATGAATCTATTGCGGAGATAAAAAAACAAAACTCCGATTTAATTGCATCAGTTGATTATGTATCGAAGTCTTATGATTCCCTGTTGGAGCAAATAAATCAATTAAAATTAGAGCGTCAAGAGAACCTGGATTATATCCGTGCACTTGAGGATAAGTTGGATAAAGCTGAGCGTCATGCCAGGTCTTCCTGTGTGGAGATTCGTAACCTCCCTCCGACGAAGCAGGAGTCAAAGAATCGGCTACTAGATACAATTATTACGACTGGTAATTGCTTGGACATCCCTATTCAGCCGCATGAAGTGCGTGATATCTTTCGCATACAGTCTAAGGAAGCTGAAAACAAACCTATTATAGTCGACTTCACTACTGTTCTTTTGAAAGAAAAATTCATTCAGAAATATAAACAATATACTAAAAACTCAAGACTGACTACTGAACACCTGAAAATAAATGGACCTAGTAAGCCGATCTTTATTTCTGAAAATTTAACGCCTAAAATGAAACGACTATTCCATCTATGTCGCGACTTTTCGAAAGTATATGATTATAAATATTGCTGGGTAACGCACGGCAAAATATAAACTTAACTTAACTTAACTTATCTTCACGCTTTATCCCTAGCGGGGTAGTCAGAGAGAACGGAGCGCCAAACGCTACGGTCTCTACATACCTCTTTCGCCTCGTCCACTGTCATCAACCTCTTCATACATGCCCTCCGGGGGATCCTCATGCTTTTTACGTGACCTTCCTCCAGTATCTTTGATACTGTGTTTTCGAAGGTCAACCGAGGTCTCCCCCTACCTCTCTTACCACTCACTTTTCCATCATAAATCTTTTTTGCCATTCTTTCCTCGCTCATTCGTTCGACGTGCCCAAACCAGCTGAGCACGTTCTTCTTCATTCTCACCGTGACATCCTCGCTGGTACCTGCCATTCTGTGTACCTCTTCATTGCGGATTCGATCAGCTAGGCTGACTCCGCATATCCTACGAAGAGATCGCATCTCCACAGCATTCATCTTTCTTTCATTCTTCTTCTGTAATACCCACGTTTCGCTGCCGTATAACAGGGTCGGTACCAAAACTGCATTGTGTACGGCCAAACGCGCAGCTGTGCTGACGTTTCGCCGTCTCATCAATGCAGCCAAGGCTCCGTTAACCTTGTTACCGGCAGCAATACGCCTTTCCACATCCATCTCGTATCTTCCATCTCTACTGAACATACTTCCCAAATATACCACTTCATTCACCTGTTCTAATATCTTATCATTTACACTGATTTTGCATTCCGTCCTTTCTTCATCTCGTTCAAAAATCAGAACCTTTGTCTTATTCGCATTGAGGCTTAGACCATTATATTCACACTCTTCTTTCAGAGTGGTGACCAATGCCTGCAACTCGCACTCTGATGATGCAATAAGCACTGCATCATCTGCGTACAGCAGGCAATTCACATTCAGGTCACCTACTTTCACTCCTATATCACTTTGTTTCACTCCTTGGAGACAGCTATCCAAATACAAATTGAACAACCAAGCTGACATGGCGCAACCCTGTTTAACACCCGATCGGATGTCAAACCAGGGCGACATGCCAGCTCCTACTCGCACGCAGGCTGAGTGGTCTCTATAAAGAGACTTTACAGCCTGCAACAAGGGTCCACTCACATTGTACCGGGGTAGTATCTCCCATAATTTCGCTCTGACAACTCTATCAAACGCCTTTTCCAAGTCCACAAAAGCACAGAAAACTTTTTGGTTAACGGCCAAAAATTTTTCCGTGATCATGCGGAGGGAAAAGATCTGATCCATACACCCTCTTCCAGGTCTAAAGCCTCCTTGGGCCTCCCACAACAGCCTTTCAGATCTCTCTTGCATTCTTCTCGCTAAAACTTTAGCATAAACTTTACTACCTAAGCTAATCAAACTGATAGCCCTATGGTTTGCGCAGTCTATCTGTGAACCTTTGCCTTTATACAAAGGCACGATGACCGCACCTCGCCAATCGTCTGGGACCTCCCCCGATTTCCAGCATAAATTGCACAAAAACCACAACAAGTCCAAGACGCGTGGCCCACCATATTTGATCATCTCGGCAGTAACTCCATCTGCTCCCGCTGACTTACCACATTTCAGACTTCGTATTGCACACTCAACTTCTTTTACACTGATTTCGCCATCAGCTACATCAAGACTCAGCGTTTCGCTGCTACTTGAGACTGAGGCGTCATCACATTCATACATCTCCTTGTAAAATTCCGCCCATCGCTGCAAAACGTGTGGTTTTTCTGTTAGAATTTCACCGTCCTTTGAAAGCACCCCTTTCATTCTACAAGTTAGCGAGCAACCTCGAGAAACACTAACTTCTCGCCAGAAAAGCTTCGTGTTTTCCCTGAAGTTGTTCGTTAACCTCTCATCTCTTTCATTCTCTGCCTTTTCGCGCTTCATCTTTATCAGTACTTTCGTCTGGTGCTTTTGCAGCTTATACTCTTTCTTTTTTATCTCTCTCATACTTTTATCCTTACCAGAGACTTTATAATCCTGCCATGCCTTCTTCTTTCTTTCTACAGCATCTTGCACTTCATCATCCCACCATTCATCACGCTTTTTGCTAAAGCCCCTTTTACCTTTACCACATACCTCTATCGCTGCTTCCTTCATACAATCCCTAAGGTTCTGCCAGCATACTTCAATATTTCCATTTCCAGATTCACTGCTGTCTAGCCTTTTGGAAACTCTTTCTTGATATTCCTTTCTAGTTGGTGGATCTTGAAGCTTCCAGCTTCTTATGCGATAATTCGACTCCAAGTCTGGACACCTCGTGTAGCTGCGCCAGCCCGTGAACAGACCCCTTATTCTAGCAACTACTAGATAGTGGTCTGTTCCCAGATCAGAACCCCTAAACACTCGTGTGTCCATGACTTGGCTTCGAATACGCTGATCCACTAGGAATAAGTCAATCATACTTTTCCCTTCCGTTCGCTCCCATGTATACATGTGAATTTGTTTGTGGTCAAACATAGTGTTTGCCACAAACAAATTCCTTTCCTTGCAAATTTCCAATATAAGCTTTCCAGCCTCATTTATTCTCTTGTCACCATACTGACCTAGCCCTCCCTCGTAACCGCTTCGCGCAGTTCCGACCCATCCGTTCAAATCGCCACATATTATTAATTTTTCATTCCCTCTAACGTTACCTAGAACATCCCTGACACTCTCCCAAAACTCCTCGAGTTCGCCTAATGGAGCTGAGGATACTGGCGCATACGCCACTAACAAGAATACTCTTGTTAACCCCAGCTTGAAGCGAACTCAGAGCAGTCTCGGGTTGATCGCCTTGTATTCAACCGCTGCACTAACCAATCGAGAGGACAATAATACACCTACACCTTGACAGCCCCGCTCGCTCTCTGATACGCCAGCCCAGAAAGCGACCCGACTGCCCGGCACATCAGTTGTATCATTGCCCTTTCGCTTGGTCTCAGTCACACAAACGACATCTAAATCTCTATCATCCATCACATCTAATAATTCATTCATCTTTTCTTCCATCCCTCCTCTTACATTCCACGTAGCTATTTGTAGCTCCGTCCTCCACCTCCCGCCGTTCCGGACTTGGCGTGTTGGGTGGCGGTCCCCAACGCCGCATTCGTCACCACTTGACACACCAGCGGGGACGCACTGGTGCGCGTCGCCGTGGGGGGACAATCAATGCGCTCTCTCGAGGTGCACGTGGCGGATGGAACGTTGCAGCCCTCGTAAGGGCTGGCAGGGGTCGCTGCGAGCAAGCCTTCCATCTTGGACCCATACCTGCGAAAAATAGAAGGTGCTCCATCATATTTAATAAAAAATGATACTGACCTGTCAAATCTAAAAGTGCCTAAATGACTAAGTTTATTTTTAATTTACTTTATTGTTGTATTTGTATTATTAATAATATCTGTAAACACCTTAACACAACATGAATTACAAAAATATTTATTCTCAACACTACACGCTACTTACTCAACACACACAAATCAAAATCTTAACTTTAATAGACAACCCTACTTTATATATAATTCTGCTAACAAAGTCCTCTTTTCGGTGTTTAAGAAAAATAAATTTGAACGTTTTAAAATTATTCCCCCTAAACAATATATCTGGTTATATACATAATTCTTATAATGAATGACATAAATCTCATCTCATAAATGATATTGAACAAATAAATGTCTCAAAATCCCATGTATGCTCGCCTGAACAGATTACCTCTTACATAAATATGCCTGGTAGTTCCATGAAAATTATTCATATAAATATTAGAAGCATTAACTGTAACTTTGATCACCTACAAATTCTCCTACAAAGGATAAAAATCAATATGGACATAATTATTTTATCTGAGTGTTGGCTGAGTAAATGTCCTAATGTACCTATTCTAGCAGGCTACGTGCCTCATACATCGAAACATTGTAATCAAAATGACGGTGTTGTTGTTTACGTTAGGCATGATTTAAAATGTACTGTTGAAACACCGAACTTTGTTGAAGCCAATTGCTTGATAATCAAATACAATAACATATTTGCTCTTGTTGCACTATATCGTTCGCCATCACATAGAAACACTGATAAATTTATGGAATTTTTAGACGATAAATTAACACTTTTAGAAAACTACCAAAATATTGCCATTATCGGTGACATGAACATTAACATTGCACCTGATAACTCTGACCCAAGCTACGATCAATATTTAAACACTATTATGTCGCATGGTTTAATGGCTGCCCATAATTTACCAACTAGAAATAATAACTGCCTTGACCATGTCTTCTTAAAAACTAAAAATGATGCCGCGACCTTAGTTCTTGACACATATATTACAGACCACGCTCCTGTGGTTCTAAATTGCAACCTTAAAATCAAAAACTTGAGTAAAAAACTGTCAGTTAAGCGAATAGATCATGCAGCCTGTGTTAATGAACTTACTAATCTGGACCTAAGTTCAATATTACTCTGTACTAATAGTAATGATGCTACCAAGTTACTTGTTAATTCCATCACGAAAGTAATTTCTAACCACACCAGTATGCTAGTCGTCCCCAACAGAAAAAGAATATTAAAGCCCTGGATCACCCCAGGCCTCTTGCGCTGCATGCGAAATCGAGACAAACTTTATATCAAATTAAAAAAAGATCCAGAAAACTTAGCCAATAAAACTTCCTATCATAGATATAAAAAATTCTGTAATTGCTTATTGAAAAAAAATAAAGAAGGAATATGAACGTAACGAATTTAGTCGTCTTAAGAACAACCCGAAAGCTACGTGGGAATTAATTAAAAACTTAGGTAATATTAATAAAGCAAATTCTTGTCATGACTTAATCTTGTCATCAACTGACCCCCTCACCGCTGCTAACTCGATAAATAAATATTTTTCTAATGTAGGAAGAAACCTTGCATCAAAATTTACCTCATTGAATATCTCTTACCGAAGTATACCTAAACCCAATAGCACATCTTTGCCCTTATCTCTATGCTCAATGGCCCTCCTTCCCACCGACATCTCCGAGATTAATCGTATTATTCTTAGTCTCAAAAATACGTCCGCTTGCGGATGGGATGGTATTCCTACTGCAATAATTAAAGATGCTAGAAATGTACTAGTCCCAATAATTGTACACGTTTTTAATCTTTGCCTAGCATCGGGCGTTTTTCCTGATGTATTTAAGATAGGCCTTGTGCATCCTCTGCATAAGGGTGGGGACGGAGTCTGTGTAAGCAACTATAGGCCGATTTCAATACTTACTGCTCTGTCGAAAGTTCTAGAAAAGTTGTTGAACACGAGATTAGTACGTTACCTCAATCAAAATAAGATTTTTGCTGAGAATCAGTTTGGTTTCCGTTGAGGTAGATCAACCGAAGATGCGGTATTGGAGCTAACTAATTCTATAGTACAACGCTTTGGCTCTAAGTCTAAATCTCTTGCCATCTTTTTGGATCTCTCCAAAGCGTTCGACTCAGTCTCTGTCCCGACCCTCTTACAGAAGTTAGAACGTATAGGAATCAGAGGGATTGTGCATGACATGTTTAAAAGTTATCTGGAAGATCGTTGCCAGTGTGTTAGGATTGGCGATGTCATAAGTGATCTAGAACCCGTAGAATTTGGTGTACCTCAAGGTAGTGTACTCGGGCCTACCCTCTTCCTAATTTACCTGAACGACCTTTGTAAAATGACGCTGACGAACTGCAAAATTATAACTTATGCCGATGATATTGTCCTTCTTATACACGGAGCAACTTGGCTTGAGGCTCAGCAACATGCTGAGACAGCCGTAATTGCTGTCATGGACTGGTTGTCTCAAAATCTCCTCACCTTGAATGTATCAAAGACCAACTTTATTGCATTTGCTCCAACTCCTACATCTCTTCCTACAGACCTCTCCTTGACCGCACACACGAACTTTTGCAACCTAAGAACGTGTACTTGTGCTCAGATTGCCGATGTGTCGAGAATAAGATATCTTGGTGTTTGGATTGACAACCATTTGACATGGTCTGAACATATAAAATTTACGACGTCCAGAGTCAGAAAGCTTATGTTCCTTTTTAAAAATCTAAGATCGACCCTAGACGTGACAACATTGAAAATGGTTTATTACGCTCTGGCACAAACAGTATTATGCTATTGTATAACCGTCTGGGGAGGAACTGGAAAAAATAGACTTCTGTCTCTGGAAAGGGCTCAAAGAGGAGTCCTTAAGGTATTGTCTTTTCGACCGATCCGCTATCCTACCTTCGACTTATACAATGAATTAAAATTATTAACAGTTAGGAAACTTTACTTATTAAATGTAATCTTACGAAAGCACTCTGAATTACCATATAAAACCAATCCCAACAAACGTAGGAAAGACAGAGTATGTACCATAGAGTATTGCAGGGTGGAGATAGCCAGAAGACACTATCATTACTTCGCTTCTTCTCTGTACAATAAGGTTAACAAAACATTAAACATTTATCCTCTACTACCAAGGAAATGTAAAGAAAATGTAACACAGTGGCTACTGAGCTTAACTTATGATGAAACGGAAAATCTTATTACACGACAGCTGTAAGCCGTGAACTGCTAGCATAAAGTTTTTAGCTCACAGAATACTGATACATACAACACACACAGACACACACACACACACACACACACTCACTCACGCACACGCACACGCACACACACACACACACACACACACACACACACACACACACCACACACACACACACACACACACACACACACACACACACACACACACAAATGAAAGAAATAGTAACAGTTCTTTTCCCACAACAAGCAAAAGTTAAATATAGCATGGTCCTGCATCCTAACGAGTTCATACCTCCGGTGTCGCAAAAAGAGGTAATGGATGCTTGTAATAGGATAGAAAATACTAAAGCGCCTGGATTAGACGGCATCCCCAATGTAGCGTTGAAACAAGCAATAAAAACGATGCCTAATATTTTCGTAGACACCTACAATACTTGCCTCCAAAAAAGTACATTCCCGACAATCTGGAAACGACAAAGGCGGGTGCTCCTCCCTAAAACGAACAGACCTCTAAACGACCCATCATCATATCGCCCCTTGTGTATGCTTGATACAGCGGGAAAGATATTGGAGAGAATAATTCACGGAAGAATAGAGAAGGTGATTGAACCGCTTCTCTCAAAATATCAATACGGGTTTAGAAAAGGGAAATCCACCATAGACGCTGTTGATCTGGTGTTGAATACTGCTAGGAGGGCAATAGCAGGGACTAGATGGAAGAGAGGCCCTAAGAAGTACTGCCTCGTCGCAACCCTTGACATTAAAAATGCATTCAATACAGTAAAATGGGATACCATAATGAATTCACTATTAAAAATGAAGGTGCCAGCTTACCTACGCAACATTATATCCAGCTACTTCACGGACAGGGTACCCATATATAATACGGACGATGGACCAAAAAAATACACAATTACTGGGGGAGTACCACAAGGCTCCGTGCTAGGTCCCCTCTTATGGAATGTTATGTATGACGGATTGCTCAAGTGTGAAGTCCCGTGCGAAGCCAGACTGGTTGCATTTGCCGACGATCTAGCAGTGGTCGTGGTAGCCAAACACTTGGAAGAGGTGAATTGGACCTTCGATAAAACTTTCCAAATAATTAGACGGTGGATGGACCTAGCTGGACTACAGCTAGCGGAACATAAAACGGAGGCCGTACTGATCACCAGCAGGAAACAAATAGAAACAACTACACTCAGAGTCGGCAACTACAAGATTACGACGCAGCCGTACATTCGTTACCTGGGTATAATGATTGATTCGCGTATTAACCTCCAAAAACATGTAAAACATGCTGCGGCGAAGGGAGCAGTAGTCTCGAAAACCTTGGCACGGCTTATGCCCAACGTCGGAGGGCCTAAGCAAAATAGAAGAAGGCTATTAGCATCAGTAGTGACATCAGTGCTCCTGTATGGAGCTCCACTCTGGGCTGATGCACTAAAAAAACAAGTAGCAAGACGCAAGATGGGCTCAGTGTATAGAATGAGTGCACTCCGAGTAGCTAGCGCTTTTCGTACAGTCTCTATGGAAGCGGTGTGTGTGATCTCCGGGATGGTTCCTCTAGAAATACTGACTGAGGAACGAATGAATCTGTACAAAAAGGCTAACACCGACCTTCCCTTGAAAGAGGTAAAAAATAATGAAAGACGGAAGAGCATTGAGAGATGGCAACTGATGTGGGACACCTCAAACAAAGGAAGATGGACCTATCGTCTCATACCGAAGATCGAACCATGGTTCAACCGCAAGCATGGTGAGACAAACTACTATCTCACCCAGATGCTTTCTGGTCATGGCTGCTACCGAGATTACTTACACCGCTTTAAACACGAGGATGCCCCGGAATGCCCCAGATGCAGTGGTATGCCCGAAAACGCTGAGCATGTATTCTTCGAATGTCCAACCTACAAAGAAGCCCGAGATGTCTGGCATGCTAAAGTTGGCAGGCAGGTATACCCTGAGAACATAATCGAAATAATGCTTTCAGGTATATCAAACTGGGAAGCGACAAGTGAATTCGCACAGAATGTCTTAAAAGATTTACGTAGGAAAGAACAGGCACGGAAAGAGAAATGAATAAAAATCCATCAAGAGATAGCCTTTGCTAATCGTCCCCCCGTGAAGTAATGCCTCGCGGCCATGCCACGGGGAGTTGGACGTTAAGAAGTCTGAGGGTTTTTTAGTCGGTAGAGGCCAATTCAGGCGAGTCCGACATACGGGGTCACTAATAGACTAGACCTTATGATACAGAAGCGTATTTTTCCCTCGAAGAAAAAAAAAAAAAACACACACACACACACACACACACACACATTCGCACTCATACACACAGACACGTACAAACACACAAAACCACTCAAATTTTTTTTATATTGTTATTCAAATCTTGCATGCTTTCACTTTCAATAAGATACTAAATTTGTGTATTGGAACTTTATTATCACTTTTGTCCTATTGAGGTGGGCGTTAATGGCTGCAACACAGTTTCTACTAATGCGGTCATTATCGAACATATTTAATTTTGTACCTTTTTATTTTAGTTCCAAATAAAGATTATAAGATTATTAGTAATTATGTCAACTGACAGACGAATGCGACCTCAGTCTACCCGTGACCACGCACTACTGTAAAGTGTTGGAAACGTCGGGTTCCCCAAAAATGTATAAAATACAAAATATACGCGATTAATCCGGTAAAAATAGTTTCATTTACAATGTGTTATAATCGTGAAAATCAAAGAACTTATTATTAGGTGAACGATTCACTGTAGCACTTGGTGCGACATAATGAACCTCCAAAACGTTGTCATATTTTGAACGGAGATTAAAGGACTGAGAGTGAGAGCCCAGAAAAGTAAATCTTTGTTTGAGGTAAGAAGGAGTAAAAGGCAGATACAAGATAGAGTATAAAAGGATAAGTGCATGATAATTGCATCGATGCTTGATGGTCAACCATTTAAGTTAAACCCGATATTGAGTAATATGGTCATACTTCCTCAATCTGAAAATGAACCTAATTATTACATTTTGGAGACGTTCGAGCTTCTTTAGTAATTGCTGTGACAAATCAAGGTAACAGGAATTTACATAATCCAGAATGGGGAAAAGAAGAGATTGAGTTAACGTTATTTTGGTTTTAAGCGGCAATCAATTTTTCCATCTCTGTACCCTCCCAATAGAAGCAACAGCTTTTCGACTTAACGCCGCTATCTGAGGAACCCATATCAAAGAACTATCCATCCTGACACCCAGATTCCTCACACAAGTACCAAACTCCATCTTGCAATCATCAAGCATTACGGAAGGAAGCAGGGAGTAGTCAATTTTGGAGAGTTGCTTTGTGTTACCAAGGATACACAACTGAGACTTGGTAGGATTTATCGACAGACTACATGATTTGCTCCAGTTACTAATAATGATTAAGTTTAAATTGACATGTCGTATGACATTAGCAACATCATCAACCGCGGTTGTGTTATAAATGTGCAAGTCATCAGCGTAAAGATGAAAGGATAATGTCAGCAATGGAGTTAAAAAGTTAATAAATATGGAAAAAAAGTAACGGAGAAAGTACACCACCCTGAGGTACCCCAGCACTGAGTCTTAATGCAATAAAAAATTTAGGGGTTGACATTAGCTCTTGGGACCCTATAATTGTATATTTATTAACGCAGAAACTAAATACCGCGTCTTATACTGATTATATGGCATCGGTAAATAACCCACGCGAATTACCATCCCTTAAAGAATATTTACAGTACTTAGAAGCTAAATTTACTTCATTAGAGTCGTCACATAGGAAACGTGTGATCCCGGCTTAGAATAGGATCATCCTGGTACTGGTGGTGTCGTAAGAGGCGACTAAAGTACGCGTGGTAGAGTCACGCCGCCAGCAATGGCAACACGCATAGGCAGACTCGACCGGATCATTACCACCCCCGGCATTTAAAACCGGCGTTAAGTAGTGGCTTTATGCCACTGCGTTTCGCATTAGGTAAGGCCGGGCTCCGGAGACAACCCCTACCCCTCCCTATGATAGCGGCACTCAAAGACAAATTACCCCAGGAGGGTACCAGCTCCTCCGGGGCTGGAGAATCCCTCCCTGAGTCTTCAAACTCAGGCCGCCCTTCGAATTCTGGGGAGGGCAAAGTTCCGCGCTATAGACAGGGCAAACGAGACGTACGCTCCACGGCAACCCCTTCCACGCTCAACGTGGACTTTTGCAATATCAGCGGTCTACATTCCAACCTGAATACCGTCCACCACCATCTCGAGACGGCACGGCCGGCCTTGTTATTCCTGACGGAGACCCAAATTGCCCGACCGAGCGACACAGCCTATCTCCAATACCCCGGCTACAAAATAGAACATAACTTTATACCTCATGCCGGGGTCACTGTGTTCGTAAGGGAGGACCTAAGTACCATCTGGCTCCGTGTTGACTCGGACGATCGTGCCCGAGTCTACGCATGCCTCTACAGGTCCCACAGTGATAATGCAGAAACGGATCGGCTCTTGGAGCACATTCAAACGGCTATCGACGATATGCTCTCACAGGTCCCCTCCGCTGAGGTCGTGATACTTGGCGATTTTAATGCGCACAATGCCAGTTGGCTTGGATCACGCACCACCACGCGGGTAGGGCTGTAATTGACCTTGCTACGGCGAACGGATTGTCCCAATTGGTTGAGTCGCCTACGCGACTCCCGAACTTGGACAATCATAATGCCTCTTTATTGGACCTTTTGCTGACTTCACATCCGGAACAGTACCAGGCTGTCGTCGATGCCCCTTTGGGGTCTTCTGACCACTGCCTGGTACGGAGTGTCGTGCCCATTAAGCGCGGCAGTTTGTTTCGGCACTCCTACTCAGTCGGCGTAGTCCCAGACTCATGGAAGAGCGCTCTTATCCACCCGATCCCAAAGAAAGGCGATGGGTCCGATCCATCTAACTACAGGCCTATTGCTATCACCTCCTTGCTCTCAAAAGTCATGGAGAGCATTATTAATAGCCAGCTCTTGGTTTATCTAGAGAATCACCGATTGATTAACGACCGACAATATGGCTTCCGCCATGGTCGCTCAACCGGTGATCTTCTGGTTTACCTAACCCACCGTTGGGCTGCGGCTATTGAAAGCAAGGGAGAGGGCCTGGCAGTTAGTTTGGACATGGCGAAGGCCTTTGATCGAGTGTGGCATAGGGCGCTCCTGGCAAAACTTCCATCCTATGGGCTTCCCGAGAATTTATGCAAGTGGATCGCCAGCTTTCTCACTGGGCGCAGCATCAGGGTAGCTGTCGACGGTTTTTGCTCCAAACATATGCCCGTGAACGCTGGTGTTCCCCAAGGCTGCGTGCTGTCCCCTACGTTGTTTCTTCTGCATATCAATGACATGTTAGAGGATTCTAGTATTCATTGCTATGCAGATGATGGCACGGTGGACGCTGTTTACTCCGGCCGAGCAAGCCTTTCTCGGGAAAACGCTGAACAGTGCCGAAATAAACTTGTTTCTTCTGTTGAGGCGTCCCTCGACAATGTTTCCTCATGGGGTGAAAGGAACTTAGTTCAGTTTAACCCCCTGAAGACACAAGTTTGCGCGTTAACCACAAAAAAAATCCCATTTATCGTATCACCAGTCTTTCAAAACACTCCCCTTACAGCCGCGCCCAGTATCAGTATATTGGGCCTTAATGTTTCGAGTGACTGCCAGTATCGCGATCATCTGGAAAGCAAGGCCAAGTTGGCCTCGAAGAAACTGGGGGTCATCAACAGAGCGAGACGGTACTTCACGCCAAAACACCGACTGGCCCTATATAGGGCCCAGGTTCGGCCTCATATGGAGTACTGTTCTCATCTCTGGGCCGGTGCACCCCAGTATCAGCTTGAACTATTTGATCGCATACAACGGAGATCCATTCGAATCATTGGGGACCCAATGATCTGTGAAAGGCTTGACCCTTTGGCTTTGCGTAGAGACGTCTCCTCGCTGTGCGTTCTCTACCGCATTTATCATGGGGAGTGTTCTGAAGAACTGTTTGACTTGTTACCTGCCGCCGAATTTTCTAACCGCAAAGTACGTCACAAGTTAAAATATCATCCACACCACCTGGATACGTGGCAATCTACTACTGTGCGGTTGGTGCGGCGGCACGCCACGGAACTGTGGAATGGCCTACCCGCGGCAGTGTTTCCAGGTCGATACGACATGGGTACCTTCAAATAGCGCGTCTATCTCCACCTTTAAGGCCGGCAACGCACCTGTAGCTCCTCTGGTGTTGCACGGGGCCGTGGGCGGCGGTAATCACTTACCATCAGGTGACCCGAACGCTCGTTTGCCTTGTCCTTTTCCATTAAAAAAAAAAAAGACAACGCTATGCAAAAAAATATCCTCAGTAACAAAAATCAATGTCCTAGTACGCATCTTAACAAATCATATTATCATAAAACTTCCTTAATTAATAGTAAAGTCATTTCACCAATTCTTAACGATAAAGGTAATCTCATGTCAAAATATAGGTGTTGATTGTGTCGTAGCAATGATCACAGAATCTATTACTGTCAGAAATTTTTAGAGATGCTACCTAGCGATAGGCTGAAAACTGCAACTTAATTAAATTTATGTATAAGTTGTTTATCAAATCATCAAGGTAAGCAGTGTAAGTCAAACAAAGCTTGTCGCGAGTACAATAAGGCACATAATCGACTTTTACATGAAGCAGTTATGCAATCGCAGTACACGCGTGCATCGACGGAAGTCGGTCATAGCGGTGAGGGCACGTGCGTTCGCGGGGGCAACTCTGTTTATACTAGGGAAAATGCCAGCGCAGAAAAACAGCCCCCAATTTTATAATTTAGAAAAAAAAACTTCAATTAAATAAATCAATTAAAAATGATTATTTGCAATTCATTCAAGAATATTTGTCGCTCGGACATATGATACCCGCAGCTGTTGACCGCAATGGATTCCTTAGATGTTATTTACCTCACCATTGTGTCACCCGAAACGATTCGACGACAACTAAATTGCGCGTTGTATTTAATGCATTGAGTAAAACGTCATCAGGCTTAAGTTTAAATGACGTTATATGCGGGGACCGAATCTTCAACAAGATTTAATGAATCTCATTCTTAAGTGGAGACAATTTATATATACATTTACTGCCGACATCAAAAAGATGTTTAGGCAAATATGGGTTAGTGATAAAGATCATAATTTGCAAATGATTCTGTGGAGAGATAATCCAAATCACTTGGCTACAATTTCATACGGAACTAAAGCGGCTCCGTTCCTTGCAATGATGACGCTTAAACGATTAGCTCACGACGAGAGGCCGAACTTTCAAGATAGTTTAGCGCCTAGCGTACTAGAAGAATCCTTTTACATGGATGACCTAATTCATGGGGCCCACTCGCTTCAAGCTGCCAAACAGCTGCAGACATGACTAACTTATTGAAGACCACAAAGGGATATATGGCAGTGTTTGTGTGTATGGCAACAAAGGCTCTACACTTGGAACTCGTCTCTGACTTATCCACGGCTTCTTTCATTGCGGCGTTGCGCAGCTAGAAGAGGCGTTCCACACATATACAGTGATCAAGGAAAAAATGTCATTGGAGCAAATAACGTATTAAGACAACAGTTGACAGAGCTACAAGAAAGTCAACAATTTAAGATTGAAATTGTAGATATCGAGTATAGAATGGCACCATAATTGCCCCTCTTGGCAATCCGCAGGTGGACTGTGGGAGGCTGCAGTTAGGTCTCTGAAACACCATCTGAAAAGAGTATCGGTGAACAAAATCTGACGTTCTGTTGTAAGGATTTCACTAAACCACTTTTTAAAAAAAAGATTTAAAATAGAATAAAATGTTTATTGAGAAATACTTATAATAATTACACTTAAATTTATTAATTAGAATGGCAAGTGTCAAGCGCGGATGTTAGGAATGAACTGAACTGAATTTAATCTTAGTCGAAGAAGCTTAGCAAAATATACTGACAGAGAAATAAGGAAATATAGAATTAAGGAATATTATATACATATCTTGTATATAACAGCCCCCAGGGATGGGAGTAAACTTACCCCAGAAGGGTTAACTTTATGTGACTGTAGTTCGGATTCTGGGTAAGGAAATTGGAATTCTAGCGGATTCGATATTTTCTGAGAGTTCCTCAGTGTTGGAAATTACAACATTATTTGTATTAAAAACATTTCGACATTTGCCAGTCTTTACAAAATATTTATAGCAACAAATTAGAGTTATAATTACAACCACGATGCACATTACAATTGTAGTGTATGAATAGTATTGTCCATACAAAACTATATGTGGTTTTTTAATTAAACCGTCTAATTCTGTTATAAAAAAAAAATAAATCAGCTTCACGCTGTATCCCGCACACTGCAGGGTAGGCAGAGGGAACGTAATGAAAGACACTCCGTTCCCCGCTTTCTGCCGAATTTCGGAGGCATTGCGTGTTAAGTGGCAGAACTCAACGCCGCGCTTTTGCCTCGACACCAGAGCGAAGAAATGGAAATATAAATTTAAGTAAATATTTCATCTCCTCGAGTGGGGATCGAACCCACAACCAGTCGGTTGACAGTCACACTTTGTGCCGCTGCGCCACGACCGGCCTCTAATTCTGTTATAATATGATTAATATCAACGTTATGTTGAGATGAGATAGAATCAAGGTTAATATGCGTTAAATTGTAAGTATGAATATAAGGGTGTGATTTAAAAAGTTTTTCTGAATTGCAACAGGAATCATTTAATAAATTGAAATTAGTAGTGATTGGTCGTAAATTAATTATTTTTGTATTTTTTGGTATTAACCTCGAGTCTTTATAATATGCAATACAATCTATAGGTAAATTTAAAATACCTGTGCCAGATATTATAAACTCTTTAACATTTGAACTTTCACAATCAATAGATATTTTAGACGGATTTGAAATGACATATATCCATTTATTATTGGACAAAGGTTGCCAAATTTGTAAGTGACCTTGGAGAAATTTGGTTTTACAATTTAAAGGAACAGATTTTAAAACTTTTGAAAATATTTCCGATTCGCAGATCGGTGTAATTAAGCTAGCATAAACATTTGGACTAGTACAAATATAATCAAACTTATTTAATAACTTACAACTACTTAGGTTATCTAACTTACAGTAATATGATCTATCTCGAGTTATAGCTAGATATTTAGTCGAAGGAATAATTGTTGTATAGGTATCATTAATCACAGACACGGGATAAGGAATGTTATGATATAAATTATATATTTTTGTATTTACTAATGGTAATTTTAGGACAAATATAATTTTATTATTATAATAATAAGAAGCAATTTCGGAAACATTCATTAATATATAAATATTTTCCAAAGATATACTTATAGGAAATTGATGGTAGTCGGCTATAAATCTATAATTTTCTACAAGTTCAGTAAATAATTGTTTAGGTGTTATTATGGATGAAAATATTCGTTTTGCTAAACATAATTCCATTTATGACATCTTCTAATTTAAAGGATAAAGCTAACAATGTACTCTCTATTGTATTTAAAATTTCGTTAATTTTTGATTTTAAATATAAATTATCGGATAACAAGCTTAAATTATGCTGGCTGCGAGATAAAGCATCAATTGCGTAATTTAACTGTTGCTCATTCGCATTAAATTTATTTAGAGTCTCTTTCGCGGAAGAAAGAGAGGAAGTAGTGACTAAAATATTTTCCTTAATTAATTTGGACAATTGTGTTTGGTCATTTTCTATGGATTCAATGGCTTTACTATACCGAATAGCATCGTTTTCGTCCATAGTTCCAAATAAATGCTTAAAAATTGTGCCCACACCACTAATCCAAGCAGACCTTTTTGACCTAAATTCAATTAAATGTGAAATGGATTCGAAGTCGCGAATTATGTCATTATATCTAACTAAAAGCGACTGGTGCATCTTAAGACATTCGATATCAGTATAGAGAGCACTTTGCTTACATAACAACTTAGAGGTATCTATCACACCGTTCAGGTTTTTTATTTGATATTCCATGTATGAAATGTCTGTTGGAATTACTACACTTAAATAGCCATCTATTAATTTAATTGACCCAATGGGGTCGAAATATATACCGGAAGTATTCGTAGATGTTTCTATGAAGGCTTCATGCAGAGGATAGAAAACTGCAAGCAAGCGATTTCGAATGTAATTTAATTAGGATATATATATATATATATTTATTTATTCTAGAATAAAGACAAAAGTACTTATTAAACTAGGTTATTACTACCTTAGACGAGCTAACTTGACCTCATCAAAATGATGGGTGACATGTCGTCGATTAATTAAGAGAGTTAGGCTATTCCTGCCATTTACCTTTATTATTTTATAAGGTCCTTTCCAAATCGGGGAAAGGGCTTTACGCATTCGAAGATGATTCTTTAAATAAACGTAGTCACCAGCATGGTAACTAATTGGTCGAGTATGATTATCATAGTAAGCTTTGGAGGACTCTTTGGATTTATTTATATAATCGACAGCTTTGTCACGAGTATATTTAAGACGATGTTGTAACATTCTAACATAGTCCGGGTAAGTAGCATTTGAAGCAGATTCGTAAATGGAATTTGGTAATGTTGGTTTATGTCCGAATAATAGTTCGTATGGAGTATAGTTAGTAGTGGAGTGGACTGCTGTATTATAAGCTAACATAGCTGTATATACATATCTAGGCCAGTTATCCTGTTTTTCAGATATATATGATTTCAGATATTCTTTCAATGTGGAATGACTACGCTCTAAGGCGCCTTGTGTTTGAGGATGGTAAGGAGATGACCATAAGTACCGGAAGTAAAATTGGTACCTCGATCGGTAAGAATAGTTCTAGGAATACCAAATAAGGATATAAAATGAAGTAAGCACTCGCTGGTTTCCTCAGCTGTGGTACTACGAATTGGATATGCTATCGAATATTTCGTTAAGTCATCCTGAAGAGTAAGGATATATTTAACTTTGGCAGTGCCAGATTCAGGAAGAGGTCCAACTATGTCGAGTGAAAGTCTATCGAAAGGGGAAGTAGATGTACTGGTTATCTGCATTGGGGCTCTATTTATTTTCCTTAGAGCTTTGTTAGTTTGGCAGGAAGTACAATCCTTGACATAATTCTCTATTTCATTACGCATATTTTTCCAATAGTATTGTTCACGGATTTTATTGAACATTCTAGTGGCACCGAGGTGTCCAGCTACTGGAATGTCATGATTTTCGCGTAAGATTTTTAATACTTCAGAAGGACTTGGATAGTATGTTTTATTTCGATAAATATGGATTTCAATGTTAGTATTATGGAATAAATGTGTTATAATATTATATATTTTAATATATGTATACTTATCAAATGGATTTTTGAAGTCAGTAATACTTATTTCACTAACAGGTTCAATTTCATTTACAAGATGATCTCTAATACTTTTTATAGATTCAAAGATATCACTATAGTACAAGTAGTAACAAGTATCGAAGTGATGTACCTTGATAAATAGAAAATAGTATTTTCTGTTATTATGAATAAGCATTTTAAAAGAGAGTAATGTTCTTTCTGAATTTACAAAGGATTCAGAATCTGGAGAATTTGACAAGATCTCCTGAACATACGGGTTTTTTTTTTTTATTTTTATTTCTTAACACTACAGACACTAGGTCCGTACACTTTTTACATTTATTATTATATCTAATATCCTTATCATATATATTAATTACATTGTCGTTTACATACAATCAATATCTATAATAAGCAAATTATATTTTTATCTTTACATTATTTTACAAAATTTTACTTAGATCTAAGGTTAAGCGAGTGTTTATATTTATATATATATTTAACAATTTTACATATTACAATATATATTTAATTACATAATTATAAGTACATGCTAAACTTTTATCGTAATTGATTTGGATGTGAGGAATTTTGCACTAGGATAAGGGCATGACCGCTATGGTGGAAGAGGTGACTGCTGCGTTCCTATCTTTCAAAGCCATCTTTAAATTATATTCCACAATGCTTTTTGTCATTGCCTTCATCGCGTTCCGAATTAACATATTTACTGCGTCATCTTTGCCTTCACTATAGTACGTGCAGGTGTCGGTGTGCCGAGATATTGCTACGACGGCGTGCGAAACGCTATCATGCAGCTGTAGCCTAATAGATTTAGTGTTAACCACTATAACAGTCGCGCTGGTCAGACCCTGAGACTCGTGAATTGTCAGCACCTTCGAACCTGTTTTCTCCTCCCCACCCCTGCGCTATCAGAGATTCTTTCTCCTCCTGGGTAAATGTGAGATACAGTGTGTATTTTAGATCTCCCGGTACTGGTGTCATTTTGATATCCTTTATAGAAAGGGATCGCACTACACTCTTAGACGAGTATATACCAGGATATATCTGTCGCAGGGCGTAGGCGACGTCCATGGGACTTCTGTGAGTACACAACAAGTTTTGGTTGAAGAGTTGTGGCGGCTTACGGTAAATCATTTCGAAAAGATTCTCTCGGTCTATATAGGGTAGCTGATTTACATCTCCAATTAAAAGAATCTCCTCGGCTCCGGAGATTCTGCCTGCCATCACTATCGCTCCAAAGTGGTTCATTAAAGCTTCGTCGACTATCAAGCGGTAACACTTGTCTGACTCTCGTCGTGCTCCGTTTACCAACATTGAAGCCATAGTGCGGATTTTACTTTTAACCAAATTCCCTATACGTTCCGAGAGCCTCTCTCGAAGTTCGTTGGCTGCTTCCGTCGTACTTGTTACGACTGTATCCCTGGCAATGTCAAATTGTTTCACTATCCACGTTGTCTTACCACACCCGGGAACACCGTTGACCCACATCATCTTGGGCACCTTCCACGTAAATGGAGCTGTAGATTCAGGGGTGTTATCTAGGTGTAGAGCCATTTCCAGCATTCTTTCCTCCAGCATAATCCTAGTACATTTTGCAGTAACCACCATGGGATCATTGGCAGGCGTGTTGAATTTGAGGTATCCTGTTCTCCTGGTCTCCTCTTCATTCAACTCGACAAAGCCAGATGTTGCATTGTATGCTGCCATGTAAGTGCCTTTCATGCTTCCCGCGATGGTCTGGCCGCTATCGCTATTATATATCGCGCCTTCTGCCTCTTTAAGTTTTACTCCCAAAATTGAGTATCCGCCTTGAAAAGCAAGTATAATTTCCTTACAAGTTCTAAACTTGACTTGTTTGGTAGCTTTCAGAACTGCAAGGAATTCCAACATGGCGTTCTTGTAGTGGTCCTCGTGCTCTCGAATTGGTAAGAAGTCTGGTGGTTGTACAATATCCATTGCCGCCTTTGTAGGTTTTGGCCGGGATGTTGTCGCTGGAACTTCTGTCGATTTCCTTGTGAACTCCTCCAGTGCTACCGCCTGTCTGTCATCCGCACGAAGTTTCCTTCTACCAAATACGTTTCCCAAAATTGCACCAAAGCCTCTGCATATGGCCTTCGCAGCTGAGTGTTTTGTCTCTGGACTTTTGGTTTTGTCTTCTGCGGTCAATCGTTGAAAGCGTTCTGAGCCACTTTCGGTGGTTAAAAGGGTTGTTTGAGGATGATCTGCTTGGGTGCTGGAGTGTGCAGGCTTAAGGTAACTGAGGTCTTCACCTCTGTCCTCGTACACTATGACCTCATGTTGTTTGGAGGCCATTATGCAACCCAGTCGGTCTGCCACTTCTCCTCTGTTATACTCAACCACCATGGCATCTATGCTTATTATTCGTGGCCCTTGTTCTGTTGTCTCACTCAGTTTATGGAGCAGCTCACAAGCCCGCGCGAATGGTGTTTTTTCACCCCAGTCGAGGAGTATTATCGATTTGTTTTTCGATTTCACTATTCGACATGTAATGTCACCAACCATCCTCGTGGGTAACGCTTCATAGATTTTGCGTCTTACTGCGATTTTCTTGGTGCTACCATTCAACAGACTAGCCAGACCAGGTGATATCGCGATGTATTTGTGATTTCTAGGCTTGCAGAAGCTTATGCCCAACCTTTCAGTATTTTCATCCATGTAGAGGGCCACACCTATTGTTCTTAATCCTGGCTTGCTCCTTTGGGCGTGTTGTAGCAGCTGGAGTGCAGTGTCTATATTTATATGTTGCGGGTGTATGTTTGGTATTTGTTGACCTACGTGTGTGTTTGTGCTTGTTTGTGCTATTGGTGTTGATAGGCTATGGGAATCTCCTGTATTTCTGGTGCTGTTTCGGCGACATGCGATACTAAAAGCCTTTAGGGCATAATCGAGGAGAGCCTTCCGAAAGATAGGATTTACCATAATGCTTGGAAGATTGGCTTCGGTTAGGTCTATATCGATATGCGTTTGGAGATCGAAGCGGTAAGCAGCAAATCTTGGACATTCGAATAAAATGTGCGTTACAGATTCAGGTGTTTCTAGATCGCATTCGCAACTCGGAGAATTTTTCAGTTTAAACCGATACAGATATTCTGCAATACCTCCATGTCCCGTTAGCATCTGGATGTGAAGCGGTGCAAATACCGTCGTTCTCGTTATTCTGAATGCTACTTCTACATCTGGGAGGAATTTCTTTGTAACTGCTCCTGTCTGGGATGTTTCATACCTGTCCTGCCATATGCGGACAGATTCTTTTCTTATCGTTTCTTTAATATATGACAATGGAATTTTGTCATAGTCCTGATCAGAGTCTGCGAGTGCCGCTGCTTTTGCTAGTTCGTCGGCACGTTCATTTCCAGCAATACCCACGTGTGCTTTGAGCCAGAACAATCTAATTTCTCGCCCCTGTGCTTTGATCTTCCTCACGCTTTCCCTTATTGTCTTTGCTAAGGGGTGGCCCGAATTAGGATTTCTTAATAGTTCTAGTGACGATCTGGAATCGCTTAAGATATTAACTATTGAGTCGTTGCTGTCTGCCACGTTTCGTATCGCCCTATCTAGTGCGTACAGTTCGGACTGGAAGACCGTGCAGTTTGGATGTAGACTGAATTTTTCATAACCGGTCTCCTTTCCTTCTTCCCATCGTGACAGGGCTGCTCCCACTTTTCCTTTGATTTTACTACCGTCAGTAAAAATCTGGGCGCCCTCGATATGATATAATTCGATGGTATTGGGATTCAAGTCCTCCAGCAATTCGAACTCGATAGCTACTTGTGTTGACGGGTGTGACTCGCTTAGGTAGGTCTCTTCGACCTCGAGCTCCTTTCCAGATGGGAGGTAATTTTTACAAAGCCCTCTTTTTACTTTGTAGAGGCTCGCATTCTCTTTTATTCTTATATCTAGTGGCAATAGACCACTGAGCGAAAGTGCAGATACTAAAGATACCGTCCTGTACGCTTTGCAGATTTTTTGAGCAAAACCTCTCTGGAGCGCGTTTAGCTGATCTTGAATCGCTTGCATGTCTGTTGACCTAAACCAAGCACTTGCAGCGTACATGATTATAGGTTCCACAACAGCCACGTAGATGGTTCTTGTGACATCAGAATTTAGGCCCCAGTACACTTTCGCTGCGCACGCCAGCTGTTTATAAATATTTGCTGCTTTTTTTATTTGTGCAGACACGTGCGATTTGAAAGAGAGCCTATGATCGATTACTAGCCCTAGAATTTTTATCTCCTTGACCAGTTCGATTGTGGTACCTGACATGCATAAACGAAGGGGATCATACTTAGTCTTCCTCGTCAGCAACATAGCATTAGCCTTATGCGCTGCGAAGTTTAGCTTATTTCGATTCCCCCACTCTAAGACTGTCTCCAGAGTGGTATTAATCATTTGTTCTAAGTTGTGTGTTGAATGATCTGCAAAAACTAAAGCTACATCATCAGCAAAGGCCTGACAGTACACTCCATCACAGTTCAGTTTTTGTAGCAATGAATCCAATATGATATTCCAAAAGGTGGGTCCTCCGATTGAACCTTGAACACATCCTTTTGTCGTAATCTTTTCGCATACTGTTCCGGCATAATTGACCGCTACTCTCCTGTTAGTCAAATAGGAGCAGACCGTAGCGTACAGGTTACGGGGGCACTTTTTCTCTCTTAGGGCCAATTTAAGGGTAGGCCACCACGCATTGTCGAAGGCGCCTTCTATGTCTAATGAGACCAATATTACTATCTTGAACATACGGGTTAGATTCATCCAAGTCTAAAGATGTAGGTATAATTAGAATTTTATTTTGAATTTTCAGTATACTATCATTATGTTCCACAATTTTCGTGGTATATTTTACTGTTACAGGGATTTTCAAATATTTTGTATAATTACTAGCTGATTCAGGTAAGTTTTCAATAGACTTATTTTCTACATTTAAATTTGGATTTATATTTTCAGGTTTAGGATATTGAGTATTTGAACTTTGATCGTTATTTTCACCTAGTATCTCTGGCATAAGAGATGGGTTAATGTCATCAACTACCATAGAATCCAGAGGATCAGGTAGGTTTTCAGGACTTGGGAGAGAGAAAGGACTGAAGTCAGCTGATTCCGCATTAAAAGGACTGATATCCAATTGACCAAGGTCAATTAAATCATTTTGAGTTGAGTTTTCAGGGTTTATAGGTAAAACCGGATTTACTGGATAGCGAGAAAGGGCATCAGCAGCTGAATTTAGTTTCCCTTTCCGATATACGATTTCGTATTCGAATTCTTGTAACTGAAGACGCCACCGTTGCAATTTGCTACTGGGATCAGTGTGGTTAAAAAGCCACTTTAATGGACGGTGATCAGTTATGATTACAAACTTTCGACCAAATAGATAAGGTCTGAACGTTTTACAACCCCAAACTATAGCTAAAAGTTCTTTTTCAGTAGTGCTATAGTTGACTTCACACTTATTCAACGTTCTAGATGCATAAGCTATAGGATGATCCTTTCCCACAGGACCTTGAGATAGAATAGCAGATATCGCGTAATTGAATGCATCACATGTTAAATTGAACGGTTTTGTGAAATCTGGGTAAATAAGGACTGGAGCTGTAATTAACTTATCTTTAAGTTTCTCAAAGGCTAACTGTTGTTCATTTGTCCACACAAAAGGAGTATCTTTCTTTAAAAGTAATGTTAAGGGCTTAGAGAATTTAGAAAACTCCGGTATGAACCGTCTGTAATACGAAATAAGACCTAGAAAAGATTTAATGTCTTTTGGACATTTCGGAACTGGGAATCCTTGGACTGAACTTATTTTATTTGGATCTGGTTTTAACCCATTTTCGGTAATTACGTGTCCAAGGTAACCGACTTCTGACCAGAAGCGTCTATCTTTTTCGGAACTATCCATATTGGAGAAGACCATGGAGATAAAGAGGGTTGAATAATTTTTTGGTCTAACATTTTTTGAATTTGACAGTTAACTTCCTGTTTTATGGACCTCTGGGAATCGATAAGATTTAACATTGATAGGTTGATCACAAGAAGTTCGTATTTCATGTTGAATAGCATCAGTCGATGTAAGGATATCATTAGGGAGATGAAAAATATCAGAATACTTAGAACATACATCGTAAAGGAAATCGCGTTCTTCGGAATTTAAGTGTGATACACGAAGAAGTTCAAGAATTTCATTGGTTCTATTTAAGCAAGATTGTTTATTATTTTTATACTGGTAAGAACCACTGAAATCAACTGGATGTAACGTTAGTAAAAGATTGGAATTTAAACTAACAGGTTTTTCTGATGTGTTTAAAATGGTAAGATTAATGCGTTTATTATTTTTCACTTTCACTAGACAATTTGCTATGAATAGTGTGTCACTCAAATGTTGATCAATAATAAGACCTTTCAATTCAGGATTTGCAACTGAACATTCTACCGTGATTTCAGAACGAGGTGGAATTTGGTAAGTCGGATCAGTAAAATTTAGTTCAATTTTAATATTATTCACGTCAAGGGATTTTTGATTATAATTGATTGAACAGTGGAAAAAAGTTAATAAGTCGTTACCTATTATACCGTCATATGGTAATTGAAGATTTTCTACTACGTGAAATGTATATTTTATGAATTCATTACCGAATTTAAGATTCATTAAAAGATTACCGAGAGTGGGTATAGTGTTTTCTTGATTATTATCAATTCCCTTTAAATTTATTATCTCATCACCTAATTTCATATTAGAATAACATGGAATTGAAGATTTATTCAATAGGCAAACGGATGATCCAGTGTCAACTAAGAAAGTAAGAGGTTTATTAGAAATAGATGTATGCACTAGTATATGAGGTAAGGATATTTTATAAGGGATGCAAGATATTTTATAAATAATAGTTTCATTATTTGAATTATTTTGGGTGCTTATTTGGGGCTGACTACCCATGTGACCCTTGGGCTTAGAAGTAGGGACGCTTGCTTGGGGCTGATTCCCCGTGTGGTCCTTGGATTTAGAGATAGGGACGCTTGCTTGGGGCTGGTTACCCGTGTGGTCCTTGGATTTAGAGATAGGGACGCTTGCTTGGGGCTGGTTACCCGTGTGGTCCTTGGGTATGGAAAAGGTGTCGTTAGCTAAGGACTTGGCCAAGGATTAAGTTTTGGGACTCACGAGACACCGCCGTGAGCCCATTATTAGTTTAAATTATCATGATTATTATGAAATTGGGCATCATCTGTGTTAGAGGATTCTTGGATTTGAGAATTATAGAAAGTATCGTCACTAATATCGCAATTGACTCGTGACGGTTTATTAAACTCTTGCCTAGGACGCTGTGAATATTGAGAATTTTGAGGAGATTTAAACCTGCTAATATTATATTCCCTTTTCCTGCAATTTTCTAGGACATGACCACTGATCTTACAATAACGACAGAAAAGAGATTGATTATTTTGACTAACCTGGTGTGGATTGATGTGAGGCCTTGGACTAGTAGTTGGAGCAGAAGACCTAGAGTGTGTGTGGTGTTGTAACTTTGAAGATGACCATTGAAAAGCTATATTATTATTGTGTGGATTACGTTTGTTGAAAAAAGCTAATATCTTTTCCTCGGATGTTGCGAAATTAATAGCTTCATTTAGGTTGTTGGGATTCTTACTTCGGACTAAGTTAGAAATCTCTGGCTTAAGGCCTAATAAAAATGAATTAAGAGCTAAGTCCTCCATGGCTGCTGTTCGTCCAATTAGTTCAACGTCATTTTTGTTTGATAAGGTAACTTCTGTTAGTAATTTAGATAAACAAGTTTCAACACGAAGTGCAAATTGGTTAACAGGTTCATTACTTAATTGTCGGCATTCCTGTAAGTCAGTCAGTAAGCGAGCATAATGCTTCCTTTCTCCAAATTGTGTTTTTAGGAATGAGCTTAATTGCTCTCAATCTTCAAATACTTTAATGGAACAGGCTACTTCAGCTTTTCCCTCTAATTGTGATAGAATATATTTAAATAAAACCGTTTTTTGACCTTCACTAGCGAGACTTATGGCGTTGTCACAATTTGTTAAAAATGAATTTAACTTTTCTAGTGTGCCATCAAATGATTTTATAAATTTAAATAAAGTTGCGATTGTTAATTGCTCTACCTTTTCGCCTTTAATTTTTGATTCCTTGACAGACATTTTATACAAGGTTACAATTACAAATTAAGTCAAAAATAAATTCAAGTTCCGGTGTTATAGAAGGACGAATATCCAGTAACGCTTAGTTGTAATTTCTAATAGGTGTCACAAATCACACGACTTTTTTCTAAAATGTCCGGAACTTGATAAATAAACTGGACTTACAGTAGAGTAGATATTGAATACAGGTACAGGAACATTTTTCTTTGATAGGATACAGCGTCGAATACGGCGAAATATAACACAGATGCGCAGGATTTAATTCGACAGGATAATGCGTCGACAGGATGTTGAATTGAGTTCAGTTAGCACTTATGACACTCGCGATAATTATAACTTTCTCTTATTCATGTATCCTTTTTGGAAAGTGAGCTATATCAGAGACGTCCCAAGGATACCTTCACCATCGGTATCCCACCGCTGCCACCAAATTTGTTGTAAGGATTTCACTAAACCGCTTTTTAAAAAAAAGATTTAAAATAGAATAAAATGTTTATTGAGAAATACTTATAATAATTACACTTAAATTTATTAATTAGAATGGCAAGTGTCAAGCGCGGATGTTAGGAATGAACTGAACTGAATTTAATCTTAGTCGAAGAAGCTTAGCAAAATATGCTGACAGAGAAATAAGGAAATATAGAATTAAGGAATGTTATATACATATCTTGTATATAACAGTTCGAAGAGTTCACTACACTGCTCACTCAATCGGAGGGATGTTTAAACTCGTGCCCGCTTTGTCCCTTGACAGAAGACCCTGATGATTTGAATTTTTTAACTCCCTCACACTTCTTAAGTAGCGGTCCTATTCTAACTTTATATGACACAGAGACAGACCTTAGAACTAGGTGGCATCTCAACCAACAAAATATTGAATGATATATAGAATAGAAGGCGCCAAGAATATTTAACTTCATTTTCCGCTCGTAGTAAATGGAGGGAGCCTAAATCAAATATAAAATTAGACGATATTGTCATCATTAAGGAAGACAATCTCCCGCCGGGGAAATTAGCTTTAGGCGAGTAGTAGAGTTACACCCCGGTAGCGACGGCTACGTAAAAGTAGTGACGCTTAAAACCAAAAATGACTTCATGAAAAGGCCAGTTATAAAGTTATGTAGGCTACCCGTAAATGAAAACCTAAATCAAAACAGTAGAGGATATAAATAAGAAACAAAATTCAATTAAATCTACAACAAAAAATAAACCCTTTGGCTTGGCTACCGTAGCACTTTCTTTATTATTGTTTTTTATAACTATCCCAGTAGGTTAGTCCTTTTATAATATTAGTCCCTTACCAAGTAACAATAGTTTTTATTTCGATCACATTAAAGACATGCAAATAATTAGAGACGACTGGCGGTTAGTAGTGTATTACGATACTCAACCGAGGTGAGCGAACTGCAATACTATACTAGCCTGTTAATGACGCACAACGTAAACAATACGTCACAAACGCGGGCTAATAAATGGGGTCGGATATATTGCAAACACCTTGTTTGGGGTCTTAGATGACAGTTTCGCTCAAAAATATGAGAGCGACATAGATTTCATAGGAAAAAATCAAAATCATCTGGCTCTGCTATGGAAAAATCAGACGTCGGTGGTAGAGGCAGAGTTTAATTAACTAAAAGGCACTGAGGAAGTCATCGATGAAAATCATAAGTTAATTCATAAGAAACTGAATGCCATAGAAGGAGCCATCAATCAAGTAAACATTGAAATTCAAAATACATCACTCGTTAATGACTTTTTGGCGACTTCTATGATAGCAAATAGCTTAATATTTAGCCTCAATAACATTCAGACAACACTTCTGGGTGCTGTAACCAATATTTATAATGGGAAATTTAACTTTCACCTTCTCCCACCCGACCAACTAAGGCACGAACTGGGAGTTATCTCCGAGCAGCTTCTTAAGGACTTGTCGCTGCCGATTAAGACGTCGGAGAGTCTATCAGAGATTTATAATTTATTGTAAGTTCGTACAACGTTGTGGTGCCAGTGGCCGACTACGGGGCCGTCAATCTGAAGCACTTTTTCTTATTTTTCTTATCGCTTAAAGAATGGGATGTAAGATTATGTTTACAAAGAAACCCGGAGTTATTATTATGCCATCTTAGTAAGTCAATACGTGTTATTAAAGATGACTATAGTTTTTGAAACGATGCCAAAGGAAAGAAAATGTAAAACAATAATTTCCACTTGCAATAACAGATGGCTGGAATTAAGTAGCTTTAATAAATATTTATTCTTTTGTTGTGAACCTTGGAGGGTTCCCGATGGATATTCGAAGACTTCTCCGGTATAAGTTAATCATCTTGTTAATCATTATTACTAATTATGGGGATCATGGTAGTTAAGCAACTTTGTAATAATCACCTTGTTATTATCGCAGCATCTCATCTCTTTTACTAACCCTCATCTTTCCCGCCCGGGAATATGTACGAGCAAGCGCGTACATGTGAGCGCTTAGCTTGCATTTATATGACCTAAATTACTCAATTCTTATATTTTAATTATATTTAATAAGTTAGTTTGTCGCTTACATCAAATTCATTATATTTTTAGATTTTTTATGATTATATTTTGCAGTTATATAAAACTGTTTTATTTATACATTCAGACGGCACGGTACGGCATCCCGTACATGATGTTTTATAAAAATGGAAAAGAAAACGAAAACCATTATTACTTAAAATTCACGAGCAATTTATATCTTGAAGTAAATCAGAATAAAAAAATTTCATTTCTTTTCATTTGATACTTGGATGAATAATTTAACGGTAGAAAATGTAATTAAAATAAATATAGATAATTTCAATAAACCTAAAAAGATTTACGATATTGATTTCTTGGGTAATCACTGCCAACAGTTTATACACAATAATTAAAATGGCTTCTATAAGATCTTTACAGATGGGTCCAAAGATTTATCAGTGGCATCGCCATCAGCAGCATCAGCATCAGGTCGAAAGATTCATCGGGCAGCATTTTATGATGACCAAAATTCGGAATTTATGAAATGTCAGATAAGTAAAAATATTTCCATCATGCATACAGAATTATTAGCCATTTTTGAAAAACTATCGTATATTTCTTCAGTAAATCATAACAAATTTGTCATATTTTCTGATTCAAAGAGTTCTCTTCAACACAGCTCGATGTACCTCTAATCCTAAAGGTATGCCCGTAGCATTTAATATTTTAAAATTAATTCATAGGTATGATCAGCAGAATAAATTAATAGTTTTACAATGGATTCCTTCACATGTTAATATTTCTGGTAACGAAATTGCTGACGCTCTTGCTAAAGAAGGAATGAATGGTCTTCCAGTGGCTATTGAACCTGTATTTTCTGATTGTGTTTATTTAATAAGTTCTTTGATTTTCACGATTATTACACATTGTAAATGAAACTATTTTTACCGGATTAATCGCGCATATTTTGTATTTTATTCATTTTTGGGGAACCATGCTGTCAGTCATGCTGTGTCCTCGTTTAATTAGAATCGCTATAGCATTAACATCGCACGATTACGACGTAATATACAGACCTGGATCACAGATTGGAAATGCAGACAGTTTGAACAGACCACAACCTGTACCGGATCAAGAAGACCAGTTTTTAGGGGAGATATTAATGATAGTTAAATATTAGAACGTATAGTTCATGAACAACTATCATCCTTCCTTACCAAAAATCATATCCTATCTCCCTTCCAGTCTGGTTTCCGCCCTGGTCACAGCACTGTCACTGCTCTAAATAAGATCAATGATGATATAAGATATGGAATCGATAATCAACAAGTCACTATTTTTGCTTTCCTAGACTTTTCTAACGCTTTCAATACTGTTGATTTCGATATCCTTTTAGCTGTTTTAAAATCAAAATCTATTAATATCTCATTAGAGGCCATCCATCCAATAGGATGGTTTTATACCTATTAACACGACCGGGTACGTACAGTACGTACAGTACATCCGCTTAAATGAAAAACTGTCATCCGTGTGCCGCCTTAATGCTGGTGTTCCCCAGGGCGGCGTACTTTCTCCTTTACTTTTCTCCATCTTCATCAATCCCGTTACTAAACTTTTATCCTTGCCTTTCCACCTATACGCTTATGACTTACAGATCTATACGACCACGGACGTACAAGACATTGCTAGAGCCATTAGTCTAATTAATTCTAATCTTGTAACAATAAGTACCTGGAGCGGTTTATCTATAAATTCTAAAAAGTCTCAAGTGTTTATACTCGGCAATCCTAGACAACTATCCAAGATAAATTTTCCTTGCCCTCCTCCTACAGGCTTCGACACCTGTAACTTGGAATATAGGGGCACTGTTAAAAATCTAGGTATCATGGTGGACGGCAACCTCTCTTCTCCGGACTCCTCAAGTTTCGGAGTTGAGCCGGAAATTGTACTGCGCTATAGGTAGGTTAAAAAGATGGAAAAATATTCTGCCCATAAAAACCAAAATTAATAAAGTATATATATAATAATATATATATATATATATATATATATATATATATATATATATATATATATATATATATATATATATATATATATATATATATTTAAAAATGTCTGTATATTTTGTAGTAATTTTGCTTATATATAATAAGTTCTTTGATTTTCCCGATTATTACGCTTGCTTATATATGTATTATGTTCAATGTCTGATAGGCAATTAATATTCAGTGTTATATGTAGTGGATCCAGCCAGTCCCGTCCTATAAGATTTGGTCCATGTCGTTTTGCAACAATTATATTTAAATTGCAAATTATATTTTTATATTTTACCTGTATCTTTACCTGCCCTAGTAACATAACTGGAGCGTCAGTCCATGTACGAAGGGTTAAAGGTGAGGGCCTAAGAACAAGATATTGTGATGTTGTCTTCGTACTTTATGCCAAGTGTGTTCATTTATCAATGACAAACTTGCCCCAGTATTCACTTGAAATGTTACAGGTACTTCTTCTTTTAACAACAACTCTACGATAAAACATGGTGTTTTGTTTTTTATTTCTACACTATAAATACCGATTAAATAAGTATCAGCTTCATCTTCAGTAAAATTAATATTGTGTTTGTATGATTTCTTTTTAAGTGTTCAAATTTTCTCTATATGACCTTTTTTTTTACAAAATCGACATATTGCATTAATAAAACGACACTCTCCACCATGACGATCACCACATCTGTAACATAATCGTACATTATTTTTTTGTTATAGTGTATTAATATCCATGGGTTCTGTTTGAGAAATTTGAGATGATTCTGCGTTAATATTTTTAAATGTTTTAGCTTCTGTTGTAATATTCTGTATCATACGATAAGACAGCATCGCATGCACCACATTTTGATAACATAAATTATCTCTCTTTAATAGTTTATATTGTAATCGTGAAGTGTTTTATTAGAATAACCTCAATTTCATTGAATGTTACATCACTCACTAGCTTTTCTTGGTGTAATTAACGCTAAGAATGTCACAAACACTTCCGCACCGCACACAGTAAAGAAATTTGCTCTTTTTGCCCCATCCAACATGATTCCATTAGCCTCAAAACAAATTTTTTTTTTTGTTATTGTCCCAAATGTCGATTTTCGGGTTAAATCCATCAAATTTCACTGTTTTACAATTCATTTTTTACAAATATAGCCTCGTCGCCACTATTATGTTTAAATAATACAACATTTAATGTATATCATTTATTGAGCTCGGTAGCAAGACACAAAGTGAAACAATCAATTTAATATCAAATTACCCACTTGATTTAACTTTTTATACAAAAAGGTAAATATAAAATAAATAATAGCTCAAAAAAGAATAGCTCTTTGCATATCTTCCTTTCTCCTCGCAAACACCACTACAGTGTGTATAATAGGTCAACCACCGCCGACAATTTTTTCTTAGTTTGATAAACTTTAAAACTGTAAATAGTTCACGCTTACACTAGTAATGGTTCTCTTAAAAGAACATATTTAAATTAATGTGATGCGCAAACTTGCAAAATCAAGAAAACGGGGAAGGCCACAGACGCATTTGCTCATTATAATCAATGCGTAAAACGTAAACAAGAATAGCTCTTTCGATATCTTTCTGTCTCCACCACAAATCTAGCGGCAGTAAGCGAGTCGCCTGCTACGGAGCTGGTGATACGATAAAATCCAAATAAGCTACAATGCATAACAACAATTGTTACTGCCTCCACCGCCGCTGACAGCTCCTTGAACTGTAGGAACATGAAAAGTACAAATGCCGGTGGTTACAGCAAAACCCGCTCAAACCATTGCATTGTGTACTATTTCAACCACCGCCGACAATTTTTCTCAAGTTTGATACACTTTTAAACTGGTATTAGTTCACGCTTACACTAATAAAGGTTCTCTTAAAAGAACGTATTTAAAGGAGTATGATGCGCAAACTTGCAAAATCAAGAAGATGGGGAAGGAAACAGACGCAGTTGCTCTCATTATAAGCAATGCGTGAAATGTAAACAAGAATAGCTCTTTGCATATCTTCCTGTCTCCTCGCAAACACCTCAAACCACTACAGTGTGTAAAATAGGTCAACCACCGGCGACAATTTTTCCTTAGTTTGATAAACTTTAAAACTGTAAATAGTTCACGCTTACACTAGTAATGGTTCTCTTAAAAGAACATATTTAAATGAATGTGATGCGCAAACTTGCAAAATCAAGAAAACGAAGAAGGAAACAGACGCCTTGCTCATTATAATCAATGCGTGAAACGTAAACAAGAACAGCTCTTTGGATATTTTCCTGTCTCCACCACTAATCTAGCGGCAGTTAGTGATTCGCCTGCTACGGAACTGGTGATACGACAAAATCCAAATATGCTACCATGCATTACAACAATTGTCACTGCCTCCACCGCCGCTAGCAGCTCCTTGAACTGTAGGAACATCAAAAGTACAAATGCCGGTGTTTACAGCGAAACCCTCTCAAACCATTGCAGTGTGTACTATTTCAACCAACGCCGACAATTTTTCCCAAGTTTGATACACTTTTAAACTGTAAATAGTTCACGTTTACACTAATAAAAGTTTCTTATAAAAGAACATATTTAAATGAATGTGATGCGCAAACTTGCAAAATCAAGAAAACGGGAAGGAAAACCGACGCATTTGCTCATTATAATCAATGCGTAAAACGGAAACAAGAATAGCTCTTTCGATATCTTTCTGTCTCCACCACAAATCTAGCGGCTGTAAGCGAGTCGCCTGCTACGGAGCTGGTGATACGATAAAATCCAAATATGCTACCATGCATTACAACAATTGTCACTGCCTCCACCGCCGCTGGCAGCTCCTTGAACTGTAGGAACATCAAAAGTACAAATGCCGGTGTTTACAGCGAAACCCTCTCAAACCATTGCAGTGTGTACTTTTTCAACCAACGCCGACAATTTTTCCCAAGTTTGATACACTTTTAAACTGTAAATAGTTCACGTTTACACTAATAAAAATTCTTATAAAAGAACATATTTAAATGAATGTGATGCGCAAACTTGCAAAATCAAGAAAACGGGAAGGAAAACCGACGCATTTGCTCATTATAATCAATGCGTAAAACGGAAACAAGAATAGCTCTTTCGATATCTTTCTGTCTCCACCACAAATCTAGCGGCTGTAAGCGAGTCGCCTGCTACGGAGCTGGTGATACGATAAAATCCAAATATGCTACCATGCATTACAACAATTGTCACTGCCTCCACCGCCGCTGGCAGCTCCTTGAACTGTAGGAACATCAAAAGTACAAATGCCGGTGTTTACAGCGAAACCCTCTCAAACCATTGCAGTGTGTACTTTTTCAACCAACGCCGACAATTTTTCCCAAGTTTGATACACTTTTAAACTGTAAATAGTTCACGTTTACACTAATAAAAATTCTTATAAAAGAACATATTTAAATGAATGTGATGCGCAAACTTGCAAAATCAAGAAAACGGGGAGGAAAACCGACACATTTGCTCATTATAATCAATGCGTAAAACGGAAACAAGAATAGCTCTTTCGATATTTTTCTGTCTCCACCACAAATCTAGCGGCTGTAAGCGAGTCGCCTGCTACGGAGCTGGTGTACGATAAAATCCAAATATGCTACCATGCATTACAATAATTGTCACTGCCTCCACCGCCGCTGGCAGCTCCTTGAACTGTAGGAACATCAAAAGTACAAATGCCGGTGTTTACAGCGAAACCCTCTCAAACCATTGCAGTGTGTACTATTTCAACCAACGCCGACAATTTTTCCCAAGTTTGATACACTTTTAAACTGTAAATAGTTCACGTTTACACTAATAAAAATTCTTATAAAAGAAAATATTTAAATGAATGTGATGCGCAAACTTGCAAAATCAAGAACACGGGGAGGAAAACCGACGTATTTGCTCATTATAATCAATGCGTAAAACGTGAACAAGAATAGCTCTTTCGATATCTTTCTGTCTCCACCACAAATCTAGCGGCAGTAAGCGAGTCGCCTGCTACGGAGCTGGTGATACGATAAAATCCAAATTTGCTACAACGCATAACAACAATTGTTACTGCCTCCACCGCCGCTGACAGCTCCTTGAACTGTAGGAACATGAAAAGTACAAATGCCGGTGGTTACAGCAAAACCCGCTCAAACCATTGCATTGTGTACTATTTCAACCACTGCCGACAATTTTTCTCAAGTTTGATACACTTTTAAACTGGTATTAGTTCACGCTTACACTATTATGAGATAGGACATGTTAACAGATGCTCATAAAGTCTAACAGCGCAGCGGCTATCGTTGCGGATTTAGTAGTCGCGCGACCCGAGTTCAAATCTATCTTTAAGCACATTGGTTTTTATTTTATTTTTGCATCAATTATAAGTATTTTATATCAATCATATGTGTAACGTGTGGGTAGTAGGATCGCTTAAACAGAATTCAACGGAGATGGACGTGTGTCGGTTTTGTAACAATTGACCGCTCGTAACTGTTATAATTTTTTGGAAATTTAAGCAATATGCCTAGAACTTGCTAGAGGGGACATTCAAGTTACTGTGTTTGTGTTTCTCACTGCGATAGGGGTAAGTCTTTCTTATAAGGTAATTTTAGTAACTATACAAATATTTTTAATGTTTATTAATTAATATTTATGTTGTCGTAGCCTATCGAAACGCCCTTTATGCTCAGCTTATGGATTACTAAAAATCCACCGATTAAAATATAAAGCCCTGGAACAGTCGAGGCAGGTTTTGGCAGAGTTCCGTCAATAAGGAATAAAAAACTCTCCTGGCGCCCTATTAGTTATCATAAGATCTAGTGTAGTAATTTAGTATTAGTTGAGTAGTACCTAGGCTTAGTTATATTTTATATCCATTGGAGGATTATATTAAGGTTGTTGATTTTTTATTACATCTTAACTATATATAACAAAACAACATTCTTTTATTACCTAAGAACCCGTAACAACACTAATAAAGGTTCTTTTAAAAGAACGTATTTAAAGGAGTATGATGCGCAAACTTGCAAAATCAAGAAGATGGGGAAGGAAACAGACGCAGTTGCTCTCATTATAAGCAATGCGTGAAATGTAAACAAGAATAGCTCTTTGCATATCTTCCTGTCTCCTCGCAAACACCTGAAACCACTACAGTGCGTATAATAGGTCAACCACCGCCTACAATTTTTTCTAAGTTTGATAAACGTTAAAACTGTAAGTAGTTCACGCTTACACTAGTAATGGTTCTCTTAAAAGAACATATTTAAATGAATGTGATGCGCAAACTTAGAAAATCAAGAAAACGGGGAAGGAAACAGACGCATTTGCTCATTATAATCAATGCGTAAAAACGAAGATATCGAAAGAGCTGTTCTTGTGTAAACAAGAACAGCTCTTTGGATATCTTTCTGTCTCCACCACTAATCTAGCGGCTGTTAGCGATTCGCCTGCTACGGAACTGGTGATACGACAAAATCCAAATATGCTACCATGCATTACAACAATTGTCACTGCCTCCACCACCGCTGACAGCTCCTTGAACTGTAGGAACATCAAAAGTACAAATGCCGGTGTTTACAGCTAAACCCTCTCAAACCATTGCAGTGTGTACTATTTCAACCAACGCCGACAATTTTTCCCAAGTTTGATACACTTTTAAACTGTAAATAGTTCACGCTTACACTAGTAATGGTTCTCTTAAAAGAACATATTTAAATGAATGTGATGCGCAAACTTGCAAAATCAAGAAAACGAAGAAGGAAACAGACGCCTTGCTCATTATAATCAATGCGTGAAACGTAAACAAGAACAGCTCTTTGGATATTTTCCTGTCTCCACCACTAATCTAGCGGCAGTTAGTGATTCGCCTGCTACGGAACTGGTGATACGACAAAATCCAAATATGCTACCATGCATTACAACAATTGTCACTGCCTCCACCGCCGCTGGCAGCTCCTAGAACTGTAGGAACATCAAAAGTACAAATGCCGGTGTTTACAGCGAAACCCTCTCAAACCATTGCAGTGTGTACTATTTCAACCAACGCCGACAATTTTTCCCAAGTTTGATACACTTTTAAACTGTAAATAGTTCATGTTTACACTAATAAAAGTTTCATATAAAAGAACATATTTAAATGAATGTGATGCGCAAACTTGCAAAATCAAGAAAACGGGGAGGAAAACCGACGCATTTGCTCATTATAATCAATGCGTAAAACGGAAACAAGAATAGCTCTTTCGATATCTTTCTGTCTCCACCACAAATCTAGCGGCTGTAAGCGAGTCGCCTGCTACGGAGCTGGTGATACGATAAAATCCAAATATGCTACCATGCATTACAACAATTGTCACTGCCTCCACCGCCGCTGACAGCTCCTTAAACTGTAGGAACATCAAAAGTACAAATGCCAGTGTTTACAGCGAAACCCTCTCAAACCATTGCAGTGTGTACTATTTCAACCAACGCCGACAATTTTTCCCAAGTTTGATACACTTTTAAACTGTAAATAGTTCACGTTTACACTAATAAAAATTCTTATAAAAGAAAATATTTAAATGAATGTGATGCGCAAACTTGCAAAATCAAGAAAACGGGGAGGAAAACCGACGTATTTGCTCATTATAATCAATGCGTAAAACGAGAACCAAGAATAGCTCTTTCGATATCTTTCTGTCTCCACCACAAATCTAGCGGCAGTAAGCGAGTCGCCTGCTACGGAGCTGGTGATACGATAAAATCCAATATGCTACAACTGCATAACAACAATTGTTACTGCCTCCACCGCCGCTGACAGCTCCTTGAACTGTAGGAACATGAAAAGTACAAATGCCGGTGGTTTACAGCAAAACACCTCAAACCATTGCATTGTGTACTATTTCAACCACTGCCGACAATTTTTCTCAAGTTTGATACACTTTTAAAACTGGTAATAGTTCACGTTTACACTAATAAAAATTCTTATAAATGAATGTGATGCGCAAACTTGCAAAATCAAGAAAACGGGGAGGAAAACCGACGTATTTGCTCATTATAATCAATGCGTAAAACATCAACAAGAATAGCTCTTTCGATATCTTTCTGTCTCCACCACAAATCTAGCGGCAGTAAGCGAGTCGCCTGCTACGGAGCTGGTGATACGATAAAATCCAAATATGCTACAATGCATAACAACAATTGTTACTGCCTCCACCGCCGCTGACAGCTCCTTGAACTGTAGGAACATGAAAAGTACAAATGCCGGTGGTTACAGCAAAACCCGCTCAAACCATTGCAGTGTGTACTATTTCAACCACCGCCGACAATTTTTCTCAAGTTTGATACACTTTTAAACTGGTATTAGTTCACGCTTACACTAATAAAGGTTCTTTTAAAAGAACGTATTTAAAGGAGTATGATGCGCAAACTTGCAAAATCAAGAAGATGGGGAAGGAAACAGACGCAGTTGCTCTCATTATAAGCAATGCGTGAAATGTAAACAAGAATAGCTCTTTGCATATCTTCCTGTCTCCTCGCAAACACCTCAAACCACTACAGTGTGTAAAATAGGTCAACCACCGGCGACAATTTTTCCTTAGTTTGATAAACTTTAAAACTGTAAATAGTTCACGCTTACACTAGTAATGGTTCTCTTAAAAGAACATATTTAAATGAATGTGATGCGCAAACTTGCAAAATCAAGAAACGGGGAGGAAAACCGGCACATTTGCTCATTATAATCAATGCGTAAAACGGAAACAAGAATAGCTCTTTCGATATTTTCTGTCTCCACCACAAATCTAGCGGCTGTAAGCGAGTCGCCTGCTACGGAGCTGGTGATACGATAAAATCCAAATATGCTACCATGCATTACAACAATTGTCACTGCCTCCACCGCCGCTGGCAGCTCCTTGAACTGTAGGAACATCAAAATTACAAATGCCGGTGTTTACAGCGAAACCCTCTCAAACCATTGCAGTGTGTACTATTTCAACCAACGCCGACAATTTTTCCCAAGTTTGATACACTTTTAAACTGTAAATAGTTCACGTTTACACTAATAAAAATTCTTATAAATGAATGTGATGCGCAAACTTGCAAAATCAAGAAAACGGGAGGATAACACTTTAAATCTGCTATTAGATAATCCGTAACTACAATAATAGCTCTTTGATATTTCTGTCCCCACATAATCTAACGGAGTATGAAGCGATACCTGCTACGGACTGTGATACGAAAATCAATATGACATGCAACAACAATGACGCACTCCATCGCCCTGCACTCTAACTGTAGGAACATAAAGTACAAATCCGATGTAGCTCCGTGCACTATGCTTCAACGCTTCTCGTCAAACCTAAACCACTCAGTGTTAAATAGGTCAAAGACGCATTTTCCTAGTTGTCAAACTTAAAATGTAAATGTCAGACACAATTTGTTCTTTCAAAAAAACAAAGATTTGATAAACGAACTGTGTGAAATTCAAACAGAAATCGAGTAATAAACAACTGTTATTCATAACTGCTAAAGGTTCTAAAAAAACACTTTTAATGTATGTTGCCAAATCTGCAAAAGTCAAGAATCACGAGGAAGGAGAACGCATATCCATTATAATCAATGCGTGAAACGTAAACAAGAACAGCTCTTTGGATATCTTCCTGTCTCCACCACTAATCTAGCGGCAGTTAGTGATTCGCCTGCTACGGAACTGGTGATACGACAAAATCCAAAATATGCTACCATGCATTACAACAATTGTCACTGCCTCCACCGCCGCTGGCAGCTCCTAGAACTGTAGGAACATCAAAAGTACAAATGCCGGTGTTTACAGCGAAACCCTCTCAAACCATTGCAGTGTGTGTACTATTTCAACCAACGCCGACAATTTTTCCCAAGTTTGATACACTTTTAACTCTAAATAGTTCACGTTTACACTAATAAAAATTCTTATAAAAGAAAATATTTAAATGAATGTTGATGCGGAAACTTGCAAAATCAAGAAAACGGGGAGGAAAACCGACGTATTTGCTCATTATAATCAATGCGTATAAAACGTGAACAAGAATAGCTCTTTCGATATCTTTCTGTCTCCACCACAAATCTAGCGGCAGTAAGCGAGTCGCCTGCTACGGAGCTGGTGATACGATAAATCCAAAATGCTACAACGCATAACAACAATTGTACTGCCTCCAACCGCCGCTGACAGCTGCGAATTTTTCTCAAGTTTGATACACTTTTAAACTGGTATTAGTTCACGCTTACACTAATAAAGGTTCTTTTAAAAGAACGTATTTAAAGGAGTATGATGCGCAAACTTGCAAAATCAAGAAGATGGGGAAGGAAACAGACGCAGTTGCTCTCATTATAAAGCAATGCGTGAAATGTAAACAAGAATAGCTCTTTGCATATCTTCCTGTCTCCTCGCAAACACCTGAAACCACTACAGTGTGTATAATAGGTCAACCACCGCCTACAATTTTTTCTAAGTTTGATAAACTTTAAAAACTGTAAGTAGTTCACGCTTACACTAGTAATGGTTCTCTTAAAAGAACATATTTAAATGAATGTGATGCGCAAACTTAGAAAATCAAGAAACGGGGAAGGAAACAGACGCATTTGCTCATTATAATCAATGCGTAAAAACGAAGATATCGAAAGAGCTGTTCTTGTGTAAACAAGAACAGCTCTTTGGATATCTTCCTGTCTCCACCACTAATCTAGCGGCTGTTAGCGATTCGCCTGCTACGGAACTGGTGATACGACAAAATCCAAATATGCTACCATGCATTACAACAATTGTCATTGCCTCCACCGCCGCTGACAGCTCCTTGAACTGTAGGAACATCAAAAGTACAAATGCCGGTGTTTACAGCGAAACCCTCTCAAACCATTGCAGTGTGTACTATTTCAACCAACGCCGACAATTTTTCCCAAGTTTGATACACTTTTAAACTGTAAATAGTTCACGCTTACACTAGTAATGGTTCTCTTAAAGAACATATTTAAATGAATGTGATGCGCAAACTTGCAAAATCAAGAAAACGAAGAAGGAAACAGACGCCTTGCTCATTATAATCAATGCGTGAAACGTAAACAAGAACAGCTCTTTGGATATTTTCCTGTCTCCACCACTAATCTAGCGGCAGTTAGTGATTCGCCTGCTACGGAACTGGTGATACGACAAAATCCAAATATGCTACCATTCATTACAACAATTGTCACTGCCTCCACCGCCGCTGGCAGCTCCTAGAACTGTAGGAACATCAAAAGTACAAATGCCGGTGTTTACAGCGAAACCCTCTCAAACCATTGCAGTGTGTACTATTTCAACCAACGCCGACAATTTTTCCCAAGTTTGATACACTTTTAAACTGTAAATAGTTCATGTTTACACTAATAAAAGTTTCTTATAAAAGAACATATTTAAATGAATGTGATGCGCAAACTTGCAAAATCAAGAAAACGGGGAGGAAAACCAACGCATTTGCTCATTATAATCAATGCGTAAAACATCAACAAGAATAGCTCTTTCGATATCTTTCTGTCTCCACCACAAATCTAGCGGCAGTAAGCGAGTCGCCTGCTACGGAGCTGGTGATACGATAAAATCCAAATATGCTACAATGCATAACAACAATTGTTACTGCCTCCACCGCCGCTGACAGCTCCTTGAACTGTAGGAACATGAAAAGTACAAATGCCGGTGGTTACAGCAAAACCCGCTCAAACCATTGCATTGTGTACTATTTCAACCACCGCCGACAATTTTTCTCAAGTTTGATACACTTTTAAACTGGTATTAGTTCACGCTTACACTAATAAAGGTTCTTTTAAAAGAACGTATTTAAAGGAGTATGATGCGCAAACTTGCAAAATCAAGAAGATGGGGAAGGAAACAGACGCAGTTGCTCTCATTATAAGCAATGCGTGAAATGTAAACAAGAATAGCTCTTTGCATATCTTCCTGTCTCCTCGCAAACACCTCAAACCACTACAGTGTGTAAAATAGGTCAACCACCGGCGACAATTTTTCCTTAGTTTGATAAACTTTAAAACTGTAAATAGTTCACGCTTACACTAGTAATGGTTCTCTTAAAAGAACATATTTAAATGAATGTGATGCGCAAACTTGCAAAATCAAGAAAACGGGGAGGAAAACCGGCACATTTGCTCATTATAATCAATGCGTAAAACGGAAACAAGAATAGCTCTTTCGATATTTTTCTGTCTCCACCACAAATCTAGCGGCTGTAAGCGAGTCGCCTGCTACGGAGCTGGTGATACGATAAAATCCAAATATGCTACCATGCATTACAACAATTGTCACTGCCTCCACCGCCGCTGGCAGCTCCTTGAACTGTAGGAACATCAAAATTACAAATGCCGGTGTTTACAGCGAAACCCTCTCAAACCATTGCAGTGTGTACTATTTCAACCAACGCCGACAATTTTTCCCAAGTTTGATACACTTTTAAACTGTAAATAGTTCACGTTTACACTAATAAAAATTCTTATAAATGAATGTGATGCGCAAACTTGCAAAATCAAGAAAACGGGGAGGAAAACCGACGTATTTGCTCATTATAATCAATGCGTAAAACATCAACAAGAATAGCTCTTTCGATATCTTTCTGTCTCCACCACAAATCTAGCGGCAGTAAGCGAGTCGCCTGCTACGGAGCTGGTGATACGATAAAATCCAAATATGCTACAATGCATAACAACAATTGTTACTGCCTCCACCGCCGCTGACAGCTCCTTGAACTGTAGGAACATGAAAAGTACAAATGCCGGTGGTTACAGCAAAACCCGCTCAAACCATTGCATTGTGTACTATTTCAACCACCGCCGACAATTTTTCTCAAGTTTGATACACTTTTAAACTGGTATTAGTTCACGCTTACACTAATAAAGGTTCTTTTAAAAGAACGTATTTAAAGGAGTATGATGCGCAAACTTGCAAAATCAAGAAGATGGGGAAGGAAACAGACGCAGTTGCTCTCATTATAAGCAATGCGTGAAATGTAAACAAGAATAGCTCTTTGCATATCTTCCTGTCTCCTCGCAAACACCTCAAACCACTACAGTGTGTAAAATAGGTCAACCACCGGCGACAATTTTTCCTTAGTTTGATAAACTTTAAAACTGTAAATAGTTCACGCTTACACTAGTAATGGTTCTCTTAAAAAAACATATTTAAATGAATGTGATGCGCAAACTTGCAAAATCAAGAAAACGAAGAAGGAAACAGACGCCTTGCTCATTATAATCAATGCGTGAAACGTAAACAAGAACAGCTCTTTGGATATCTTCCTGTCTCCACCACTAATCTAGCGGCAGTTAGTGATTCGCCTGCTACGGAACTGGTGATACGACAAAATCCAAATATGCTACCATGCATTACAACAATTGTCACTGCCTCCACCGCCGCTGGCAGCTCCTAGAACTGTAGGAACATCAAAAGTACAAATGCCGGTGTTTACAGCGAAACCCTCTCAAACCATTGCAGTGTGTACTATTTCAACCAACGCCGACAATTTTTCCCAAGTTTGATACACTTTTAAACTCTAAATAGTTCACGTTTACACTAATAAAAATTCTTATAAAAGAAAATATTTAAATGAATGTGATGCGCAAACTTGCAAAATCAAGAAAACGGGGAGGAAAACCGACGTATTTGCTCATTATAATCAATGCGTAAAACGTGAACAAGAATAGCTCTTTCGATATCTTTCTGTCTCCACCACAAATCTAGCGGCAGTAAGCGAGTCGCCTGCTACGGAGCTGGTGATACGATAAAATCCAAATATGCTACAACGCATAACAACAATTGTTACTGCCTCCACCGCCGCTGACAGCTCCTTGAACTGTAGGAACATGAAAAGTACAAATGCCGGTGGTTACAGCAAAACCCGCTCAAACCATTGCATTGTGTACTATTTCAACCACTGCCGACAATTTTTCTCAAGTTTGATACACTTTTAAACTGGTATTAGTTCACGCTTACACTAATAAAGGTTCTTTTAAAAGAACGTATTTAAAGGAGTATGATGCGCAAACTTGCAAAATCAAGAAGATGGGGAAGGAAACAGACGCAGTTGCTCTCATTATAAGCAATGCGTGAAATGTAAACAAGAATAGCTCTTTGCATATCTTCCTGTCTCCTCGCAAACACCTGAAACCACTACAGTGTGTATAATAGGTCAACCACCGCCTACAATTTTTTCTAAGTTTGATAAACTTTAAAACTGTAAGTAGTTCACGCTTACACTAGTAATGGTTCTCTTAAAAGAACATATTTAAATGAATGTGATGCGCAAACTTAGAAAATCAAGAAAACGGGGAAGGAAACAGACGCATTTGCTCATTATAATCAATGCGTAAAAACGAAGATATCGAAAGAGCTGTTCTTGTGTAAACAAGAACAGCTCTTTGGATATCTTCCTGTCTCCACCACTAATCTAGCGGCTGTTAGCGATTCGCCTGCTACGGAACTGGTGATACGACAAAATCCAAATATGCTACCATGCATTACAACAATTGTCATTGCCTCCACCGCCGCTGACAGCTCCTTGAACTGTAGGAACATCAAAAGTACAAATGCCGGTGTTTACAGCGAAACCCTCTCAAACCATTGCAGTGTGTACTATTTCAACCAACGCCGACAATTTTTCCCAAGTTTGATACACTTTTAAACTGTAAATAGTTCACGCTTACACTAGTAATGGTTCTCTTAAAAGAACATATTTAAATGAATGTGATGCGCAAACTTGCAAAATCAAGAAAACGAAGAAGGAAACAGACGCCTTGCTCATTATAATCAATGCGTGAAACGTAAACAAGAACAGCTCTTTGGATATTTTCCTGTCTCCACCACTAATCTAGCGGCAGTTAGTGATTCGCCTGCTACGGAACTGGTGATACGACAAAATCCAAATATGCTACCATTCATTACAACAATTGTCACTGCCTCCACCGCCGCTGGCAGCTCCTAGAACTGTAGGAACATCAAAAGTACAAATGCCGGTGTTTACAGCGAAACCCTCTCAAACCATTGCAGTGTGTACTATTTCAACCAACGCCGACAATTTTTCCCAAGTTTGATACACTTTTAAACTGTAAATAGTTCATGTTTACACTAATAAAAGTTTCTTATAAAAGAACATATTTAAATGAATGTGATGCGCAAACTTGCAAAATCAAGAAAACGGGGAGGAAAACCGACGTATTTGCTCATTATAATCAATGCGTAAAACATCAACAAGAATAGCTCTTTCGATATCTTTCTGTCTCCACCACAAATCTAGCGGCAGTAAGCGAGTCGCCTGCTACGGAGCTGGTGATACGATAAAATCCAAATATGCTACAATGCATAACAACAATTGTTACTGCCTCCACCGCCGCTGACAGCTCCTTGAACTGTAGGAACATGAAAAGTACAAATGCCGGTGGTTACAGCAAAACCCGCTCAAACCATTGCATTGTGTACTATTTCAACCACCGCCGACAATTTTTCTCAAGTTTGATACACTTTTAAACTGGTATTAGTTCACGCTTACACTAATAAAGGTTCTTTTAAAAGAACGTATTTAAAGGAGTATGATGCGCAAACTTGCAAAATCAAGAAGATGGGGAAGGAAACAGACGCAGTTGCTCTCATTATAAGCAATGCGTGAAATGTAAACAAGAATAGCTCTTTGCATATCTTCCTGTCTCCTCGCAAACACCTCAAACCACTACAGTGTGTAAAATAGGTCAACCACCGGCGACAATTTTTCCTTAGTTTGATAAACTTTAAAACTGTAAATAGTTCACGCTTTATTTAAAGGAGTATGATGCGCAAACTTGCAAAATCAGAAGATGGGAAGGAAACAGACGCAGTTGCTCTCATTATAAGCAATGCGTGAAATGTAAACAAGAATAGCTCTTTGCATATCTTCCTGTCTCCTCGCAAAACACCTCAAACCACTTACAGTGTGTAAAATAGGTCAACCACCGGCGACAATTTTTCCTTAGTTTGATAAACTTTAAAACTGTAAATAGTTCACGCTTACACTAGTAATGGTTCTCTTAAAAGAACATATTTAAATGAATGTGATGCGCAAACTTGCAAAATCAAGAAAACGGGGAGGAAAACCGACGTATTTGCTCATTATAATCAATGCGTAAAACATCAACAAGAATAGCTCTTTCGATATCTTTCTGTCTCCACCACAAATCTAGCGGCAGTAAGCGAGTCGCCTGCTACGGAGCTGGTGATACGATAAAATCCAAATATGCTACAATGCATAACAACAATTGTTACTGCCTCCACCGCCGCTGACAGCTCCTTGAACTGTAGGAACATGAAAAGTACAAATGCCGGTGGTTACAGCAAAACCCGCTCAAACCATTGCATTGTGTACTATTTCAACCACCGCCGACAATTTTTCTCAAGTTTGATACACTTTTAAACTGGTATTAGTTCACGCTTACACTAATAAAGGTTCTTTTAAAAGAACGTATTTAAAGGAGTATGATGCGCAAACTTGCAAAATCAAGAAGATGGGGAAGGAAACAGACGCAGTTGCTCTCATTATAAGCAATGCGTGAAATGTAAACAAGAATAGCTCTTTGCATATCTTCCTGTCTCCTCGCAAACACCTCAAACCACTACAGTGTGTAAAATAGGTCAACCACCGGCGACAATTTTTCCTTAGTTTGATAAACTTTAAAACTGTAAATAGTTCACGCTTACACTAGTAATGGTTCTCTTAAAAGAACATATTTAAATGAATGTGATGCGCAAACTTGCAAAATCAAGAAAACGGGGAGGAAAACCGACACATTTGCTCATTATAATCAATGCGTAAAACGGAAACAAGAATAGCTCTTTCGATATTTTTCTGTCTCCACCACAAATCTAGCGGCTGAAAGCGAGTCGCCTGCTACGGAGCTGGTGATACGATAAAATCCAAATATGCTACCATGCATTACAACAATTGTCACTGCCTCCACCGCCGCTGGCAGCTCCTTGAACTGTAGGAACATCAAAATTACAAATGCCGGTGTTTACAGCGAAACCCTCTCAAACCATTGCAGTGTGTACTATTTCAACCAACGCCGACAATTTTTCCCAAGTTTGATACACTTTTAAACTGTAAATAGTTCACGTTTACACTAATAAAAATTCTTATAAATGAATGTGATGCGCAAACTTGCAAAATCAAGAAAACGGGGAGGAAAACCGACGTATTTGCTCATTATAATCAATGCGTAAAACATCAACAAGAATAGCTCTTTCGATATCTTTCTGTCTCCACCACAAATCTAGCGGCAGTAAGCGAGTCGCCTGCTACGGAGCTGGTGATACGATAAAATCCAAATATGCTACAATGCATAACAACAATTGTTACTGCCTCCACCGCCGCTGACAGCTCCTTGAACTGTAGGAACATGAAAAGTACAAATGCCGGTGGTTACAGCAAAACCCGCTCAAACCATTGCATTGTGTACTATTTCAACCACCGCCGACAATTTTTCTCAAGTTTGATACACTTTTAAACTGGTATTAGTTCACGCTTACACTAATAAAGGTTCTTTTAAAAGAACGTATTTAAAGGAGTATGATGCGCAAACTTGCAAAATCAAGAAGATGGGGAAGGAAACAGACGCAGTTGCTCTCATTATAAGCAATGCGTGAAATGTAAACAAGAATAGCTCTTTGCATATCTTCCTGTCTCCTCGCAAACACCTCAAACCACTACAGTGTGTAAAATAGGTCAACCACCGCCTACAATTTTTCCTTAGTTTGATAAACTTTAAAACTGTAAATAGTTCACGCTTACACTAGTAATGGTTCTCTTAAAAAAACATATTTAAATGAATGTGATGCGCAAACTTGCAAAATCAAGAAAACGAAGAAGGAAACAGACGCCTTGCTCATTATAATCAATGCGTGAAACGTAAACAAGAACAGCTCTTTGGATATCTTCCTGTCTCCACCACTAATCTAGCGGCAGTTAGTGATTCGCCTGCTACGGAACTGGTGATACGACAAAATCCAAATATGCTACCATGCATTACAACAATTGTCACTGCCTCCACCGCCGCTGGCAGCTCCTAGAACTGTAGGAACATCAAAAGTACAAATGCCGGTGTTTACAGCGAAACCCTCTCAAACCATTGCAGTGTGTACTATTTCAACCAACGCCGACAATTTTTCCCAAGTTTGATACACTTTTAAACTCTAAATAGTTCACGTTTACACTAATAAAAATTCTTATAAAAGAAAATATTTAAATGAATGTGATGCGCAAACTTGCAAAATCAAGAAAACGGGGAGGAAAACCGACGTATTTGCTCATTATAATCAATGCGTAAAACGTGAACAAGAATAGCTCTTTCGATATCTTTCTGTCTCCACCACAAATCTAGCGGCAGTAAGCGAGTCGCCTGCTACGGAGCTGGTGATACGATAAAATCCAAATATGCTACAACGCATAACAACAATTGTTACTGCCTCCACCGCCGCTGACAGCTCCTTGAACTGTAGGAACATGAAAAGTACAAATGCCGGTGGTTACAGCAAAACCCGCTCAAACCATTGCATTGTGTACTATTTCAACCACTGCCGACAATTTTTCTCAAGTTTGATACACTTTTAAACTGGTATTAGTTCACGCTTACACTAATAAAGGTTCTTTTAAAAGAACGTATTTAAATGCGCAAACTTGCAAAATCAAGAAGATGGGGAAGGAAACAGACGCAGTTGCTCTCATTATAAGCAATGCGTGAAATGTAAACAAGAATAGCTCTTTGCATATCTTCCTGTCTCCTCGCAAACACCTGAAACCACTACAGTGTGTATAATAGGTCAACCACCGCCTACAATTTTTTCTAAGTTTGATAAGCTTTAAAACTGTAAGTAGTTCACGCTTACACTAGTAATGGTTCTCTTAAAAGAACATATTTAAATGAATGTGATGCGCAAACTTGCAAAATCAAGAAAACGAAGAAGGAAACAGACGCCTTGCTCATTATAATCAATGCGTGAAACGTAAACAAGAACAGCTCTTTGGATATTTTCCTGTCTCCACCACTAATCTAGCGGCAGTTAGTGATTCGCCTGCTACGGAACTGGTGATACGACAAAATCCAAATATGCTACCATGCATTACAACAATTGTCACTGCCTCCACCGCCGCTGGCAGCTCCTAGAACTGTAGGAACATCAAAAGTACAAATGCCGGTGTTTACAGCGAAACCCTCTCAAACCATTGCAGTGTGTACTATTTCAACCAACGCCGACAATTTTTCCCAAGTTTGATACACTTTTAAACTGTAAATAGTTCATGTTTACACTAATAAAAGTTTCTTATAAAAGAACATATTTAAATGAATGTGATGCGCAAACTTGCAAAATAGTAATGGTTCTCTTAAAAGAACATATCTAAATGAATGTGATGCGCAAACTTGCAAAATCAAGAAAACAGGGAAGGAAACAGACGCATTTGCTCATTATAATCAATGCGTGGTATTTGTTTGGTTAATATGCATAAAGATACACTTTTCCAACATTTGCCTTAACAATCAAAGGCAATCGCAGAAGTAATTGTGTTCCATTACAACTCACACATTTCGTTTCTTTAGAAGGTACACAATAAAATTTCACACACACAATCTAATTTTGAGTACTTCATTAAACAACCAATAAATACATAATTTCATATATTTTATATGAATTTTGTTTACTGAAAGCAATTTCGGATTTGTAGCTGTATCAAAAACATTTCAATGTTTAATGATTAACTCAGCAGCCAAAATGGAGCATTAGTTTATTTCCGAAATATTTTATGTTAATGTAATTGTTAATGTCAAATCTGGGGCCTTACTCTTGACGACAATATTAAATGCTCAATCGTCAATAAGTTTCATTTCGTACTCTTGAAAGCAATCAATTGCTAAGTCCACTACCGCCCGCTAGTTGACGGTTGCGTTAACTAAAAATTGTTGTAAAATTCGTTAGAATTGTGATATTTGGTACTCTTGACGCGTTTTTGACAGCTAAAATGACAACAAAGTTGAAGTGGAATTGGGAATATACTCAATAACTAAAGTGTACCTTTTTAGAAATTGATTTGTTATTTTTCTCGTGATAACGGCAATAAAATGGCACGTTTAGTGCCTATGTAATTTTGAGGAAAACATATAAATTAGACATTAAACTAGACAACGAAATATGCGTCGATTTGTGAATTTTAAAGAAAAGTAAAACTATTAACTGTCTTAATGAAAAATTCTGCTATAGAAGTGATAAGAAGAAATAAGTAGAATTTTTCACATAAAGCCCAAAAATTTAAAACGAAATTAATGACTGTAACTTACATATGCTAGGTAAATTAAGTATTAATCTGAGTAAATACATATATAATAGTAACTGCTGATTAAAGTGCTAAGCAAAGTCACTGACTGTTTATTTTTCAAATGTATTTAAATATATTATCAGTAAACTTTTGACGAAGTTTTAATTGGAATGAGCATTTGCTTTGTAAAAATACATATTAAATACCCAACTACCAACATATCATTCAGTACCAATATAATAGGTGGTCCTTAAATACTTTATAAACAATACAATAGTAAGAATAGTAATTATTACTATCATTTTATAGGTGACCATATGTTTGCCCAAAAGTTGATATTTTATAGTTGAGATGACCTCTAGATGTAGATGCTTACATGAACTTTACAAGAATATTTCACCAAAATTCACATTTCTGCTCAATCTAAATAAACAAAAATGTTCACAAATGGAAACACAGGGTGATAACATATGTGTTAAAGTATTATCTACAAATGAGTTGGACGACTTGGAGGTAGAAGAAGTAGAAGTCTCCAAACATTACAGCTGACTGAAAGGTAGTAAAATCATATATAATATTTACAAAATTAAGGAAAGAAAGAGAAAATAGGTCCACAAGTTATATAAATCTTTTTATAAATAAATTTGTATTTTTTTATTTTAATATTAAGGTATTGTCGAACAATGTTTGTTGTAAAATAAAAATTACTTTTAAAGTTGAAAATAGTTGAGCAATACAGTAAGCATTGTATTTTCTTATAAACTTGTATAAAATATTATTAATATCTAATTGGTACAATTATCAAGTAAATATGTACTTATGTGTAACAAAATTATATTCTACTGTACTATATTGTTTAATTTAATGAAACAAATTAAATAATAATGAAATAAATTATATTAGCTTTCCGAATAAATCATTTTGAATTTATCAAAACTTTACAAAAGTGCTTAAAAGTACGAGTGATTGGTCAGAGTTTAATAGATATCATGGATGTAATAAAAATTTTTAGGTATCAAGTATTTGTATATATATCTATAATTGTATCTCTATATAAATGTATATATAATATCTATGTATGTATTTATGTATGAATAGTGTATGTATATATTTAAATGTTTGATATAATAAATAACAAAAATATCTTTATACTTTAAATAAGTTCAAATTTGATTGAAATTATCTTTGTGCAATAGTGTTTTTAGAACTTGATTTGTAATTAGATCTCTAGATATGAATCTCATGCTAAAGAGAAATGTTTCAGATGTAACAATATGTGAATTATCTTATTAAACTTATTTTAAAAAGAATTATTTAATTATTTAGAGATATTTTTGTGTTTTTAAAATTCCAATAAATACGTATGTTTTAATTATTGTTTAATTACATAATTGGCATTTAAAATAAAATATATACGGCAAAAAAAAATAAAAGCAAACCATTACACTATATGATGTTATTTTTAGTTTGTTTTATAGTTAAAGAAAAAAGTTTGTCTTTTGGTCTTTTAATTTATAAGATAAATTAAAAATTAACCAAATTTTACGTACTTATTTATGACACTTATGTATAGCTTTAAGCTTTATGATATTATGCATAATATGATAATGGTACATATAAATATTCTTATTATAATAAAAAGACATTCAATACTAAAGCATTTTGTTATTAATATTTTTATTTTAATCACTTTTATAAACATAATAGACTAATCATAATTATTTCTTTAAATATGCACATTTAAGCGTTATCCATTAACATAAAAAATATGTATGTTTCTTTCAAATAAAAACAACCATTAGTTTTCGCGTGAATTTCAAAAGCATTTAACCTTTATTATTATGTTATACTTTACTTAATTTTACATTTTAACCTTTATTAATAGTTACTTATAGGCTAAATGCATATCGATTATAGAAATATATTTATTATAGCCGATGACATAAACATTAACATAATGATACAAATACATATGTCAAATGGTTTTTTTTGACAAAACATTCTAAATAATTAGACTTACAGATAAAATATATACATTTTTTAGAAAGACTTCAAAGATTTCATTATTTTTTAAGTAAAACAAAATAACCCCCTGTCCTGGGGTCTTACTCTTGAAAGTAATTTCAATCCCATTTTGACGTCCAACATTGTCCAATGCAAACCTGCGGCGACGTAATTTTGGTACTTTTGAAACCAACATTCTCAAAGTCGGATTACTATTTTTTTGACCAATCCTAACGCCTGACAACTGACGGTTAGTGTCGTACACTTTATACCGATAAATCTGCGATACATAATAACCATTCATTACTCATTGAAATAATTTATTTACATGCACATTTTTCGCAAAAACAATAATATTTCTACAATCGATGTGCATTTAGCCTATAAATAAATGAGAAAGAAGGTTGAAATGTAAAATTAAGTAAAGTATAACAAAATAACAAAGGTTAAATGCTTTTGAAGTTCACGCGAAAACGAATGATTGTTTTTATTTGAAAGAAATATACATAAATTTTTATGTTAATGGATAACGCTTAAATGTGCATATTTAAAGAAAGAATTGTGATTAGTCTATTATGTTTATAAAAGTGATTAAAATAAAAGTATTAATAAAAAAATGTTTTACTACTGAATGTCTTTTTATTATAATAAGAATAATATTTGTTTATATGTACCATTATCATATTATGTATAATATCATAAAGCTTAAAGCTATACTAAGTGTCATAAACAAGTACGTAAAATTTGGTTAACTTTTAATTTATAGGAAAGACCAAAAGAAAAACTTTTTTCTTTAACTATAAAAAAAACTAAAAATAACATCATATAGTGTAATGGTTTGCTTTTATTTTTTTCTTGCTGTATATATAATATTGTTTTAAATGCCAATGCCATGTTTTTATGTAATTAAATAATAATTAAAACATACATCTTTGTTGGTAATTTTGAAAATACAAGTGCAACACAAAACTATCTCTAAATAATTAAATCATACTTTTTAAAATGTAATGAGGCCGGTCGTGGCGCAGCGGCACAAGGTGTGACTGTAAACCGACTGGTTGTGGGTTCGATCCCCACTCGAGGAGATGTGAAAAATTTACTTAAAATTTATATTTCCATTTCTTCGCTCTGGTATCGAGGCAAAGCGCGGCGTTGAGTTCTGCCACTTAACACGCAATGCCTCCGGAATTCGGCAGAAAGTGGGGAACGGAGTGTCTTTCACTACGTTCCCTCTGCCTACCCTGCAGTGTGCGGGATACAGCGTGAAGCTGATTTATTTGATTTATTTTACTTTTTAAAATAAGTTTAATAAGATATTTTACATATTGTTAAATCTGAATCATTTCTCTTTAGCATGAGATCTATCTAATTACAAATCAAATTCTAAAAACACTTTATTACACAAAGATAATACATTCATTTAAATTTGTACTTATTTAAAGTATAAAGGTTGTATAAAGATATTTTTTCCTATTTATTATATCAAACATTCATATATACATACACTATTCATACATAAATATATACATAGATATTATATATACATTTATATAGAGTTACAATTACAGACATATATACAAATACTTGAGTAATTAAAAAATATTATGACATATCCAGGAAATCTATTAAACTCTGACCAATCACTCATACTTTTGAGGATTTTATAAAGTTTTAATAAATTCAAAATGATTTATTTGGCCAAAATGATTTTTGAGGCCAGTCGTAGCGCAGCGGCACGAAGTGTGACTACAAAACCGACTGGTTGTGGGTTCGATTCCCACTCGAAGAGATGAAATATTTACTTAAATTTATATGTCCATTTCTTCGCTCAGGTGCCGAGGCAAAGCGCGGCGTTGAGTTCTGCCACTCAACACGCAATGCCTTCAGAATTCGGCAGAAAGTGGGGGACAGAGTGTCTAAAACACTAGGTTCCCTCTGCCTAGCCTGCTGTGTGCGGGATACAGCGTGAAGCTAATTTGATTTTGGATTTATTTGGAAAAGTGCCGTGTGATCCCGGCCTAGAATAGGATCATCCTGGTACTGGTGGTGTCGTAAGAGGCGACTAAAGTACGTGTGGTAGAGTCACGTCGCCAGCAATGGCAACATGCATGGGCAGACTCGACCGGATCATTACCACCCCCGGCATTTAAAACCGGCGTGAAGTAGTGGCTTTATGCCACTGCGTTTCGCATCAGGTAATGCCGGGCCCCGGCGCCCAACCCATCTTAAAGGCCGGCAACGCACCTGTAACTCCTCTGGTGTTGCACGGGGTCGTGGGCGGCGGTAATCACTTACCATCAGGTGACCCGCACGCTCGTTTGCCGTGTCTCTTCCATAAAAAAAGAAAAAAAGTAATATAATTTATTTCATTATCATTTAATTTGTCTCATTAAATTAAACAATAAGTACAGTAGAATGTAATTTTGTTGCACATAAGTACATATTATATAACTTGTGGACCTATTTTCTCTTTCTTTCCTTAATTTTGTAGATTTATTATTTGGTATATATGATTTTACTACCTTTCAGTCAGCTGTAATGTTTGGAGACTTCTACTTCTTCTACCTGTTAATGTAATGTTGTCACTTGCAATATGTGTTATTTATTTACAATGCTACACTTGCATCTAGAGGTCATCTCAACTATAAAATATCACCTTTTGGGCAAACATATGGTCACCTATAAAATGATAGTAATAATTACTATTCTTACTATTGTATTGTTTATAAAATATTGAAGGAACAATTATTATATTGGTACTGAATGATATATTGGTAGTTATTTAATATGTATTTTTACAAGGCAAATGCTCCTTCCAATTAAAACTTCTTCAAAAGTCCACTGATAATATATTTAAATACATTTGAAAAATAAACAGTCAGTGATTTTGCTTAGCACTTTAATCAGCAGTTACTATTATATATGTATTTACTCAGATTAATACTTAATTTATAACAGAATTTTTCATTAAGACAGTTAATAGTTTTACTTTTCTTTAAAATTCACAAATCGAATCGAAACGCATATTTCGTTGTCTAGTTTAATGTCTAATTTACATGTTTTCCTCAAAACACAGTACATAGGCACTAAACGTGCCATTTTATTGCCGTTATCACGAGAAAAACAACAAATCAATTTCTAAAAAGGTACACTTTAGTTATGGAGTAAATTCTAAATTCCACTTCTAATTTTGCTGTCATTTTAGTGGTCAAAAACGCGTCGAGAGTACCAAATATCACAATCCTAACGAATTCTACAATAATTTTTAGTTAACGCAACAATAAACTAGCGGGCGGTAGTGGACTTAGCAATTGATTGCTTTCAAGAGTATGAAATGAAATTTATTGACGATTCATCACTGGATATTGGTGTCAAGAGTAATGCCCCTGATCCAGCATAAATTTGTTGGGATACACAACAATATATAAATGCCAGGTGATATGCCTGTGCTTTTCTATCATAATCTAGAATAATTGAGTTGAGTGCAGTATAACAATAAACATAAATTGTGCATTTTTTTTTAAAAGAGTATTATTATTATTAAACATAGAAGTGAGTTTAAATCTACCTTTTGTCAACCAAGATGGTATAATTTGCAACTATAAATGATTTTTACTGAAAAACCTGGTTATTCTTTTGATCATGCTTCTATTCCTGTGCATCTAGCCAAGATCAGGGTCAGGGACCACTCACTGTGTGAATGTGATCTGGACGACGGCACTCCTTCCCACATCCTTTTCTCTTGCCCTTTTTTTTTTTTTTTTTTCGCTGGGAAATGCATTTATGCAGACCATCCGAGCGTAAGACAAATATGCCCTACGAACGAATGGTACTGTGGGACTCATCAAAGGATAAATCCTGATACTACCCACTAAAACCCAGCGGAAACCCTCTCCACCAAAATGAGACGCCGCAGGATCGCTTGCGCATACTACTACGACGCCTCAGTGGAAGGCCCGCCTATTGCGAGCCATCGTCACCTTCAGGGTACCCTGGGGTTTCCCCTAGAGCACCCGCAGCCTCGATGACTTGTAGGAGGATCACCATGACCCTCCCACGGTAGCTCCTCTAAGGTAGGGGGAGTTGAAGATGCGCATACCGCCTTCTTCTACCCCCTGGCCTACGGCGGCGGAGCGAGTCTGCATTCGCGCTGGACTCACGCACCCGCTCCGCGGTCTCCTTCAGTGCGATAACTGATTCGCAGAAGGAGACCATAGCAGACCAGTTCCTCTCACAATCCAGCATAGCCCCCACCACACTGGGCAGTGAGAGGTCCCTACCCACTACAGCCATTAAGGCGTGGCGTTGAGGGGACCAAGCGGGACATTCGGCCAAAGTGTGATGCGCCGAATCGACGGAAGCATCACACTCATGGCACACCGGCGATATCTCCCGACGTGCAATCTGATGCAGGTATTTGCCGAAGCAACCATGCCCCGTCAGTACCTGCACCAGCCTGAACGTCAGGACCCCAAAGCCTCTTCTAACCCAGCGCTCAAGGTGGGGACGGACTGCCTCCACCGTCGCTAGGCCTGCCGCTGGTGACCCCAGGTCCTCTCCCCATCGCCGGATCAGGGCTTTGTCCGCTCTTCTCCTGATCCGCGCGATAACCTCTGTCGATGGTTGCTCACCTCGCGACCGCTCACTTGCACGAAAAGCGTAAACTTTAGCAAGCACTTCCGCCTGCATCTCCCATGGCGGATCACCCGCCAAAAGTGTAGCCGCCGTCCACGACACTGTACGGTATCCTCGAATTGCCCTCACCGCTATAACCCGCTGCGCTTTCCGCAAGTGGGTTTTATTATGAGTGGTGAGAGCGTCAGCCCACACTGGTGCACCGTACAGTGCCATGGATCTCAACACACCGACATAGAGCCGTCGGCATGGAGAACCCGGCCCTCCGATATTCGGCAGTAACCTGCCAAGGGCTCCGGCGGCGTTCATAAGCTTTGGTGCAAGCAGAGCGAAGTGCGATTTAAACGACCAACGACCGTCCAGGGTCAGACCCAGATACTTCATGTGGGTCCGTACCTCCACCTCCTGACCCTGGATGTGCAGAGTAGCCCTACGTGGAGGACCCCTGCGAAGGCCATGGATAAGGAGGGCCTCAGTTTTTGGCATCGAGACCCTCAGACCCAGCGCTTTAATGCGATCGACTACAAGGCGGGTTCCGACTTCTGCCAAGCGTGCCACCTCTTGGTATGACCGTCCCCGGGCCGTAACCAGAGTGTCATCAGCATAACAGATGACACTCATCCCATTAGGAAGACGACCCCGGAGGAGCCAGTCATAGCCGATGTTCCACAGCAACGGACCCAACACCGACCCCTGTGGAACACCGCAACCAACGCTTCGTCGACCGATCTGACCATTTTTCCCAATCCATAAGACTACTCTGTCCTGGAGGTAGTCGTCTAACAGTCGCCGGAGATAGAGAGGCACCCCATGGTACCGGAGTGCCTCTTTTAACGTCTCAAACGGCAAACTGTTAAAGGCATTGACCACATCCAACGAGACAGCGAGAAGAACATCTCCGTCTGTTGTCGCGGCCAACGATCGAGCCTTCAGGGCATTCAGGGCGTCAATGGTTGACCTATTAGCCCTAAACCCGAACTGAGCCTCTGAAAGACCCGGCCCTACCTCCTCTAGGTGCTGAATAAGACGGGAAGCAATGATCTTCTCCAAAAGTTTACCCGTCTCATTCAGCAGCACTATTGGCCTGTATGCTGTAGGAGAGTCCAGAGGACGACCCTCCTTGCGCAGCAGGCACAGACCTCCTTCCTTCCAAATCTTCGGGAACTGTCCAGTTACTAGGCACTGATCAAAAAGTTCCCGAAGTTCACCGCCTAGGTATTCCAGGGCGATATTTAAAACTCTTCCTGGAATACCGTCTGGTCCCGGAGCCGTCTTCTTGGCCCTCAGTCTCCTGAGCGCCATATCCATCTCCCCTTCAGTTATGGGGGGTACCACCAACTCTTCCTCTTGCACTGAGGAAGGGGCCATACTAGGGGGAACATGTCTAGGCGTTTCCGGAAACAAATCAGTCAAGAGACGCCGCAGGAAATCCGTCGACATGGTTTCTATCAGTGGAGCGGACTGTACACGTAGTTTGTTCCTGGCAGCAAGGTAAGGGCGACCCCAAGGATCCCTGTTTAGGCTTGCTAGAAGCTCCTGGCGGCCCTGATCCTTTGCCAACCTAATAGCGAGCTGAAGAGCCTTTTTATTCTCCTTGTAGGTACTCCGCAACTGGTCCTCGAGTATAGAATCAAGGCCATTTCGCCTTCTACACCTTGTGTATGCCCGCCGAGCCCGGTTACAAGACTTTCGCAGTTCGGCTAACTGCTTTGTCCACCAATATACTTGTCGACATCGTCGCCATCGCCGAGCTCTCGGCATTGACGCGTCGCACAACCTCGTTAGATCGTCGCGCATTCGTCTTGCCCGATCTTCAACGCTGAAACTTCCCATCACACCCTTCAATTCAATCCTTTTCTCTTGCCCTAAGTTAACTTGTCCTTTATATGATGTCCTTCCCCATAAAGTCACTCATCCTATAAATGTTCAGTGTCTGTTAATGTTAGTGTGTAGTCCTTTATGCAAATTTTTAAGTAAATATATAAAATATAACAAAATTAAACTTTAAATTAACACCCATGTAAAATATTATTTATTACTAACCAAATATGTCGTTTACATATTGTAAATATATGTTTGTTTTGTTCTAGGTGAAGGCTGTATTTTAACTGGATCTCTTTTTTTTACATTTATTTTATAATTGTGTAAAGTTTTTTTTTCTTTTTACCGGTTAATTTCCTTCGTGTGTTTTCCATACAATGTGACATTGGCGAAATGAATTGTGCTGAACTGGCACACTCGAAATGCCATTAATTAAGAAATCAATCTATTCTTTCAATTGCAATAATAATAAATATGTATATGTATGTGCACTGTTTGTTTACCCCAATAAATAGAAAAAAAAAAAATTATATATTTATTTCTTTATTCTATTCATTATTATCCAATGGAGTTTCCTTTTCTGTTCTATCATCTTCTTTATTTATTATTATTTTTGTATTTAAATTAGTATCTTACATGATCTGTTTCCTCTATTTTTATGTTACACATTTTTAAAAAAAAATTAAATTAGCTTCACGCTGTATCCCGCACAGAGCAGGGTAGGCAGAAGAACCTAGTGTTAAAACCATCCGTTCTCCACTTTCTGCCAAATTTTGGAGGCATTGCGTGCTGAGTGGCAGAACTCAACGCCACGCTTTGCCTTGACACCAGAGCGAAAAAATGGAAATATAAATTTAAGTAAATATTACATCTCCTCGAGTGGGGATCGAACCCACAACCAGTCGGTTTACAGTCACACTTTGTGCCACTGCGCCACGACTCACTTCATTATTATATTTTTTACGTATGAAAAAACATACACTACATGTAGGGTATATTATTTGTAGGTTTTTTTTAAAATAACATTTCTAAACTTTTACTTATTTGTCTTTATAATAATAATAGCAGTTTCGGTTACAAACTTTTTAAGTAAGAAGATAAGTGTAAGGCAACCTGGGCTAGGTTATGTTAAATAGAATGTTTTAAAAGACATTTTCTACATAATCTTGAGCGTTGACATTTTAAATGTATAATATTTCATCAAAATATCATATAGAATATGTCTAATAAAATTGAGTAGCTGTGTAATAGCTTATATGCTGAAATACTTACCAGTCTCAATTAGACTACTGTTTTAATTATCTAAGTATTACAAGTTTGTACTTTACCTTTTGAACTCTTATAGGTTAATTGCTAAAAACTTCAAAGGACTGTTGGCCATTTTGAATTCCGAAAACAGCATCTTTCCTTTTCCTGTACTTCTGAATTAAATACACTCATTTTGCGAGACACAACACAAATATAAAGTAAACTCCGTAATATAAAAATATTTTACAGAAAATTGATCATTAATATTAAATTTGTCAAAGAAAAATTTTGTTATTTATAATTTTTGCATCCGATCGCGGCAAAATTATAAGACGCTATGAGTGACAGTTGACAGCACGTCGCCACAGAGTAGACATAGGCGTTATGCAACGTATAGTCCGTCTAAACTCCTATTGATAGTGTTGGGCGTTGCTGTTATATTTTTATAATGAATTATTCATTATATTATATATTTTTAACTGCTATTTTAAACTGCTATAATATATATTATATTATTTTCAACGTAAATATAATGACTAAATGAACGAAGTTCAGACTAATATCAAACAAAAAATTATCATTTTCTTATTAGCTATATTTTAATGTAAGTAATATTTGGCCTTTCTGCCATTGAGTTAAAGCTCATATTTGTGCGAGGTTATATGATGTGAAGTTCGGCATCATTATTTTATTTGACCTTGGCTGAACTCGATGTAAGCCGAACAACTACTAAATCTTTCCGATCATTACGGAAACGAGGCGCCACATGCCATTTTACAGCAGATAATGAATATTATAAATAACAGTCAGTGTGGAAAATAAATAATGATTAGAACATTAGAAATTTATAATGAATTATATTATCTGCTATTTGTTATAACGCCCAACTTTACTTATTGATAATCGGAGGTACTCGCGTAAAATTGCGCAGAATACCTATGCACAGAAAATGTTCGATCAGTGTTACCCTGTTATGTTGTTTTACCTAACGCTTAGCAAATCATATGCAAATGATAATTGAAATATTTAATTATCGTCATGTTCTAGTAAATTATACAAAATGAAAATTTAATGAGGATATCTAAATATTGAAAAAAAATTAGCAGTTCCATACATCGTTTTTGAGAATAAAATCGAGACTAGCCCGAAAAGTATTTTTTTTAGTAATGAACAGAGGGCTTAGCCAAGTGACATTTCTTACTTTCTGTACGTTTTGACAAAAATAGTTTTAGAAAACGATAATTTGGTAGCCAATGTCACAACCAATGACATTTTAGTGTCTGACGCTTCTTCTACGTTAGAGTAGAAGACACTCGGTTTTTGTTATCTATAATTGTCGAATTTTTCTTTGTCAATTGAAGGATGTCAACTGTCACAACTGTCACTGTCACTGTAAGTTATCGAAGTGTTATAAGGTTCGTAGTTTTCATATTTTAATTATTATAATTAGCTTTACCATAATTTTAAAGTATAAAATGTAACATATAAAGATTATTAAAACACTACAGGTATATCCTATTAAAAAACATGCTTCGCAAAGTATTAGGACCTTGAATATGTTCTCGCAGTTTTTGAAAGATGGCGTTGCGGCACTCTGTGTACCTGTGACTCTGTGGCACCAAAGTAGTATACTCCGTCTAAACTCTTATTAATAATCGGAGTTACTCGCGTAAAATTGCGCAGAATACCTATGCGCAGAAAACGTTCGATCAGTGTTACCCTGTTATGTTGTTTTACCTAACGCTTACTAAATCATAAGTAAATGATATTTAAAATATTTGATCATCGTCATGTTCTAGTAAATTATACAAAACGAAAATTTAATGAGGATATCTAAATATTGAAAAAAAAAACTAGCAGTTCCATACATCATTGTCGAGAATAAAATCGAGACTAGCCCGAAAAGTATTTCTTTTTTTAGTAATGAACAGGAGTCATTTCAAATTAAACTAAACTAAATTTCTGCTTATATAACTAATGAAACATGATATTTATTTATATACTATATACACCTATGTACAACATAAATATTGAGTATGCGTAATACACAGTACTATACAATATGGATAAAGAAATATCTGGCAATATTTAAACTTCCTAAAGATTATATTAAATAAATATTGGGCAAATTATAAAAATCAATTTTGAAGTACAAACAATTAAAGTCTGGTATCCCTTTGCCTTATCGTGTTACTATGCGTCAGTGTGACCGCTACGTCTTTACAGAAAATTCGTACCCACACATCTTTATAAGTACAATCGAGCTCACACTATACATGTATATATGGTTCAAACAAAAATGTAATTAATTGTAAACAAAAATGCCTTTTACCGTTTTGATTGTTTGTTTTTTTATAAACGTTTTAAATAAAACGGGAATAAATATTTTTTTATTTGAATTTTTTGATTGGATTGATGAAGATATCATTTATTAACTTGATTAATTTGTTAAGACCTCGATTGATTGATTTTATTTTCATTTTATTGCTAATTAGTTTTGTAAATTAACACTGTAGCTGAACGCCATTCCTTTTAATTTTTCTTATATATTTAATATTTTATTTATTGAAACTTATTTTTTACAATTTTTTGCATGTATTATAATTTTTATTGTTTTTCAATTTAACTTTTTTATTAGATTTGGATTGATGAAGACTTGGACGTGGCCCCATTATAATAATTACAATTCAGTACTTTATTTAATTTTTAAATTTGCTTATCCATAACTTGATTTTGCATATTCCTTAATCTATCACACGAATTATTATAATAGTACTAGATAAATATGCTTTACTGCGCCATTTCGGATATATGACGCTATCATATGATAATATATTCATTTTTCATAGTAATGAACTGACAGCGTTGCGCTCGACCGTACCGTAGTGATGTGACCGCCCGCGCTCACGCCGCACCTCTTCCCCGCGAGCCCTCGCGGAGAGTCGGTGCGGCGTGAGAGGGTGTCTATGTGGAGATATCAAGATACGCGTTCTGCGCAATTCTACCGCGCGTGCTTCCCATACGCAATAACGATAGTGTCGGACTATACTATATGTAACCTCAAATTATAGTAGAATAGTGCAGGCCCGGTCGACTTCCTAAGGGGCATGTGCGACATACCTACGGGGGATTGTAAATAAGTCCCGAAAAAAAAATTATGAATTATTTGATACTTAGTGTTGCTATATTTAAGTAAAACTACTAATTAGTAGTTTCTATTTAGGATTTTTTTAAGGATTTATTATAATGTTTTTATGATATAATTATTTATGACTTAGTAAATAACTTTCTTTATTATGTTTCATGTATGGAAGGTATCATGATAAAATGCAACTCCGAAAAAAATAGAAGTTAATCGTAATTATAATTAACAAATGAAAATAAAAAATTGAAGTGTAATTTAGTTATATAAAGTTTTCAATTGAAATCAGAAATAATTTATGTAACCGATATGTAAAGCGTAATAGTAGGATTATCGTTTGATATGGGGTAACATTATAATTTGCAAATGGCTAACCTACTGTTTCATTCGGCGACTCAAACTGTTATTTAATATTGGAATTTCTATTGCATTTTATTATTTATGAATATGAAATTGAATTGAAATGAATTTTATAGGTTCCCTAATCCTGGCCCTACCAATCTACACCGGTAAGTAATCGTTAAATATAAATTTAAACTTAAAGCCTTATTTGTAAACATTTGTGATAATAGTTGTTATGTTACTTCGAAACACACAGCGTTGATTGAAGAAGCAGTCTCCTAATTTCGCCTATTTTCATATATAAATGGTTTAACTTACCAAATAGTCTTCGATATACTTTCCTCTTTCACTTCTGCAGTGACGTACGTCATCTATTCTCTGTGGCGACGTGCTGTCATCTATCACTCATAGCGTCTTATAATTTTGCCGCGATCGGATGCAAAAATTATAAATAACAAAATTTATCTTTGATAGATTTAATATTAATGACAAATTTTGTGTAAAATATTTTTATATTAAGGAGTTTAGTTTATATTTGTGTTGTGTCTCGCAAAATGAATGTATGTATAATTCAGAAGTACAGGAAAAGGAAAGTTGCTGTTTTCAGAATTCAAAATGGCCAACAGGCCCTTAAAGTTTTTAGCAGTTTTTCCTAACTTACGAAAAATGAGAAGAAAAAATGTAAGCCCCCTTTACTATATAAGAGTTCAAAAGGCAAAGTACAAACTTCTGATACTTAGATAATTATAACAGTGGTCTAATTGAGACTGGTAATATTCGAATTTGAATTTTATTATCAATTATTGTGTAAGAACACAACGATTTGGTGTTAATTTTATTTCTTATAGGAATTTATTGTGATAATTCTGTGTTATCTATAACAGAGCTACAGCTTAGTGACATAAAAGAATGTAACTAGTCGCTAAAAAATGTGTTTGAATAAGAATGGTAGTATTGCGATAAACAGACAAAGGTTGACTACTGTCAATAAGTGACAAGACTACAGGAACCAGTCTGTAATGGTTTTGCAGATTTACTCCAGCTTTTGAAATTAGTAGTTAACGTGGAGTTGTGTAACTTTAATAAAAATGAAGCTAAATAAATGCTGTGAGAGAAATCTAATATTAAATAAAATTGTTTGCTTGGGCTGACTGTGACTATACTACATTACTTGGATCCAGGTCTTCAGAAGAATTAAGTCATGTAATTATAAAGTGAGTGATTTTGTGTCTTAAGTGTAATATGTGAAATTAACAGAGTTTTGATCAAAGTTTATAATAAATAAATTGACAGTAATACATGTGGTGTATGTATTTTTTCATACATAAAAAATGTATAACATATAAGTAAAGGAAATAGATCATATAAGATATTAATTTAAATACAAAAATAATAATAAATAAAGAAGATGATAGAACAGAAAAGGAAACTCCATTGGATAGAAATGAATAGAATAAAGAAATAAATATATTAATAAAAATTATTATTATTGCAATTGAAAGAATACATAGTTGCAAATTATACCATCTTGGTTGAAAAAACACTTCACGTCTATGTTTATTAATAATAATACTCTATTAAAAAAAAAAAAAAGAATATATGTATATATTATTATTATTATAATACACAATTTATGTTTATTGTTATACTGCACCCAGAGAATTGTTTTTTTTTTTGAGGATCATTAAAAACCAGGAGATTCTTTAGTATATATTCATCTTCTTTGACCTGCTGGGAGCTTCCCAGACAGTTACAATGTTTACGAACTGTAGATTGTTGTAGAAAAGCACGGGCATATCACCTGGTATTTATATGTTGTTGTGTATCCCAACAGATTTATGCTGGCAATTGAGCAGGACAGATTTGACATTAATAATTAATATTTCGGCAATAGTAAACTAATGCTCCATTTTGGCTGTTGAGTTAATCATTAAACATTGAAATGTCTTTGATACAGCTACAAAACTGAAATTGCTTTCAGTAAACAAAATTCATATAAAATACATGAGATTATGTATTATTGGTTGTTTAATGAAGCACTCAAAATTAAATTGTGTGTGAAATTATGTTGTGTACCTACCTTCTAAAGAGAAGAAGTGTGCAGGTTGTTATGGATCACAATTACTTCTGCGATTGCCTTTGATTGTTAAGGCAGATGTTGGAAAAGTGGATCTTTATGCATATTAACCAATACCTATATTAGCCAATAGTCACAGTGGGCCAATAACTGACTTAGTGGAAAGTCAAATTGTCTCAAGTAGACCACAGCACATGTGGGTTAAGTAGTTTACTTGACACAACTGGGCAACTGCCCAATAATAGACTTAGTACGAAGTCAAATCATAAGAATTGTATTCTTAGTCTCTATACAACACCTGTAATTCTATTTCTCAACAAAACTGCAGTGTATGTAGGTAGTCCACCTGAATGTGCTTTACCTTAGGAAAGTAGGTTATGGATAAATCAGATGTGATAGATGGCATGCAGATTAATAGAAAAGTTCAATATTTATATAACAGTATGCACAAGGAAAATAAGCTTTCAGAGTGTGAATATGGTACTATATCAAAGTGTCAAAGTAATTTTATTTTATGGTATACTCGAAAATTAAGGAACAGACCCCAGGTATTAACTATTAAAGTTGATGGTACATCTGGAAGTTGGCAGATCGTCTGATCATCACTCTGACGGTGGTAGAGCTATCGAGAGATACAAAGCTGACCACCATTTACATGCCGTAATGGCATCTGTTGCTCCAGGCTCCGGGGGCCTTATTTAATATGGAGCGTCCTAGACGTGGATTTTTCTCTGTCCAAATGGTCGGCCGCTGTGCGACTAAACGTCACAAAGGACTTACAGCTTATATTTCAAAAAAATGGGTGAGATGCAAGAGACTGAGATGCACTATTCAAGGAAGACATGTCCAAATAACATCTGTTGCTCCAGGCTCCGGAGGCCTTATTTAATATGGAGCGTCCTAGAGGTGGATTTTTCTCTGTACAAATGGTCGGCCAGTGTGCGACTAAACGTCACTAAGGACTTACAGCTTAAGCTTTATTTCCAAAATGGACATGAGACACCAAAGACTGACATACAATTTTCAAGGAGGACATGCTTGAATAACATCTGTTGTTCCAGATCTAAGAGGATATGATATTTATACACATAATTATTTATTTTCAATAACTTTAATAACAATAAGTTCATGACAAGAGCATTATATCAACTTACCCGACTTTAATATTACTTTTATTATAAAAGTGACACAAGTTGTGGGTATCTTAATAATTCGTAGCTAATTATCAAAACCAAAAACATAACAGAGGACAAACTTTGTACTATAGATACTTAGTCACGGATCACTAGGGCACTATATAAGGGACTTACATATTGAGAACCTAGCTGTAGGCTAGTGCATTAAAATAGAAAGACCATGAAACAAGTTCCTTAAAGATTAGAAAAATCAGAAAGATACAATAAAACAAAAACTGAAGGTGAGTCGATCAAGATACACTTTTGGTTGTAATGGTATTATTTGAACAGAAATTGAAATAATAAATAAATATTAGGAATTGAAAGAAATACCATATTTGATTGTTATTAAAACAGAAATTGGAAAAGAAACCAGACTTGATATAGACAAGTAAAACTGAATGTATATGTATTATAACATGATGGCAAGGTGCTAATGTGTCAGGCTGAACATGACAGTGGTTACTATACATTGTAATTATAATTTTCTGGAACCAAAGCAAAAGGAAATTGTGCTACAACATAATATTATTTTGTTGTACTCTCACATTGTGATGTATCAGAACATCTAATATATCAGTCAGTAATCATTTTATTTTTAGGTTCAAATGTTTGAAGGACCAATCAGTTTTGAATTTTATGTGGGCATTTTTATATCAAAATTGAATTTTATTAATCCAACCACATTCAACCACTTAAATGGTCTTAATTTTGAAAGAGACATTTTTCTCTTGTCAGCAAGAAAGCAGCAGCAGCATTTGATAATAATAATGATTAAATAAATTTATTTATTAAATGATGGGCTACAGAGTCAAAGAGACAACTACTTTGACAATAAAAGAAGATTTTTAAGAGATGTAATAATGATATATTTCAGGTATACTGGAGGAACTAAAAGTTTCACATAAGTAAACAGTAAGAAACTTATTGAAAGAATAAAAAAATTCAGATAAGTTAATAATTTCAAAAGAGGTTTTTTGTGAAATAATTTTTCTAATATATATATATATATATATATTTTATGGAAGAGACACGGTAAATGAGCGTGCGGGTCACCTGATGGTAAGTGATTACCGCCGCCCACGACCCCATGCAACCCCAGAGGAGCTACAGGTGCGTTGCCGGCCTTTAAGATGAGTTGGGCGCCGGGGCCCGGCATTACCTGATGCGAAACGCAGTGGCATAAAGCCACTACTTCACGCCGGTTTTAAATGCCGGGGGTGGTAATGATCCGGTCGAGTCTGCCCATGCGTGTTGCCATTGCTGGCGACGTGACTCTACCACACGTACTTTAGTCGCCTCTTACGACACCACCAGTACCAGGATGATCCTATTCTAGGCCGGGATCACACGGCAAGACTAATATATAATGATTATATTTAATAATAATAGATAGATATTTTAGATTTAGATGTAATGATTATGTTTAATAATAATAGATTTAATAATAGATATTATTAAATTGATACAGTATGGTTTATTATATAATCATCCTAAATTAATTGAAAGGATATTTTTATATTATTATACAATACTTTGTTGTAACTAAGAGACGAGCTTATACCATTAAATAAAGGTTTTATGATGAAATAATTAAAGAAAAATCACCAGTAAAATTTTATTAAACAGGATGGTAAGAAATGTCTTATTAGGGTGAACAGTGTTAGTGGGTTATCTGAAACACTTTAATGTTTTATAGGTAAATTAAAAATCCACTTTTAATACATGTATATAGTTTTAATTGTCTTTAAGATCACATAGCGTCTGCATCCGTTGTCTGCATACATTCTCTTTCACCAGCAGTAAACAAACAGGTCTTCAATCAACGCTGTGTGTTTCGAAGTAACATAATATCGCTGTTTTGCATTACAACAAACAGTTATTATGTGTATGAAGAAACACACAGCGTTGCAGCAAGGTTCTTGCTGGTGAGTTATGAAGACTTCTATGAGTGATAGATGACAGCACGTCGCCACAGAGAATAGATGACGTACGTCACTGCAGAAGTGAAAGAGGAAAGTATATCGAAGACTATTTGGTAAGTTAAACCATTTATATATGAAAATAGGCGAAATTAGGAGACTGCTTCTTCAATCAACGCTGTGTGTTTCTTCATACACATAATAACTGTTTTGTTGTAATGCAAAACAGCGATATTATGTTACTTCGAAACACACAGCGTTGATTGAAGAAGCAGTCTCCTAATTTCGCCTATTTTCATATATAAATGTTTTAACTTACCAAATAGTCTTCGATATACTTTCCTCTTTCACTTCTGCAGAGACGTACGTCATCTATTCTCTGTGGCGACGTGCTGTCATCTATCACTCATAGCGTCTTATAATTTTGCCGCGATCGGATGCAAAAATTATAAATAACAAAATTTATCTTTGATAGATTTAATATTAATGACAAATTTTGTGTAAAATATTTTTATATTACGGAGTTTAGTTTATATTTGTGTTGTGTCTCGCAAAATGAATATATATAATTCAGAAGTACAGGAAAAGGAAAGTTGCTGTTTTCAGAATTCAAAATGGCCAACAGGCCCTTAAAGTTTTTTAGCAATTTTTTCCTAACTTACGAAAAATGAGAAGAAAAAAAGTAAGCCCCCTTTACTATATAAGAGTTCAAAAGGCAAGGTACAAACTTCTGATACTTAGATTATAACAGTAGTCTAATTGAGACTGGTAAGTTATATTTCAGCATATAAGCTATTACACAGCTACTGAATGTTATTAGAGATATTCTATACGATATTTTGATGAAATATTATACATTAAAAGTCAACGCTCGATATTATTTCGATAATGTCTTGTAAAACATTCTGTTTAACATAGGCTTGGTTACCTTACACTTATTAAGTTACTTTACTGTACATAATATACAAACAGATCTAGAATGTTTATGATAACTATAAAGAAGTTATATTAAAGCTTCTATATATTCTATGTATAATTACTTGCATTACAGAGTGTAATAATAACATGTACCTATGTAAATAATAATTTGGAGCATAGCTGCAATTACATTGTTTTAAAATTGTAACTTTTATTTAAAAGAGCGCCGTTTTTTTAGCTCTTAGGCAACAGAACTGCTCCTTGGGCCGGTGGTGGCTCTATATTCAGTTGACAATAAATGTCTATTTACTACTTGAATGAAGTATATTCGAATTTGAATTTTATTATCAATTGATTGTGTAAGAACACACAACGATTTGGTGTTAATTTTATTTCTTATAGGAATTTATTGTGATAATTCTGTGTTATCTATAACAGAGCTACAGCTTAGTGACATAAAAGAATGTAACTAGTCGCTAAAAAATGTGTTTGAATAAGAATGGTAGTATTGCGATAAACAGACAAAGGTTGACTACTGTCAATAAGTGACTAAAGACTACAGAAACCAGTCTGTTGTAATGGTTTTGCAGATTTACTCCAGTTTTTGAAATTAGTAGTTAACGTGGAGTTGTGTAACTTTAATAAAAATGAAGCTAAATAAATGCTGTGAGAGATATCTAATATTAAATAAAATTGTTTGCTTGGGCTGACTGTGACTATACTACATTACTTGGATCCAGGTCTTCAGAAGAATGAAGCCATGTAATTATAAAGTGTGTGATTTTGTGTCTTAAGTGTAATAGGTGAAATTAACAGAGTTTTGATCAAAGTTTATAATAAATAAATTGACAGTAATACATGTAGTGTATGTATTTTTTTCATACATAAAAAAGGTATAACATATAAGTAAAGGAAATAGATCATATAAGATATTAATTTAAATACAAAAATAATAATAAATAAAGAAGATGATAGAACAGAAAAGGAAACTCCATTGGATAGAAATGAATAGAATAAAGAAATAAATATATTAATAAAAATTATTATTATTGCAATTGAAAGAATGCATAGTTGCAAATTATACCATCTAGGTTGAAAAAAGGTAGACATAGGCTCACTTCTATGTTTATTAATAATAATACTCTATTAAAGAAATATATATATATATATATATTATTATTATTATAATACACAATTTATGTTTATTGTTATGCTGCACCCAGAGGATCATTAAAAACCAGGAGACTCTTTAGTATATATTCATCTTCTTTGACCTGCTGGGAGCTTCCCAGACAGTTACAATGTTTACGAACTGTAGATTGTCGTAGAAAAGCATGGGCATATCACCTGGCATTTATATTTTGTTGTGTATCCCAACAGATTTATGCTGGCAATTGATCAGGACAGATTTGACATTAACAATTAATATTTCGGAAATAGTAAACTAATGCTACATTTTGGCTGTTGAGTTAATCATTAAACATTGAAATGTCTTTGATACAGCTACAAAACTGTAATTGCTTTCAGTAGACAAAATTCATATAAAATACATGAGATTATGTATTATTGGTTGTTTAATGAAGCACTCAAAATTAAATTGTGTGTGAAATTATGTTGTGTACCTAACTTCTAAAAAAAAAAAAAAAAGAAGTGTGCAGGTTGATATGGATCACAAATTCTTCTGCGATTGCCTTTGATTGTTAAGGCAGATGTTGGAAAAGTGGATCTTTATGCATATTAACCAATACTTATATTAGCCAATAGTCACAGTGGGCCACTAACTGACTTAGTAGAAAGTCAAATTGTCTCAAGTAGACCACAGCACATGTGAGTTAAGTAGTTTACTTGACAGAACTGGGCAACTGCCCAATAATAGACTTAGTAGGAAGTCAAATCATAAGAATTGTATTCTTAGTCTCTATACAACACCTGTAATTCTATTTCTCAACAAAACTGCAGTGTATGTAGGTTGAGTAGTCCACCTGAATGTGCTTTACCTCAGGAAAGCAGGTTCTGGATAAATCAGATGTTATAGATGGCATGCAGATTAATAGAAAAGTTCAATATTTATATAACAGTATGCACAAGGAAAATAAGCTTTCAGAGTGTGAATATGGTACTATATCAAAGTGTCAAAGTAATTTTATTTTATGGTATACTCGAAAATTAAGGAACAGACCCAGGTATTAACTATTAAAGTTGATGATATATCTGGAAGTTGGCAGATCGTCTGATCATCACTCTGACGGTGTTAGAGCTATCGAGAGATACAAAGCTGACCACCATTTACATGCCGTAATGGCATCTGTTGCTCCAGGCTCCGGGGGCCTTATTTAATATGGAGCGTCCTAGACGTTTTTCTCTGTCCAAATGGTCGGCCGCTGTGCGACTAAACGTCACTAAGGACTTACAGCTTATATTTCCAAAAAAATGGGTGAGATGCAAGAGACTGAGATGCACTATTCAAGGAAGTCATGTCCAAATAACATCTGTTGCTCCAGGCTCCGGAGGCCTTATTTAATATGGAGCGTCCTAGACGTGGATTTTTCTCTGTACAAATGGTCGGCCAGTGTGCGACTAAACGTCACTAAGGACTTACAGCTTTAGCTTTATTTCCAAAATGGATATGAGACACCAAAGACTGACATACAATTTTCAAGGAGGACATGTCTGAATAACATCTGTTGTTCCAGATCCAAGAGGATATGATATTTATACACATAATTATTTATTTTCAATAACTTTAATATCAATAAGTTCATGACATTATATCAACTTACCCGACTTTAATATTACTTTTATTATAAAGGTGACACAAGTTGTGGGTATCTTAATAATTCATAGCTAATTATCAAAACCAAAAACATAACAGAGGACAAACTTTGTACTATAGATACTTAGTCACGGATCACTAGGGCACTATATAAGGGACTTACATATTGAGAACCTAGCTGTAGGCTAGTGCATTAAAATAGAAAGACCATGAAACAAGTCCCTTAAAGATTAGAAAAATCAGAAAGATACAATAAAACAAAAACTGAAGGTGAGTCGATCAAGATACACTTGTGGCTGTAATGGTATTATTTAAACAGAAATTGAAATAATGAATAAATATTAGGAATTGAAAGAAATACCATATTTGATTGTTATTAAAACAGAAATTGGAAAAGAAACCAGACTTGATATAGACAAGTAAAACTGAATGTATATGTATTATAACATGATGGCAAGGTGCTAATGTGACAGGCTGAACATGACAGTGGTTGCTATACATTGTAATTATAATTTTTTGGAACCAAAGCAAAAGGAAATTGTGCTACAACATAATATTATTTTGTTGTACTCTCACATTGTGATGTATCAGAACATCTAATATATCAGTCAGTAATCATTTTATTTTTAGGTTCAAATGTTTGAAGGACCAATCAGTTGAATTTTATGTGGGCATTTTTGTATCAAAATTGAATTTTATTAAACCAACCACATTCAACCACTTAAATGGTCTTAATTGTGAAAGAGACATTTTTCTCTTGTCAGCAAGAAAGCAGCAGCAGCATTTGATAATAATAATGATTAAATAAATTTATTTATTAAATGATGGGCTACAGAGTCAAAGAGACAACTACTTTGACAATAAAAGAAGATTTTTAAGAGATGTAATAATGATATATTTCAGGTATACTGCAAGAACTAAAAGTTTCACATAAGTAAACAGTAAGAAACTTATTGAAAGAATTGAAAATTTCAGATAAGTTAATAATTTCAAAAGAGGTTTTTGTGAAATAATTTTTCTAATATATAATGATTATGTTTAATAATAATAGATATTTTAGATTTAGATGTAATGATTATGTTTAATAATAATAGATTTAATAATAGATATTATTAAATTGATACAGTATGGTTTATTATATAAACATCCTAAATTAATTGAGAGGATATTTTGATATTATTATACAATACTTTGTTGTAACTTAGAGACGAGCTTATACCATTAAATAAAGGTTTTATGATGAAATAATTAAAGAAAAATAACCAGTAAAATTTTATTAAACAGGATGGTAAGAAATGTCTTATTAGGGTGAACAGTGTTAGTGGGTTATTTGAAACATTTTAATGTTTTATAGGTAAATTAAAAAATTCACTTTTAACATATGTATATAATTTTAATTGTCTTGAAGATCACATAGCGTCTGCATCCGTTGTCTGTATATATTCTCTTTCACCAGCAGTAAACAAACAGGTCTTCAATCAACGCTGTGTGTTTCGAAGTAACATAATATCGCTGTTTTGCATTACAACAAAACAGTTATTATGTGTATGAAGAAACACACAGCGTTGCAGCAAGGTTCTTGCTGGTGAGTTATGAAGACTTCTATGAGTGATAGATGACAGCACGTCGCCACAGAGAATAGATGACGTACGTCTCTGCAGAAGTGAAAGAGGAAAGTATATCGAAGACTATTTGGTAAGTTAAAACATTTATATATGAAAATAGGCGAAATTAGGAGACTGCTTCTTCAATCAACGCTGTGTGTTTCTTCATACACATAATAACTGTTTTGTTGTAATGCAAAACAGCGATATTTTATTTATTATTTGTATTTTTACGGTAGTTCTTAAGTCCGGTAACTTGTTCTATAATCGGGAGGGCGAACATCAACAACGTGACACAAGTCGGAAGTGTGTCAGCAAGGGTAGCGTACCTTGTACTCAGAATATCAACGATATTCGCTTAAGGTTATACAGGTGTATGCTCCGACGTCAGCACACCCAGACGATGAGGTCGAGGTTATGTATGAGGACGTCAGTAGAGCCATACACACCTCGAAGACTCATTTCACGGTGGTGATGGGGGACTTTAACGCAAGACTGGGAAAGCGAGACGGCGACGAGCAGAAAGTGGGGCCCTTTGGGTTTGGGCAACGAAACCACCGAGGCCACTTACTCGCTGACTTCTTGGAAAGGGAGAACCTCTTTATGATGAACTCCTTCTTCAAAAAGAAGCCACAGCGCAGGTGGACTTGGGTAAGCCCTAGTGGCTCCACAAAAAGCGAGATAGACTTCATTCTGACAGACAAACGGCACATATTTAACGATGTCTCAGTGATCAATAGGGTTAAAACGGGTAGCGATCACCGGATGGTAAGAGGCACGTTAAATATTAATATTAAGCTGGAACGGTCACGCTTAATGAAGTCTACACTCCGACCGACACCTGTCCAAATCCAGGGCTCCGAAAACTTTCAGCTAGACTTGCAAAATCGTTTCGCAGACCTAGAATTATGCACGTCTGTGGACAGCATCAACACGAGGGTGGTACAAATCGTCCACGAGTCAGGGTCCAAGTTCTTTAAGACCCCCTCCAGTGGTAAACCTCAGGAGCTCTCCGAACATACCCTTGGCCTTATGAAGGAAAGGCGTGAACTGTGTATTCGGTCCCCGTCTTCAATGTTTAAATATAGGCAGCTCAATAAACAGATCTCTTGCAGCAGACGACGTGATCTGCGTGCTCATAACGTAAGGCGCGTCAAGACCATAATCGAGCGGAACCAAGGCTCCAAGGTGTTCACAAGGAATCTGAGTATCGGGCAAAGCCAGCTAACGATGTTGAGGACGGAGTCTGGTGCTACAGTTTCATCTAAGCCTGAAATTCAGAGAGAAATTGAGAGGTATTACGGACGCTTATATACATCCTCGAAACCTCTCGTTCCGAATTTGTTGAATGACAAAAGAGCCAAATTGACCAGACACTATACCGAAGATATTCCGGACGTCAGCCTGTACGAAATTAGAGGAGCCCTTAATCAGCTTAAGAACAACAAAGCACCGGGTGATGACGGTATCACAGTACAGCTACTATAAGCCGGAGGCAAGCCACTACTATTGGCACTGCAAAAAATGTTTGACACCGTCATCAGTAGTGGAACTGTTCCGAAAGAGTGGAACAGGAACGTGGTGGTGTTGTTCTTCAAAAAGGGCGATAGAGCTCTATTGAAGAACTACAGACCTATCGCGCTTCTAAGCCACATATATAAGCTTTTTTCAAGGGTCCTTACTAATCGTATTGCGCGCAGGCTAGACGACTTCCAGCCTCCCGAACAAGCCGGTTTCCGTAAAGGCTACAGTACCATGGACCACATACATACGCTGCGTCAGGTTATACAGAAGACCGAGGAGTATAATCTGCCGCTATGTGTTGCGTATGTGGACTATGAGAAAGCCTTTGATTCTATCGAGACCTGGGCAGTGCTCGAGTCTCTCCAACGATGCCAGATTGACTATCGATACATCGAGGTATTGAAGTGTGTGTACAAAGCCGCGACCATGTCAGTCCGCGTCCACGACGGAAGAACAGCACCTATTCCACTGCAGCGCGGAGTGCGACAAGGGGATGTAATATCCCCGAAACTTTTCAATGCTGCACTGGAAGACGTGTTTAAGTTGATAGAGTGGAACAGGCGTGGTATTAACATTTACGGAGAATACCTAACACACCTTCGATTTGCCGATGACGTAATAATCTTGGCTGAGTCCCTGGAGGAACTAGGCGCTTTGCTAGGGGACCTCCATAGCGCCTCACAACGGGTGGGTCTTAAGATGAACATGGACAAGACAAAGATCATGTCTAACGTCCATGTCACACCCATACCGGTCGTTGTCGAAGGCGTACCTCTGGAAGTGGTTGACGAGTACATCTACTTAGGACAAGTAATCCGAATGGGTAAGTCCAACTTTCAGAGAGAGGTCACTCGTAGAATCCAACTCGGCTGGGCAGCGTTTGGGAAACTACAAAATATCTTCTCGTCTGATATCCCTCAGTGCTTGAAGTCCAAAATTTTCAACCAGTGTGTGTTGCCAGTGTTGACCTATGGCGCTGAGACGTGGTCCTTCACCGCAAGCCTTATCCACAGGCTATATATATATCTCAAATATATATATATCTCAAAGTCGCTCAGCGAGCGATGGAGAGAGCTATGCTTGGTATTTCTCTACGCGACAGAATTCGAAACGATGAAATCCGTAGACGAACGCAGGTTACTGACATACGACCGTGGACCGACGACCTAAAGAAGTCAGCGGGAATCCGCTGGATTCAGAGGGCGCAGGACCGGACGGAGTGGCGAGCATTAGGGGAGGCCTATGTCCAGCAGTGGACTTCGAAAGGCTGATAGATAGATAGAGATTGTATTTTTATTTCCAGATTTAAGACAGAATAGTAAACAGCAATGATTTTGTTCATTCTTTATTTGTAGTCTAGGTCAAATTTCAAGAATGTAACTGCCTACAATATTAAAAATTAAAAAATATATAAATTATGATTTATATATTTTTTAACTTATAATATTGCAGGCAGTTACATTCTTGAATAGAGTACAATCTATTTAACCTATATAAATGTTAATTATTGTGTCTAATATAAAAGGGCAAGTTTGGCTTGTTGCAATAATCACTATTTTATTTGATTTGCAAGAATACTATTTGTATAGATATAATTATAACAAATGTTTATAAGCAATAAAAAAGTATAAAGTGTTTATTTGTTTTATTTCTGTATTTATTTTGTATTATTATTAAACCAGAAATGATTCACTCCTTCAAAATCATTTGGAAGTATTTTTGTTTAAATTAAATAATGATATTTCCAATTGATTTTGAAAGAGGGAATCATTCTGGTTTTGAATAAAATAGATTTATTATCCAAATATTAGCCAAATTTTGAATTTCCCGCCCATATCTGAAGCGGTAAATTTTAAATACTGTTTTTGGTGGGCACACGATAGATGGCAGCAGTGTCGTTTAGTCCCCCATTTTTTTGTATGAAGTGAACATTCTTCCCTTTGGGTATATGCACAGAGTACATTCTATATACTATAATAGAGACCAAACTCCGGCATCAAAAGTGGTAACATGGATCGCCATCGCCATCTATATGTCTTAGTATCAACTATACAAAACAGTTATATACATATATGTATATATATAACTTTTTTTGCTACTATATATACCGTTGTATATATATATACTTTTACGTACATATTACGTTGCACATATTATGTAGATGTAGAAAAAGTATACGAAAATAAAATACATCTCCAATTTATTGTTTTTATTGAATCACACATTTATTATTTGTGCCGTGTGATCCCGGCCTAGAATAGGATCATCCTGGTACTGGTGGTGTCGTAAGAGGCGACTAAAGTACGTGTGGTAGAGTCACGTCGCCAGCAATGGCAACACGCATGGGCAGACTCGACCGGATCATTACCACCTCCGGCATTTAAAACCGGCGTGAAGTAGTGGCTTTATGCCACTGCGTTTCGCATCAGGTAATGCCGGGCGCCGGCGCCCAACACATCTTAGAGGCCGGCAACGCACCTGTAGCTCCTCTGGGGTTACACGGGGTCGTGGGCGGCGGTAATCACCTACCATCGGGTGACCCGCACGCTCGTTTGCCGTGTCTTTTCCATAAAAAAAAAAAAAAAAAAAAAAAATACAATAGATTTTAGGATAATATAATATTATTCGTAGGCAAATTGAGATTTGACCGTTGCCTACATCACAATATGTAAATTATTTTTTTACATTTTATTCAATAAATTTATTTTAAATACGATTAAATATATATACAGCATGATTAATAGATAGATAGAAAAACTGATACAGGTAATAGAGTAAGTAATTTCCAATTATTTTAACCCCATATAGTATGCACAGAAATTTTACCGTTTCCGAGACATTAGCCATTGTAAAAATAAATAAATACCATATGTACAAAATCAATTGCTTATATATTAAAGTATATATTATTTGCATCAGGTAATGCCGGGCCCCGGCGCCCAACCCATCTTAATGGCCGGCAACGCACCTGTAACTCCTCTGGGGTTGTACGGGGTCCTGGGCGGCGGTAATCACTTACCATCAGGGGACCCGCACGCTCGTTTGCCGTGTCTTTTCCATAAAAAAAAAAAAAAGAACTTGTAATTTTGTCCTCATCAAATGACATAAGAGTAATAATACTAATAATGTCTCGGAAACGGTAAAATATATGTCTTAAGTCAGATTAGGTGTCTTTTAAAACATTTATTGAATTTCTTCTGCATTTGTTAGGAATTTATCACTATCATCATCAATTTGCCAGCCCAGCCAATATCCTATTGATATTTTTACAATAGTTATACATCAATCAAGAAATCACAATATAAATTACATATCTAACTAATTTATTTTTACGTAAAACACATTATTGAATACAATGAAAATCAATTAATATAAATATTGTAGTTTTGATTATTTCTTTTAATTTTCTTTATTCTAAATTTTATTTAACTGTTTTATTTAACATATCTTAGATATTTGAAATTAATTTGATAAATTCTTCACTGGGAGTGCAATGCAACTGTCAATCTGCATATTCTCTATATTGTATATATTCAATTTCATCTTTGGAAAATAAATTACTCATACATTAACTTGTATGATTTAAACATGTTAGTTTGTTTTTTTTTAATATCCACACATAGTATATGTGGTATAGAGGTATAAAAATTAAAATTAAATCAAAAATATATAGATGTATAGAGGTGCTATAATATGAGAATCGGTTTCTTTCACCTTCAAAGGTGTCATTGCATAATTAAATATTGATTTAAAATCAAATGTGCAGGTCGAAGACATAAGTCATTGATGATGAGATCATGTAATGATTGGCAATGGTCATTTTCACATTTTACTCCTAGGATGTGGACTCTGTTTAAATTATTTATTAAAAGTTGACATTTGTTGACTCAAACTGATCACAAGTAGGGTTGCTGTTGCGACACCTCTGACTTTTTACTGCACTAAAAAAAATTTCAAGGGTACCTTGACCTGGACTAAGCAGTCGTTTCGAATAATTTTTTTTGTTTTGCTGTCATTTATGGAGTCAAAAATATTGTCCAAAAATAATATAAGGTCAGCTGATTGTTTACATTCTGCAGGTAGAATTTCTTTATCTGAAAATGATGTTAATAAAATGTTAATTATTTAAACTTCACATGATTAAGAATGTATTCCATATTGGATTGAAATAAACTATGTATTCCATATTGGATTTTTACTTCTGTCATTATGTGTTGGCTCACAAATGATATGTTCTTAATATATATTTTTTTTATTTTAATTTAGCATAGTATTAAAAAAAATATAACAAGTTCTTCATCTTTTTAACTTAAACAGATAATCTTCAAGATTTTTACTATTGTTCTATCAATTTGCTGAAGCAAATAAAATAATAGTATTCTTAAACTCAATAGTAAAAAGTAATTATTGAATTCAGTGGGAAATGGGGAATGAAATGTATTCACTGGGTTCTCTTTACCTCCCATGCTGTGTACGGAGATACAAGTGTTCAAAGCTGTTACAGTTTTTAATTATTCAATTATAGTTAAAGGAAATTAACAAACAATTAACATTATGGTATTTGACGTTCAAAGAATTAAAAATGTAACTTCTTATTTTGAATAAAATTATTTGACTTTGACTTTAAAAGTTAAGACAAAAAATTTTAATTAAAGCACTAGTAATTGTTACCTGCTACATATCCTAGGTTTGAAGCTACTGTACGGTTAAAAATTTGAGTAGCAAATTTAACCTTCATTTTGTTAATTTTGTCAGGGTTCACATGGCTTTCTGTTAATTTTGGAATCAGTCTGATACCATTGTAGCCAGGGTTTTCTTCATGCAATGTTTGTTTGAAGACATTATGTGCCCTAAAAATCTTGCCGAAACACACACACAACACACAAGTAACGAGTACAAACTCAACAATAAACAAAATTGTAACAGTAATAGTAATTAATTTACCCGCGTACCTTGAGCTCAACTCGTACTCGTACTCGAACTCGAAAAACGTACATATAAACCAATAAACTATTACAAAAATATTCTATTTGAATACCGAAATTTGTTGCTCGTCGGCAACACCAGAATCAACATATATTTTTTAATTTAAATTTAATAATTATTAGATAAATAGACTAAAGACTACCATAGAGTAGAGAATTATTCAAAGTACCACAGATAGTGAAGAATGGATTGCGACAAATATATAATTATTTAATGAGATATATAAGAAATTATTTATGGTAAATATAATTTTATATTAATAATTATAAATATATAAAGTTAATAAATTAAATTAATATTATTGTTCGTATTCAATTTGCAGTGACATCTGTTGATGTTAATTGAAATATTCAATTCTAAAGCGACCTCTGGATTTCTTAGTCTCAACTAACGCAAATATAATGCTACAAAATAAAAAGTTGTCTATTATGGTCTAAAGCCTCGATATTCTATATACTTCTTAATTTACTAATATTATACGTCAAAAGTTTCCAGCTTCGTTGTACTAAGATTGTAGAGCCTGGGTATGTGTTCTGTGGAATAGTGTTTACTACAGCATCAACTACATATTTATTTTCCCTTTGTGAAAATATGTACTTTTGTGCCAAATAAAGTGCTTTTGCAGGGAACTTTTTTTTTGCACTGCTTAATTCAGAAAAAATCTGCAGCAGAAGCACACAGAATTCTCGTTGAAACATATGAAAAAAACTATTAATCGCACTGGTGGTGGTCAAAGCAGCAGCAGACTTTCACTAACTTCTACAGAACATAGAGTATTGGGCATAATGGGAGTAACTGCTTTTGTGGGTCTCTCAGTTGTAGAGGAGAGAGGCTTTGATATTAGTATATGTATAATTCCTGACTTATAAGTATTTACTGAAATTGACTAAATCAAAATCTTCAACGTTTTTTAGACACCACTATTGTCCAAACAGGAAAATGTAACAATCACACTGTCAGAGGCAATGTTAGATCCAGAAGGTACATCTATGTTTATGTTATAACATGCTAACATGTACTCTGCTGTTTTACCTGAATTTTTATAAAATAAAAAGTATGCCACATTACATTTAATACTTATATAAATCTTCAGAACTTATTTATATAACATTTTTGTATATAATTTTATTTTATAAACTCTAAAGTAGTTATTTTAGAATTGTCTCCAGTGGAACTGCCGCCACCGCCGCCGCCTATGTTTGCAGAGTCAACTACATTAGCATCTGCTGAGGCAACATCAGCTTCAAGAGGTTTTACTTTAAAATAATACTAATATAGTCAATATTTTTAGGCAGTTATTTAGCCGACCTGTCTGTGGTCGCTGGTGACTTACTCCTTTCTGGAGGTTGTTACTCACTTTGCTGCCATTGAACAGCAGCAAGTGGAACAGGAGGAAAGGAGAATATAATTATTTGAAGAAAATAAATTCTTAAAAATATACAGCAAGGCATAAGAAATTTATCACTGAGAAGAGAATAAATACATTATTTATTTATTCTTTTATATTATTTAGGCCTCAAATAATATTTTTAAGTATTGTGATTATTTCCGTTTATATTTATATGTTTTTGTTGATTTATTGTTCCTTTTCAATTTAAAGAAAATGTTGTTTATAGTTTACCGATTTTTATTAAACTGAATAAGATATGTTTTATTTTAATTAGAGATTTTATTATTATTTATAAAAACAATCAACTTCACAGCAGATTAAATTAATAAAAACAATAATAAATTTTGCAAATAATAAAATCTTTGATATTACTATAACTATATAGCTATAACTATAACTTAGGTCCTAAAGACTCCTTAAGGCAAAAGTTTAAAGAAATTAATATATTGACAGTTGCATCTCTTATGGGAGGTACGAAATTGTGACTTGCGTGCGTTGCAAACATACATTACAGGTATATTAAAACACGAACATAATTTTAGTGTATTAAGCAAATAATTCTGTGGTTTAAGCGTGCGAAGCCGCGAGCGGGCCGCTAGTTTAAAATAAAAAAGTAACTAAAAGATTTTATTATTTGCAAAATTTATTATTCTTTTTATTAATTTAAGATTGTTTTTTACTTTTGTTGATTCCATTGTCTTTTTAATTTAAGAAATTTGTTATTTTTAATTTACTGATTGTTACTTAATTGAATTAGACATTTTTATTTAATTTGAGAAATAATTGTTTTTAAAATATATATTGTTATTATTATGTGTTATTTCAAAGAATATCATCAAATTGATATTTATTGTCCTTTCTTTAATTTAGGAAGTTAGCTTTGTTGTTATTTAAGGTTTTTTAAATTTGAAAGATCTATTATTTGAATTTTATTGTTTTTTGTTGTATTATATTTAAATAATGTTATTAGATCAAGAAAGTAATGTAGATGAGTAAAGTAAATAATTGTATAACACAAGTGGGTGCACCCATGTGGGGGCCACTAGTTACTAATAAATTATTAATTATGCAAGTTTCATAGTTTTATTATCTACTTATGTTTCTCCCTAGTCCACTTTCTTATTGTGTTTATTAAATTTATGTTATCTAATATTTTAAACTAATTAGATTTTAACTACGCACATATAGTTCGGGTAGGTGGCAAAAAGTAAACACGTTTCTTAAGTTGCTCTTAAATAAATTTATTTTAAAAATAGTTTATGCAAAGTAAAAGTGAAAGTATATACAGATAAGTTATGTATTAATAGTCACCAACCTGTCAGCAGTTATTCGTGCAATAATATCTACACTAAACCTATATACAGTTCTCAATAATTGGTAGTGCCTCTTAACTCAACTGGAACAACTTTTAACTCACTATGGAAGCTATTAAACAGTCTATACAGGAATTGTCGTAGCACTTTCAATCACAAATGGCTGAATTTCAGCAAAATTTAAGTTCTGCTATCCCTGCGGCAAGCCCCACATCACATATTGCAGCTCAGTTCAGTGCATTCCGGTCTTTTGTGTTGAGTGCACTGGAGGGTTTACAATTTCAAGTGAATATTTTGTCAAAACAGTGTGACCTTCTTGACATGAGGAGCAGAAAAAAGATATTATTGATGCATGGTGTGCCGGAGGACAGAAATTTGAGTGATTCTGCCGCTGCAGTGAAAATCCTATCCAATCATCTCAAAATGTCTGATCTGGAGCTCCGTGACAGCCTGGGTACCGTGGCAGCCGATAAGCCGAGACCCATACTCGTGAAATTCCGAGAGCTATCATTACGAAATCAAATTTGGTATGCCAAAACCAATCTGAAAAACACAGGCATTACTCTCTCGGAATTCCTCACTAAATCCCGGCACGAGACCTTGATGGCAGCCCGGAAACGTTTTGGCATAAACAAATGCTGGACGAAGGAGGGCTATGTCATTGTTATTGGGCCTGATGGGAAGCGTCATACTATTTCTACATGCACTGAGCTAGATAACATTCATGACGCGGTCGAGGCTCAACCTTCTCCTAAAGCACCCGCTGCGAGCTCTACTGCTAGTGATTCCAGGACAAAGCCACTCACACAGGCCACGCGAGCGAAGAGAGTCGTCAAGAAGTAAACTGGAAATAGTTTTGATGGTTTTATTTTGTCTCAGTTGCTGTTATTATAACGTTTTAATCTTTATATACAATAGTTTTTGTGCTAGTATCGTTTAAAGCCACTAATATTTTGTCCAAAACATAATTTACCCACTATTTTACGACCTAATAATTTTTAATATTGTTTATTTACTATATACCGTTGACGTTTTGACGGCTTACTGACATCTAACTTGTCAATGTCTAGAATAGCATAGACTTTGGTTTACGTCACAGATGGTCTATGACGCTGACCTAAAGAGCTACATTTTACGATAAATTTTATATTATGGTTGTCATTGTTTTATCTGTATTTGTTTGTTTTTGTTTTTTTTTTGTGTATATAAGGTTTTTTGATTTTTTTTTTGCTATCGTAAGTGAATGCTGACATGGGCGTGATGCAAATTTATTACTTCTATTATAATTTTGTCAAATTATTAATATCATTCATAAATTTATTAATACTTATATTATCTTTTTATTTTCTTATTATTATTTGTATTATAATATTGTCAAATTATTATAATTAATATCATTCATAAATTTATTATTATTTATATTATCTATTTATTTTCTTAAATATATAATTAGGAGACTGCCGTACTACAATATGTCAACTGTCAAATATAGTACTTCAATGTGACAGCTGTCAGTGTCAAGCTGCCAACATTTGGCTCGCGGCTTTTCATTGGTTATAAGGGTTACTGATTACTGAAGAACTAAGGGTTACTGATACTGAAGGGGCCAGACGGTTTGGCAGTTGTATTCGATGTGATTTGTTATTAGGTTGTTACTAGCTCATTGTTAGCAAGTTATAAAGTAATTTAATTGATTAAAGGTGCTGCTATATTTAACACTGAGTAAATACCTATATAAGTTGTCAAATGTTATTGGTGTTTTATGTAATTATCTAGTCATTTAAACTGTTGTGTTGTTTTCCTTTTTTACATTTCACTTCTGAAACCTAAGTATATTTATAGCATTGTATTTGCTTATTATTGCAAATATATTTATCTATATACTCTTCCGTTTATTATTATTATTATTTTTATTATTATTATTTATGTATTTAAATATTATACTTTAATGCTACGCAATGTTCAATAACGCAATTTAAATGGTAACAGCTCAGATGACGATATCTTTGGTTAATGTTTATCTATGTCGTCTGATGATAGTTTTCACAGCACCTCCTCCCCACTCAATACAAAATTAGAAACGGCAATCCTTAATTCTAACATACAATTTAATGTGGTACACATAAATGCACAAAGCATTCCCGCCCACTATCCCGATCTTTTGGCTTCCTTCGATGTAAAAAACGTTCATGCGATCTTAGTCTCTGAAACGTTCCTTAAACCATGCTTACCGTCCACATCCTACGCACTACCTGGCTTCCATTTAATCCGCAACGACCGAACAGGGAAAGGTGGTGGTGGAGTAGCCATTTATCTACGTAGCCACATACCTTTTTCTATTCTTGACAAATCCCCTACACTGTACTCAAATACTGCTGAACATATTTTTATTGAAGTCATTTTCGGTACCATAAAGCTTTTATTAGGAGTATTCTACAGCCCATCGCTTCACATAAATTATTTTGATAATTTCGAAAATTTGCTTGACAAATATGTACCGAATGTCGACCACACAATTATTATGGGTGATTTTAATACCTGCATAATTAAGAATGACTGGCGTACTAAACGACTTAAAAATATAGTTAATAGTGCAAACCTCAACCTTCTTCCTACCAGTCCTACCCATTTTTTCCCAAGTACCAATCCTTCACAACTGGACTTAATGATCGTGTCTTCCCATGAACGAGTCGTCACTTTCGGCCAATTGTGTGCTGAAGCCTTTTCTTACCATGATCTCGTATACTTAACCTATAAAATTCGCACACCAAAAATCAAGCCCACGATTATCATGTGTAGAAGCTTCAAAAATTTTAATAACGAGAGCTTCATGAAAAGCTTAAACCAGATAGATTGGGATAGTGTGTTCAATGCTCCAAGTACTAATGACAAAATCAATATATTTAACTCTCTTCTTATTGAACTTTTTGATATCTATGCTCCTCTTAGGCCCGTAAAATTAAAACATCTTCCCGCTCCATGGCTCACAGACGATACTAAAAAACTCATGGTAAAGAGGAACTCTGCTAAGTCTAAATACAAAAGAAATTGCACTGAAGAACCTTCTTAGGTTCAAAAACTACGGAACCGATGTAGTAGGACTTGCAGAGATGCACAACGTAAATATATCCATTCCACTATCGAAAATAACAGCCCTGCTAAAGTGTGAAAATTTCTAGATGCAATGGGTATTGGACGTACACGGAAAACTATTAATATAAGCGAAAAAACAAATCTCGATGAATTTAACAAACACTTTGCAAAGGTCAATTTACTAAGCCAATAAATTAAAACCCGACACTATTGAGTCGATTCCCGATATCCCCTGCCCCTCTTCTTTTCATTTCTCCTCTATTTCTACTGATGATGTAAAGAAGCATGTGTTGGCCATTAAATCCGATGCTACTGGTAGTGATCAAGTCAGTCGGAAAATGATTCTCCTAACTCTCAATCCTGTACTTCCTGTCCTATGCCACATCTTTAACTATTCTCTTTGCTCAAACTCTTTTCCCAATACCTGGCGCCAAGCAATAATAATTCCTATTCCTAAGGTACCTAATCCTTTATCCTTTTCTGACTATCGCCCTATCTCTATTCTCCCATTTTTGTCAAAAGTCCTAGAGCGTATAGTCCAAAAAACAACTCTCATCCTTCTTAGCTTAAATAAAATCCTATCCCCTTTCCAATCTGGATTTCATCCTGGACACAGCACGGTTACGGCATTAAATAAAGTTAATGACGACATTAGGTTGGGTATCGATAATCAACAAATACTATTCTTGCACTACTGGATTTTTCGAATGCTTTTAACTCTGTCGATTTTGATATCCTCTTAGCAATTCTTAAGTCTATTAATGTATCTTCTGAGGCTATTGAATGGTTTTACTCCTATCTACATGAACGAGAGCAAATTGTTTGCATTAATGATCAACGATCATCCGCATGCCGTCTTAGTGCTGGTGTTCCGCAGGGTAGCGTCCTTTCTCCTCTCCTTTTTTTCCATTTTCCGGGCGGGCGGGCAGGCGGGCAGGCGGGCAGGCCTGCCTGGCTGCCTGCCTGCCTGCCTGCCTGCCTGCCTGCCTGCCTGCCTGCCTGGCTGCCTGCCTGCCTGCCTGCCTGCCTTTTAGTTGGGTAGGTTTAGGTGGGTAGGTTTAGGTGGGTAGGTGGGTAGGTGGGTAGGTGGGTAGGTGGGTATGGATGTATGGATGTGTGGATGTGTGGATGTGTGGATGTAGTGTATATTTTTTTCAATTATTATTACCAGTAAAGTATCGATACTAATGTGATATCTATATATTTAATATATTAAATATTTTTAGTAAGTTTAATAGTTCTAATAGAATTAAAACACACTTTATAAAATGATTTTTCCTTGCATGCGTTGTAATAATTACAACATAATATATAAGATTTTATATGTTACTTTAATTATTATCTTAAAATAATTAAACGTATTTTGATCAAATTTATTTTCTTAAAAATTAGGAGTGGCCCCAAACAAAGGCTATCATTTCTCTATGAAGATATAAATAAATAGTTATAAAGGTCAGTTATTTAATCATTACACCATTCATACATGACGAATATTACAATAAAACAATTAAGGCCGATTGTACCGCTCCCGCACCGCGCTCACGGTCTTAGCTCTTTAAATCGCTTAAGTCCGTTTCTGAGATAAGCGTCGACTAACAGAAAAACCAAGAAACCGACAAAATTATAAATATTATTGTTGCTGATTCTATTACTTTGTTAATTGCTCAGTAATAATTTGTTTAATGAAAATCGAAAATGTCATGGTTTTAATAATTTTCACATTAGAAATCATAAGTGCACCCCCCAAAGCTATCATTTCCCCTATGCAAAATATAAATAAAAAAAGTTATAAAAAGGGGGCAGTTATTTAATCCTTAAAAAAAAACAAAACCATTCATTTCATGACGAATATTACAAACCACAAATTTAAACCGATTGT